>CM070618.1:24775411-25189217 GCA_036346255.1 Ampelocalamus luodianensis
TTTAATGAGAACGATCGAATGAACGCACGACTTGAAGATATCAATTTCCTTGAGGAACAAGGAAACAAAGCTTTGATACGATTGATAGTCTACCAACAAGCCATGCGAAGGTATCACAGTCGTAAGGTGCAACCTCACAGCTTAGCTGTAGGTGATCTAGTTCTCAGAAATATTCAAAGCCAAGCAAATCGCCACAAACTTTCGCCAAAGTGGGAGGGTCCTTATACTGTGGTTGAAGTCACCCGACCTGGTCTTCACTTCGGCCAGCCATGTTAGATGGGCGTGTTTTGTCTAATTCTTGGAACATTGATCAATTGCGTAAGTTTTATGTATAGTTGTTCTTTTCTTTTATTCAATTCAATAAAGACGCATCATTCCTTTACTTTTTGATGAGTGCTGTTGTTTATATTCTGTTATTTATCATATGGTCACATACTATTATTGTTTCACCGGTCGAGAAGAACACATTCTCTCCCAGATCCTTTCAAAAGGATCTCTTTTATTTCTTTTGGTATTGATATAGCCGTCACAAGCCATAATGGTCCTAATCGTGGACCACCATAGCGATGGTTCTCACGAGCGACCATACACTCTTTTTCAAAGAAGTAAACAAGTAAATGAGCATTACACAAACATTTCGATATATTTACTTACAGCTTAGAATTCAAAGAATAATCTTCTCCATTTCAACATTCTATTCTACTCTTGTTTTGGCTACTAGTCAAGACACGGAAAGCCTCCTAATCGAAATCTCTCCCTCGCATGTGGTCCTACCCATGGTCTCTCAGATCCAATACGATTTCATCGGAAAGGGTTCACACCATCAATCCATTTTAAAGTTTAGGGGCTAGTGACGAGGATTAAAATCTCCATGTATTACTTTAATACATAGATAAAAGATCAGATGTCTTCATGGTCGTAACCCCAAGGCTAACGACCTTCATGGTTGTAAGGATTCCAGAGGTTACATCGTGGGTACTCGGACGGAGAAGTCTTGTACTTGCTACCGACTGTAACTACTGGAAAGCAATGAACCGGCACTTGTACCCATTCCAAGTACATCCTTAACATATGACGAATGGAACATGTACCTTAATTACTCCAAACCACACGATATTTCATGCTACTCTAAGTCATCGACAACAACCACTATATGGTTATTACTTTCAATGACAACAACTACTCAACAGCTTGGTATTTCACCAACTACCACCGATTCTTTTCACTGCATTACCGACACTTCTAAGGGGCCTCTTTAAGGAATAACGCCACCACTTCATCGCTTATTTAAAGAAAGATCAAGGGAGGATATGGGAACATGCAGATTGACTGCAATCCGATCGAACACACAAGACCTAGTGATTCAAAGACAATAGAAGTATTAGAATAGCAACACATTCGTGTACTTAGGGTTAGTCCACTGTTGAAGGCACCCTATAATCGCGCTTCATAGCAATAAAGAGCGGTCTCATTTTCTCCCACGAACTCTTTGCCATTTTCTCTATTTTTCGTAAGATCAACGACTTGATCATCAACAAGTTTACCAATCGTGAGAAGTGTCGATTAGGTATTAGAAAAACCTTGTTATGATCGTCTCGTCAGACGCATAAGGAACCGTGTCACCGCCGACATTATGAGTTGGTCATATCTTGTGGGTAAAGATGTATAACATCCGCAGAGTGTATAATCTATTCGAATAGTCATACCTGTTATAGGCATAGTGAAGAAAGCCACACTTAGATAGTTTTATGTGGGATGGGAACTTGTTAACCTAAAAAAAATGGCTATAGTATATCTAGAGTGAGGTGGATAGAACCTTATATCCAGAGGGAGATGATTGGAACATCATAACTAAAGTAAAACGGATGGAACCTCATGATTTAATAATAGGTGGATGGAACCTTGCTTTATGATAAAACTTAATTATACCAACGACATCTTGGTTTTAAGTTGAAATAACTAGGTCATAAGTTTAAAAAATAATTATAGTATTTGAGCGAAACCTACTTTGTGTTAAATTAACCATAAGACCCCTCCATTAGTAAGCAAGCATCTATATATATGCATTTGGTGTGAGAGCTTGTTGGGTACATTGTACTAATTGTCATTCAAATATGTGGATTAAGAATGTGAGACTGAAGACATGTTATATGGATACTTCTATGCATCGGCTTTAGAAATGAAGATAACGGTGATAACTAAGTCATGGCCCTAATCGATTTCCTATAGTAGATCATGGAGGCTCATTTGGTTTATTTATTTTTCGTTGCTATTTACCCTTTGACTCACGCCCTGTCAGCTGATATGTTAAAACTTGGCCTTAAGACTTATTTTCGGCTATTTATGTATGTAATATCAAGTGCTATTTTGGTGTGATATTATAATACGTAAGTTAGCAACTGGATCTGAGACAGGCTCGGTATTAACCAAAAAAAAAACCGAGCGATCCGTAGTCCAAACGAGCTGACCGAGCAAGGCTCCAAAACTCGCCCATCCCGAGTTTGCCTCGTGGGTCATGTTTTGCCGTTGCGCATGCGTACCTTTGGTTGGCGCATTCGCACACATCATCACGTCTGATCTACTCCATCCATAGATGTAGACACAGCAGTGACGATGGTTCGAGATAACGTGGAAATCATCCGCTCTCCTTTCATGTACAGCTTTACTATGCATGAAGTTCGTTGGTACGAGGCGTGGCGCGCCACCACCAGAACGCCGCTCACCGAGCACCGACCTGTACCGGATCTGACGGCGACAGGGCGGGCGCGAGAAGTCAGAAGCCGACCGTCATCGATTAAGTTATCGATCTTACGTAAATAAAAAAATAGCTAAGAATTTTTAAGTAGAATAAGGTTTCTTTATTGCAACAAACTAATTCTTACAGAGGGGCCTTTGGTAAGGTAGCAAAACTAGCCATAATTACAATCGAGTATATTACTTGTTATGCTTTGGTTTGCTTCAATTGTCTCCAGATGAATCCAATTGCCTTCTGATCCTTTCTTTTGTTGTTTGTCATCCACCTTTAAATAATTGACGGTGATGATAGTTACTCTAGAGAAGATATCTTTTGAAAGTGACACGTCTGGTCGGAGAGACAGTTGCGGTCAGTGAAACACTAACTAATCGCCGGTTGGTGTTAGCAGGAAGCAAAATAACTGCGATATGGATTATTACGCGACTTAGGCTGTAGACATCGTGTGGTTTGGAATTGATAAAGTATGTGTCCCATTCTTCACACGGGAGAGTATATTGGAATTGGGTCCAGTAGCAGCTTCAAAGACTCTTCGAGCGATGGCCGTCATGTAATGGGTATAAGGCTACAGGGCTCCTCCGACTAGGTTACTCATAGAGTAACCTCTGGAATTTTAACGACCACGGGGGTAATTAGCCATGAGGTTCACGACCACATAGGCCGTGTGGCTTTTAATTAAATGTAAAACCAATATTTAGAAATTTAATCCTCGTCACCGCACGGTGACGCAGTCGAGATGCCCTGTCCGAGCTCTGCAATGAAGGGATGTACACAATCCAATCCGAGGTATGGAGATAGGGCAACCGTGGCGCCGATTGGGGTTCCGGCGACGGGATTTGGGCCCGCGACGAAGGAGGATGCAACTCGAGGGGAGGTAGTCGGGATGACGTGCGTGCCGCATCTAAGCCCGGCGGGAGGCAGGCAGACGCGTAAACCGGGCCGCTGGCAACCCATGCCATCGGGCGCTCGCTTTGGCCCCAACGACCCGCGGCTCCGGAGGCCATAGATCTAGAGGGAGGTGGCGGGGAGACGCCGGATCTGCCGGGATCAAGGGCCGGCAACGAAAATTGGCGGAGACCGGAGGTCGACACACCGTCCCGGCAGTAACCAAAGATCGGCGATAAAGGGAGCTGCAAGAAAAGAAAGGGGAGGCCCCGCACCGCCGCTCGGTCGTGAGCCGCAGCAGCACCGGCGAGGAGGAGAGCGGCAACCGGGCGCTTTTGCGTGGTGGTTGGAGTCGCCTCCCGAGTCACCCGAGAGCAGCCCCCACACCGTCAATAATGCATTTATAAGTGTAATTCAACGTCGCCATGAAGCTGTTATGCACAGTGTTCATGCAACATGGCTGTCAACGTGCATGTTTGCCTCACGCTCTCTCTCTCTCCTAGTGCTTAATTCCGTTTCTTTCCAAGCAGAGATAATACAAAGACATGCAATGAAGTGCGAATACTTTTCTGATTAGACTCGGATTACTTTCGAGATGTTGTTTATTTTATTTTATTCAAATTCAAACACTCTTGATATAAATATGGACCGTCAATAACTGATCCACTAAAATCAACAGTGTAGATTTTCTTTTTTCTCTCTTAGCCCTTAAAAGCGAACATAGTAATTTTTATCTTTGCTTTAATAAGATAATAGAATATTGCATTCCAAACAAGCCATAAAATGTGTTGATGCTCGTGGTGTTTGTGGATTAAGTCACAACATGCATGGTATGTACGAGTTAACTGTGGAAGACAGGTGTTAGTATGCTCACGAAGACAAGTGTTAGGCACACTGTCGCAATGGCACTCCCTGTACTACTATCCGGCCCAGAAAAGAACACTCCGGCCTATAATAGAGGGAACCGTAGTAATTCATAGGTGCAACAAGACGCGCCTATGTTTTATTGATGCGAATATAGTTTAGATATTTTTCATTTAATTATCAAATTCTCTCCTGTTCGCATTCGATAGGATGTGAATATAGTTTAGATTTTTTTTTCATCCAATTATCAATTTCTCTCCTATTCGTATTTGCATTCGTATAAAAAATATGGATACGAATATGGTATGAACATCTGTCATCCGAAATGTTATTTTATCCACACTATTCGTTTTCATATTCAAATTTGATAAAATAATATACATATTTTATTGGCTAATTAGTTAGATGAGTATTTTTAGTTTAACATAAATTCATGTTTTAAGCGAAATAGATAAACTGAATGATTAAGTGTGTTATGTACGAGGATAAAGTATCATAAATATCTTGCTATTACGTAAGTGATGAGGATATCCAAATCCGATCAAATTGGGTATGTATTCGATTCGTATTGGACAATATTCGAATTCGTATTCGTATTTATTTAAAAAAAATACGAATAAAAAACACCACTATTCGATTCGTATTCCATTTGTTGACACCTAACGACGAGTGCTAGACCAGCTGGGCCAGATGCGGATCAACTGCCGACACCAATGGGCTAGGAGACAGGCAAGAGATATGAGCTGCTTGGTGACGAATCGAACATTTGTTGCACAATTCTAGGTTTTCTTTTCCTTTTTCTTTTGGCACAATTCTTGCTTGAGAATTGGGATGTGGGGTGTTCATAAGATCATGACGCAAACTGGACATACGTACAATCTGCAAAGTGGAGAGAACAAAGTGAAAGGTCTGAAATTATTCGTCACAGGCTTGCATGTATAACTGCTCTTGCGTGCACACACACTTGTACGTTACAATCTTGTGGTGATTCTTCGTATCGTGGTACAAATTGCATCGCTTTCAAACAGTACGGTGTATAGTACTTGAACGCAGTGCCTAGTTGCCTACGTTACCATACGCGTGGCCGTGGGATCCAGATAGAGGCAGATCGGCGCCGTCGGATCGATCCCGGCCATCTGAATTAGCGGCCACCGCCGTCTCCCGCGCCAGTCTTCTCCACGTCGGTCGCCGCCGCCGCCATCTCATCGGCAACGGCGTCACCCTCCTCCACCTCATCGCCGCACGCGCCGTGCGCGACGTCGTAGGTGGCGTGCAGCCCGACGAGCACGTAGTAGAGCAGCATGACGGCGGTGCAGACGCCGAAGCGGACGAAGGCCTGCGCGCCGAGCGAGCCCATGAGGAAGAGGTTCGTGGCGATCGAGAGCGAGGGCAGCCACGGCACCAGCGGTACGCCCCACACCTTGGGCGCGCGCGCGGCCGGCACCAGCAGCTGGATGCCGAGCGTCCCCGCCGCCCACGCCGGCACCAGCACCGCGTAGCCCGCCCACCGCTCCGGCGCCGCGCCCCAGTACGCCGCGATGCCTATCGACGAGAAGATGATAACCAGCAGGAACGCCGCTAGCCGCACCGCGTGCGTCCGGCTCGTCACGCCCCGCACGTAGTACCTGCAAAGCAGAAGACGTTTTTTTTTTGTTGGTTTCTTACTTTCTTTTCCCGTCACAATTGCATTTGCGTCGCGGGAGTACGTACGTACCGGCGGACGAGGAGCGCGGTGGCCATCATCATGAAGATGAAGAGCGTGCTGACGGAGAGTAGACTGGCGAGCACGTCGAGGCTGGAGAAGAGCGCGATGCAGGCGCTGGCGACGGCGATGAGCACGGTGGCGTGCACCGGCGTGCCTGTCCTGGGGTGCACCAGCGCGAACACCGGCGGGATGATGTGGCTCCGCGCGATGTGCGTGGTGTACCGCGCCTGCCCCAGCGCCCCCACCAGCAGCACCGTGGTCATCCCCTTGAGCGCGCCCAGCGCCACCACGTACTGCGCCCACCGCATCCCCACGCTGCTGAACGCCACCGAGTACGCCGCGCTCCGGTCGATCGCCGTGTAAGGCTGCATCATGCTCAGCACCAGCGCCATAAGGCAGTAGATGGCCGTGATCACCGACATGGAGCCCAGCAGCCCCAGCGGGATGTCCCTTGACGGGTTCTTGGTCTCCCATCGCCATCGTCGCGATGTTGTCGAACCCGCCGTACGCGAAGTACACGATCGCCGCCGCCCGGAACACGCCTGGCACGCCGTACGGCATGAACGGGTTCAGGTTGCTCGTCTTCGCGTGGAGGAACCCGGCCACGATGACGAACGCTATGACGAGCACGTGCACCGCGGACGCGACCCAGTTCACGCGGGAGGTACCCTTGGCGCTCAGCATGGCCAGGGTCGCGGTGACCGCGATCACCACCACCGCGACGGGGTCCAGCTCGTTGTACCCCCGGCCAGAGACGTGTATGCGCAGCGCGCTCACCGGCTTGTTGATGAGCGACGCGAGGTACGACGTCCAGGACCGCGCCACCGCGGCTGTGCCGATGATGCTCTCGAGGATGAGGTTCAAGGCGGCGATGAAGGCGGCCACGTCGCCGAGCTCTACGCGGAGGTACGCGAAGGAGCCGCCGGCCACGGGGATCTCGACGGCGAACTCGGTGTAGCAGAACACTGACAGCATGGCGGAGAGACCGGAGGCCACGTAGGAGAGCACGATGGCAGGGCCAGCGTTGTCGTGCGCCTCCTGACCGGTGAGCACGAAGATGCCGGCGCCGATGACGGAGCCGAACCCGAACCACGTCAGGTCCCACCACGTGAGGCAGCGGCGCATCTCGTTCTCGCTGCGGCGCCGCAGCGCGCCGAGCTCTTTGGCGTCGGTGGAGCGGCCTGCGAAGCGGTCCCGGAGCCGGGCGGGCGTTGCGACCAGCGCCGCGCGGTACGCGCCCCAGCTCGCGAACGACGGCTCCGGGAAGAAGTCCTCCTTGTGCCACCGCCAGTAGCTCCTCGCCGCGGCCGCTGGCTTGCCCGCATAGTGCTCCTGCGGCGTCTCCACTGGCGCCATTGACATGGAGCTTGACTGCTCACGCCAGTCGCCTTCGTGTGGAGGGGGAGGAGGGAGTGTGGTGAGCTGCAGCTTCAGCCGTGGAGATATGGTAGCGTGGATTTGTCAGTGAGTGAGACGTTCTTCTTTTTGTAATTTTGCGCTCCAAGAGTTTCTCCAATTGCGTTGCATGCGCTATCTCAACCTTATTGTGTGACCGAGCATTTCAGGAAAACCGGCGGCTGACGTATTGCATAGCATTGCGTTGCATTACATGCCGTGTTAGTTCACTACTAAAATACAGTAGTATCTTCCTGAAGGTAAAAACTAACAATAGTAGTAGTATCTAGTATGGATTGGAATTTGGAACTACGGACCTGTTTGCTTCATGACTAAACCAAGCCAAATTAAAATTTTGGCATTGTCTTAAAAAATTGGCTAGTGTTTGGTTCTATTCCAATGTTTGGTATCGCCCTCCAGAATTTTGGCACGCTCACGCTTTTTTTTCTCTTCGCACGGGCAGATTCGGACGGCCAAACAGCGCCCGAATTTTGGTTTGGCTGGGAGCACTTCCAATGACAGTGGCGCATTGTGGTTGGCTGGGCCTAGTGTATTTATTGCTTGATAAATTTGATTAGCAAGTTTTAAATAACCATATTTCCTAAACCGAGTTTCCGATTTGCGATCCGGTTAAACCATTGTGTTCCTTGTTATTTAATCAACAAAACAAGATCACTGTTGGCATATTTTGGTGCAAAAAAGAATATATGTCATGTGGGCCCCACGTGTCATATTCATATTTTTTTGTAAATTTTGGTATAGTTACAATCAAACACATCAATTTCAGCATTGCTCATGAATTGGTATGGCTACGATCCAAACAACTTTTTTTTGCCCAGGTTTTGACCGTGCCTGGGTTTTGGCATTACCAAAATTTTGGTATGGCAACCGAGGATCGTAAACCAAATAGGCTAAGTACTTTGCTTAGTTCGGCATAACTCCGAATAGTAGTGGATTGAATCTCTATACGATTTCTATCGTTGAGAAGGGATGTTAACTTCGTTCAAAACGACGGGTCCCTCATTGAAAATGTAATTGGCGATGGCAGATTCGCGTGTCCCATAACGGTCATAGTCCTAGTGTCAAAGGGTTTACCTATCATCGGGAGAAGTGTCGGGATTAGGTATTATAAAAGTCTTGTTATAACCGCCTCCGTCACACGCATAAGGAAGCGTGTCACCGACTAATATTATGAATTGATCATATCTTATGGGTAAAGATGTACAACATCCGTAGAGTGTATAATCTATTAAAATAGTCAGTACTCTCGATTATGAGCATAGTGAAGAAAGCCATACTTGGATAGTTTTATGTGGGATGAGAACTTGTTAACATAAAAGATGGTTATAGTATATCTAGAGTAAGATGGATAGAACCTTATATCTAGAGGAGATGAATGGAACATCATGACTAGAGTAAAGTGGATGAAACTTTATGATTTAATAATAGGTGGATGGAACCTTGCTTTATGATAAAACTTAATTATACAAACGTCATCCAGTGTTTTAAGTTGAAATGACTAGGTTATAGATTTTAAAAATAATTAAAGTATTTGAGCAAAACCTACTTTGTGTTAAATTAACCATAAGACCCTCCTTTGGCAAATAAGTGTGTGTGTGTGTGATATATATATATATGCATTTGGTGTGAGAGCTTATTGGGTACATTTTGTACTCATTGTTGTTCAAATATGTGGATTAAGGATGGGAGGTCAAGACGAATGATGTTATATGGATACTTCTATGCGTTGGCTTTAGAAATGAAGATAGCGGTGATAACTAGGTCTTAACCCCATCGATTGTCTATGACAAATTATAGAGACCCATTTGGTTTATTTATCTTTCGTTGCTATTTACCTTGAACTCGTCAAATTTATCGGGCCAATATGTAAAACATGGCCTTAAGATTTATTTTTGACTATTTATGTAATATCAAGTGCTATTTTAGCTAAGTGTATGTATGAATGTGATATTTATCGATATTATAATTCGTAAGTTAGCTACTGATGGGAGACTGAGTCGGTAAAAACAACAACCGAGCGATCCGTAGTCCGGACAAGGCGACTGAGCAAGGCTCCAAAACTCGCCCATCCCAAGTGGGTCGCGGGTCATGCCGTGCCGTTGCGCGTGCGTACCGGTTGGCTCATTCACACACATCGTCACGTCTGATCTGCTCCATCCATAGATGTAGACGCAGGCACGCAGCACTGTCGATGGTTCGAGATATTGTGGAAGTCATCCTCTCTCCCTTTCATGTACAGCTTTTACGGCTATCCCTATGGGTACAGCGTGCGGCCAGGCTCTGTTTGAAATGCATGAAGTTCGAAGGTGCTTGTCGTGATTTATATTCTTTGTCACAAAATTCCTAGGAAGTTCTTCTCAAATTCATGTGTTTCAAACATAATTTCGACCGATGTTGCACGACTTGTTCACCCGCATTTCCAAACGTGTGGCCTGCATATGAATCTTGAACCGGCCGAGCTATTTTTGCCCCTGCAGCAGGCTAGCAGCTAACAGGAGATTGATTGGGAGGAAGTGGCATACTGACACGATTTTGCATCCAAAAGAGAGAAATGTAGTAAAGCAAGACAAGGTGCCGGATGGGCTCCTCTGTTTCTCCAGCGGCAAGCGACAGCTACGCTTGCAGCTTAGAAGAACACCGCACCACTCGGAGTCTTCGCTTGGGGTCAAAACCTTCTGGTGCTCCTGGACCGTCGTGAAGAAGGGACGGTGACTTCTCTTGCAACCGAAGGTTCTTCATTGAAAATGTAGCTTGTTATCCTCACAGAAACCGGTTGCTCGTGAATATGACCTCGAAGAGGTGTAGACAAAACTTGGCCTGGCTGCTGATGTTCCGGTACATTCTCTTTTTCGTTGCAGGTGTAATTTGGGCGATATTCATTGGGTGCCACACCTTTTTCGGTCTTTCTAAACCTAACACGCAGGAATTTGACTGGACAACTTGCGTTGGAAATAGAAGTAATTCTCGCGTTATCTCTTCGTAGGAGCAAAATATCTTTCAAGAGATAACAGGGTGTTTGGTTTGAGGGATCACCTCATTCTAGGAATGGTTCGTTCACCGTGGAATGATCCATTGTTTGGTTTGAGGGACCGAACGGTGAATGTATCATTCGATCCAAACTCCAAACCTAACTCACTTGTTCCGTTTGAGGAATAGAATGTGTTGATCCATCACCACCTCATCCCTTGTAACTCGTAAGCATAAGTTTAGCATAAAATGAGAAATGGTGTCATCCCACCAAAATTCATGGAATGATACCACGAGGGACCATCTCATCTAGCGTGAGGTGGTCTCTCAAACCAAACACCATTTGGTGGGATGATCTAGTTCCTTTTTTTAATGCATAAAGTTTACACGAATTTCACAGGAGTTTTGGACACGGAATTTCCAGAGTTTCTCACGTGAAACCGTTCAATTCCGCAGGAATCAGAGTAATTATCGTGTTCTCTCTTCAGATGAGCAAATAATTTGTGCCGATCGCTGAAGCTCGATCCATGAAATGATACATGGGCTTGAGATGGTTGTGCCGTACAAAAAAAAACCGCACTTGGGCTGCACTCGTGAGAAGTCCTACAGCTGCAGAATGTCAAAGTTACGGAATCACGCTTTGCTTGTGGATGGAGCAACTCTAGGTAATCTAGTTATAAGGTGGCCAGGCGGGTGTCCAAGTATTAGGCCCGGGATTACGCAGAGAAGGTACGTTGTTTGGGCCATCTGGGATTGGGAACGCAGCTTAATTTCAGTGTGAAATTTCTGGTGACAAATGCTACGTATGTGGTGCCGACGATCTAGGTAAATAGTAGCTCCCGTACACATATGGGATCAGGCTAATACATTCAGAACCCGTTTAAAACTATAAACCATCTATAAATTCTAAATGGTATAGACAGTTTTATGCAAAATTCCTACGTTCCAAACAAGCCACCCTTTTATGATTCATCAAGCGTGCATGTATTGAACATTTTGATGTACTTAGACCTGTTCAGCTAGCAATACCAGAAGTCTTCAAGAAGCTAATGAGGGTTTTTAACCCCAAAAGTAAGTACTTACCTAGGTTAACCATAACTTGAACTAAAGACAGCGCACTGGATGCCTTGCTTGTGGTAGCAAAAGGCGTAAAGCACCATGCATGCAGAAACATGGTACAAACAACATCCGAATAAAAGCAAAAGAGGCAAGATATCGAGCGAACACAAACTGGATCACCAGACGGCTAACTCTAGGCTGCACTCGAACTTCACAATCCGACGACCAGCGCATGCATGGAATCCTCGCTCTGCACATTGCGTGCCGCGGTTACCGGAGCACATGCCGCTCAGGCCGCCCCGTGCCGCCGCGGCGCCCGTGCCCCGCAGCGCGGGTGGAGGGCTCGCGCCGTGCGCGCAAGCGCCGGTGCCCGAGCCAGAGCCCCAGGCGCCGGCGAAGGGAGGACCGTCGGCGCTGCCCAGGGCCGCGCTGAGGTTGGGCGTCGGCGTGGCGCTGGCGCTGCCCTGGGCGGCGCCTCGTGGGCAGCGCGCGGCGGGGCGCTGGCCCTGTCGTCCTGCAGCCGGCCGCGGTGTGCGCCCTCAACGCCGTCACCGACGTTGTGTCCCGCTCCTCAGTGGAGCGAGGCGGCGCCGCTGTGGCGGCCATGAGAACGAGCGTGGACGCGCTCTCGGACTCGCTGTTCCGGCGCGACGACGCGCCCAGGGACCACGCCACGCTGATGGACGTCGTCTTCGAGCAAGTCACCAAGGAGGTCTCTCTCCCTCTCATCTTGATCCATTGAGTTGCTCAACTCTCATCTCTCTCAAATCTCAATCCATCAAGCGTGTGCTTCTGTCATGCGCAGCACATCGGCGACCGGGGAAAGCTGACGAGCCTGCTGCAGAAGGAGTGGTCGGCGTCGCGCGACTCCGAAAGGAAGCTCGACCTCGGCCTTCTGCTCACTGACGTCCTGATCAATCAGGTGAGTTCTCACGTCTTCCACTTTTGTGTTTTAAGCTTGCTTATCTACTCCGCTTTGACCCACTGATCTATCAGGCGAGTCCTTACGTTTGTACTGCACTCTGTTTTCTCTGTTTTGCCTTGTAGAGAGAATGGCAGAGGGCAAAGGAAGTTTGCCAGCAACTGACGAGCCGCCACCAACGTGACTCGAGGCCTTACCTACACTTGGTAATGTTCTTTGTTCTTCCTACTCCATGTGATCAACTTCTCAACTCAACTTTTATCATAGATATCTGTAAATCTTGCGCTTAATGCTGCTTTCTTCAGGCTGTCATCAACATGATGATGGCAGTGGAGACCATGCTATCTCCGGATACGGCCACCACTGATGACATCGAGAGGATGTCCAAGAATGCCATGGACGCCTGGAAGGAGTTCAAAAACAAGTACGAGCTAGGCAAGGGGACAATAGATTCCAGCACTTGAGCTGATACTACTGCGCTTGCATTAAGCCAAAGCTTTCTGTTGAATTCTGACTACTGTTGTGATGAATCTTTGTGTCTTTGCCTACGTAGTTAATTGCGTGTTAAGTTGTTTTCAGTGCTTGTGTCCTGAATGTACTCGTTAAGACATCTGTTTTACTTTCTATAGTTATTTACTAAAATTTCTATTTGTGCACTTGTGTTTACCAATTTTTTTTGCCTCCGACATATTTACAATAAGGGAGCAACAAGGGGCCGTACGTCCGATTAAATGATTCTCGCCGTACGCCCCTAGTTGCTCCCTTAAACTAAACTGCATGTAACTGCTACAAGCAAATTAAAACGTCAAAACATTGTTCTATAACTTCTTTTAAGGCAAAACGGTACCACTTTGTTCTACACCAGCTAATGAGTCACCCTACCAAATTTATGAATGGGAGCAACTAGGGCCGTACGTCCTCCGATTAAGCAATTCTCACCGTACATCCCCATTTTTCTTAAGAACGTGATCTCTAAAACGTGAACTGCATGCATACAAGAATTGATTATTAAAAAAAAAATATCATGCACGCATGGCCCACAATTTCAGCGAGAGCACACGGAAGCACTTCTCCCGTGCCAACATGCTAGGACAATAGTTGCAACTTGCAACATCCCCCGGACAATGATTGTAATATCTCCGGACAATGGTTGCAACATCTCGAACAATGGTTGCAATATTCTAGGATAACGGTTACAACATCTCCGATAATGGTTGCAACATCACAAATCAAAACAAAGCATCCGAAGAAAAAATGCGTTGGAAAAAATTACAACATTGTCGTGAACCGGATGCAACATTTTTTTCTATTAATACAATACTTGTAATATCCCCGGATAACGGTTGCAACATCTCCGGACAACGGTTGTAACATCATAGGACAACGGTTGCAACATCCCAGGACAACGGTTGCAACATCTCTGGACAACGGTTGCAACATCCCCGGACAATGGTTGCAACATCCCAGAACAACAGTTGCAACATCCCAGAACAACGGTTGCAACATCCCAAATCAAAACAATTATGAGTTGATAGCTTTGTCCGTCTACGACACGATCTCGATTATACATAGAATGATTTACTTTGTTAACCGTTGTTTGCCTTCTCCTTAATTTTTACTTTAACTAACCTTGTTGATCAGCCCGTCATCTATTACGCTTCGATGTTCTTGAACAACTCATACAATGCTTCAATCTTGCTCATACTAAGCGCATGCACACACGACCAACCAATGCCGTCGTAAGCGAACACAATTAATTGCGGTTTGAGAGAATAATTAATTAATAACAATAAGATAATTAGTAACGTGGACGTACACACAGCGCACACAGCGCGATCGTGGCGGAGGAACGGATCGCGGCGCGCGCGATTGGATGACTCAAAAGGAAAACGTTACCCTTACAATAAGGTCTAGGAGGTCCCCGGCTGGCCCGCCCCTTCCTTTCCTACTCCTCTCGACGGCTCTCCTCACACGCACACAAGCGCACGCATGGAGGCCACGGGGAGGGAGGGAGC
Organism: Ampelocalamus luodianensis; assembly: GCA_036346255.1. Lineage (NCBI taxonomy): Eukaryota > Viridiplantae > Streptophyta > Magnoliopsida > Poales > Poaceae > Ampelocalamus > Ampelocalamus luodianensis. Next base: position 24,789,997 of record CM070618.1, read on the forward strand.
GAGATGCTTGGGAGCAGAATGGCCGCCGAGGCCAGCCAAGGCGAGACCATCCCCGCTCTACAAGGCACAAATCCAGCCTGGCCTAGAGGAAGCCGACGTTCGCCATTTTTATGTTCCTCTGTTTGTTTCTCGTTCGATGTTGATGTTGCGCCGCTTGAAAAAATATTGTGATCCGTTGAAAAAAATGTTACATATTGTTATTTGAGATGTTGCAACCTGTTAAAAAATGTTACATCAGAAAAATTATTGCATCTCAGAGAAAAAGGTTGTATACGTTCACGGCGATGTTGCAAGATTTTTCAACGATTTTTTTCAAATGCTTTGTTTTGATTTTGAGTTTAGATGATGTTCATGGTGATGTTCTTTGAGATGATATTAACGCCACGGTGATTTTTGCACACGTTCGAATTTTGTTGCGCCTAGCACACAACGATGTTGCGCCGAGTGTACAGCGCTAACGCTCGGACGAGACGGCGAGCCGTCGCTGCAGTTGAACACCTCCGGCTTGTTGAACAGCAGCATGAGAAGAGGTCGCCGCCGCCGTGCCTCCTAATGATGATTGCCGTGTCTGGAACTTCCACATCCGGTATGCCTTAAAGAAGAAGAGCACCCAATCTCGTGAGACGACCACGGGAGCCAGCGCTCGAGTTGTGACGGACTGAGAGCCTATAGCTCCTCTTGTCAGCTGAGCCCCAACTCAATCCTCGATCGAATAAATCTACACCCCCCCACACACACACACACACACCCACACACCCGGTGAGACACCCACCGAGTCCCGACTCTCAACTCGGTGGGCTGCCACACATCGCCAAAGCTAGCCAAGTGAGCAAGCTCACTTCCTCATTCCAAGGCAATATATGTATCACTCCAAGGCCTCATATTACGATATCTGAATGTATGTATTGTTCGGTTGTGACACTAGAATATGTCATCAACCTTGACGTTATTAGCTACTCTGCTCGTTTTTATTTTATGAAATGGCAAGGATTGCCATTATTTCATTAAAGAAGGAGTATCAATCATCCAAAGCTGGCCCAGTACGATCAACCAAAAGTAGAAATTATCCGAGACATCAAATCGGACGGTCACAAAATCAAATCACAATACAAATTGGACGGTCCTGAAAATCGACTGGAAGATTTAGAAATTCTAGGCACCTGTGCGCTAGCAAAAGCGTTTGTATATTTCAGGCGATCGAAAAATTAAATACATAAGTAAACAAGTACTTTGAAACAACTAGTGAACTACCCGTTCACTTCTCAACCATCAACCGGTGAACTACCCGTTCACTTCCCATCCAACAATCATCCGAACATTTTATGAAAAATCTACCTCTCGTATGAAATTATCAGGCATTGTTCATAACCGGAGACACAACTATTTGAATAGTTTTTAACACTCTGCAGAGATTGTACAGCTTGACCCACAAGAGATAATCAACTTATAATGTTGGCCAAGATATGCTTCTAAAGGCGTGCAACTAAGTGATTATTACAAGCCTTTTACAAAACTATGCTTAACCTCAGCTCGTCGTTAAGATTTCACCACCGACTGGTTCCACAAACTCACAATATTCCATCTCAACATACATCACAGTCGAGGCCACCTCTTGCACTAGTGTGAATGTCTAACCTAGGGTTCACACTTCCACTAAAACAGAACTAAAGTTAAGGCATTGGTAATTAATTAGCCAAGTTCATCCTATACTAGACATGTGGTTGTATGGTAATGCCCAGATCAATGGCACACAATGTTAAGTCCTTAGTGATTACTCAGGCGAGACACCCTCATCCCAAAAGCAGCTTCTTTACTACACGATCATTCGCCTGAGTATGAAATCATTTTTGTTCAACTCGCCATATGACATCCCTTACTATGGCACAATAAATTTTAATAATAAAGGTCCACCGCCACGATCCCATATATCATTAGGTCAATTTATCAATTTTGAACATGCGAACAAGGGCCCATTGTAGCTAAGCATGCCTACGTATAATACGCCACCAATGTTGCTATTACTTATTATTTTCCAACTAATATCAATCACTTCCTATGGTGTCCAGGATATATGTCAATCACAATTATTCGAGGTGGCATAATGTCAAATAAGTAATTAGCCACTCCAAAAATAATTGATATAAACTTAGCAATGCATGTTGATATAAAACAATATAATTTTGTAAAATGGTACAACATGATTAAAGGTCACGATCGCCTTCGTCGAAGGTTGGAATTACTTTGGATGGTCCAGAAGGTCAAAACGCCGGATTTATACGCACAAAATGAGACAAATAGTACAATAAATTCAAATAAAATCCAAATTATAAAATTAGTATTATTAGAGAGATTATGAATTTAGGAACAAGAATCGGCGGAATCGGAATTCGTATGAGAAACAACGAACATCCAAAAGTTTGAATATCACATGAAATGATAGAAAATAAAAAAAAAAGAGGGAATATTCTAGAGAATATTCCTTTTCAGGAATAAAGGAAATTAAAAGAGTGGCTGACTTTGGGGGACCCACTTGTAGGTGACTCAAGGAACAAAGAAGAAGAAAGAACATAGCACGCACAGAGGACAAGGAGGCACACTGCCAGGTGGTGTCGCGACGAGGAGGTCCAGGCGACGACACACACCCAAAATGGATCACCTACTGTGAGAGAAGGGGTAGGAGGTGGCGGCGTGGCAGTGAGGTGGCCGACAATGTGGGAGGTGGCGCACAGCGCCGACGCCCAGAACGGGAAGGAAACCGGCGCACGAGCACGAGCTACGCCAGAGGCGAGGGATGGTGTAGATCGGGTCGGGAAGCCAGAGGGTGGTCGAATGGCGCGCCACGACTACCGGCATTGGAAGAAAGGTATGGCGGCGGCGAGCTCCACGGTGACGAATTCCGAATTGAGGTGGGGATGGGAAGAGAGTACCGAATGCGTTATGACGTGGTCACCTTGGTCGAGGATCACCAAGAAGGAGATCAGCGATGGCATCGTCACCGAACTTGGAGAAGAAGGTGGGTGGCGCCGCTGCCCGGGAAAATAGAGAGGAGTTTGACGATGGGGCTTGGGGCGAATCAAAGAGAGGAGATGAGAACACATAGTGCTCCTTTTAAAGGGCAGAAGGTGGCACTCGGTTCGGGGGAACACGAGGGATTCGCGGCAAGATACGTGGTCGGCATTGATGGCGCGGCATGAGGAACGCCAGCGGGAAGCTGCACTGTAAGGGCATAGGCATGGCATGGGGATGCGACGCGAGCGGGTGCGGCGTGGCGCAGTAGCGCAGCGCAGTGCGCAGCGCGCGCAGCGCTTGGGGAGGTGGGTGGCATGCGGTCGGCGGCAGGAGGGGGCGGGCAGCAAAGGCGCGGCGGCCGGAGGTGGCCGGATTGAGCCTGCCTGGACAAAGCTGGTAAGCAGTCTTGGGAGAAAGGAGAAAGAAGGAAAGGAAAGAAAGGAAAGGAAAAAGAAGAAAAATGGGGAAAAGAAAAGGGAAAGGAAAAAAAGAAATGGGCTGGAAAAATTCAAATTACAAATTTTGAATTTAGAATTTGACGAGGAGTTTTGAATTTGAGAAAAGGAATTTGAATTTGAATTTCGGACTCAGATTTTAAATGATCGCAGAAACTCCAAAAGAAATCCAACAATTTTAAAATAATTAATTTAAATTGACTTTTACAACAGAGAAAAGAAATTTTGGGAAAAACAAGAAATGAAATAAATTAAATGGAACTCAAAGAAAATAGCAAAAGAACTTGGAGAAAATCCAAGAAACCCATTTTGAATTTAATTGAAGTTTGATTTAATCATTTAAAATGTTTTCATTCTCTAACATTTTAATTTAAGCTTCAATTAATTTAATAAAATTCGAATGGTTTATTTTATTTTGAAAATTTCAAAAAGTCCCAAAAATTGGGATCTTACAGGGAGGGAGAAATAGAAGAGGTAGGAGGAGGGGAGAGAGGGGGTAGGAGAAGTAGGAGGAGGCAGGGAGGTGGTCGGCATGTAAGATGTCATAGTCGATGTGCTATTGATGAGTGTCCTGTGGGGCCCGGTATACAATCCCAGGACTCTCTGTGCATCCCGAACTAGTCCTAGATCGGTAGCTAGCTCGCACAGTTACAACATCGGTGTAATCACAACCATACAACAAAAAGACGATAAAGCAAATAAATTAATATTACTTAGTAGCAAAAGGGACCTTATGGTCAAGTCTACAGCACGCGCCACACTGGCTTAGCAACAAAATACAACTTGCAGCGGAAACATAATTTCTCGTGGTGGCCACACGACATGCCCACAGGCAATCGAGTGGAGGACGCGACCTAGTTCGCAAAGTCTTCAGGATACTCCTCTTCGTAATATTCTGGATTCTCCCGCTCTTCCAGGGGATTTAACACACAGGGCGCAAGCCGTGAGTACTTTGAATGTACTCAGCAAGTCATAAGGAAATATATGCAATTATTATTCATGCGAGGCTAGACAAGGATGGCTTTATGTTTTCTTTTGCAGAAAGCAACATTCAACAATAAATACAGTAAGTAGATTAAAAGCACAATTTAAAAGATTAGTACATAAGTAATTCAGTTCTTTGAAACAAACTAGAGATCAACCCAACCATTCCATCCAAACCCTCAAATCCATCATTTTTAAGAAAACATATACCCCTTGCGTGAAATCTCCGGGCATGTCCATAACGGAGGACACGACTATTTGAATAGTTTTTATACACTCTACAGAGGTTATACAGCTTTACCCACAAGACACGAATTCTCTAGTTTGTCCGGCATATATCTATGCCACCGCTCACTACATTGGGTAAGCGATCTAGAGCACGTGACAAGGCCTTTACAAAGTTCTATTTTGACTCGATTCTGCTCGTTAAGGATTCGCTTCTGACAGGTTACTCCCGCCAGATTCATGCCCCCTCTTGCGCCGTTATCATCCAAAACAGAACCGATCCAAGACATTGCTAATTAGTTGGCCAGGTCTATCCCAGTCTAGACATGTGGTTGCACGGTATGACCCAGATCAATGGTTCAAGGTTAAGTCCTTAGTTGGCTGCTCAAGCGAGACTAATCCACGCCCGATGTGCGCACACACCACACTCACCACCCCACTCGCCCAAGCATAAAACATTTTCGGTTCAACCCGGCCGAAGACCACCCTAGCCTTGGCACAACATCTTTTAACAACAGTGGCCGCGCCACGATTCTATAATTCATTAAGTCATGTTTATTCATACGAGCATGTGATCATGAGTCTCGACGTACAACTAAAGCATGACTAAGCATAATACGATACCCGTGTTGGTAATTTATCAATGTCCAACTAATATAAACCCTCCTAAGGTGTCCAAGGGTTCATTTCATTCAAGGATACAAGTCAATAGCAATTTATCAAGGAGACATACATCAATTAGGCAATTATCTACTCCCGAAACAATTTAATATAAAACTAGCGATGCATGTATATATAAAACAATATAGTTTTATAAAGATGGGTTCAATATGATCAAAGGTCTATGACTTGCCTTCGTTGAAAAGTTGAGGTGCTTCAGTCGTCGGATCCGAGAAATCTTCCGAAAAGCCGGTTTCTACACGTGCGAAAAGAGCAAAATAAATAATAAATTCCAAATAAATACCAAATTAGCACTAACAGCAATAGGGGGATTTTAGATGAATTTATAAATTTGAATCACTCGAATCGGAGTTCGAACGAAGAAGTTATGGCCTTCCGAAGTTGGAAAAACACATAAAATGAAGAAAATTGGATTTTCCTCAATTTTTGATTTATTTTTCCAAAAGAAATTCGGATTATTGCGCCAGCTGACGTCAGCGAGGGGATTTTAAAAGGAAATACCACGTCAGCAGCCACGTGGCTGCCACGTAGACAAGACGGCTGACGGGGCGCCTCGGTGGCGCTGACTGGGCGCCACATGGCTCGGCCACGCTAGTGCCCACGCGTGCGCACACGCCACCGCGCGAGGTGGTAGCCACACGGCTCAAGGTGCCGAGGTGGCGCGCACGCGGCGCGCCGTGGCGGCCACGCCAAGACCCGAAAGCCGGCCGCGCCGGGCCAAGGCTCACCGGCGAACTACCGACGGCGATCGGCGGCGAGGGCACGGTCGCGAAGAGGAGCTCGCGGTGAGCTCGTTGCTCACCGGCTCGATGACGCGCGCAAGAGGCGCCGACAACGAGAAGAAAGCGGCGCGGGAGAGGGCTTGGCGTGACGGCGCCCCGGGTTCCGGAAATCGGATGCGCGCCGAGGTAGCTCTCTGCGAGGCGATGCCGACGGCGGATCGAGGCGCGGAGGAGAAGAGGTGGCGGCGCAACCGGCGGGAGGCGAGTCGCCACATGCAGGAAATGCGAAAGGGGCGGGAGGCGAGGGGAGGGAAGCGAGGAGAGGAAAGAGAGAGGGAAGGAGGCGGTCCTGGGCCCTTTAACGAAGCTCGGGAGGCCCAGAGGAGGAGGAAGGGAGGGGCCGTCGGGCGGCAAAGGCGACGTGAGGAAAAAGGGCGACGGGACGGGGAATGGTGGCGGCAGCGGGCGCGACGGCGGCGGTGAGGAAACGTGGAGGCAGCGAGAAGATGCGGAGGTGACGGTCGGCGGAACGTGGCGAGGCCGCGCGCGGCCACGCGAGAGAGGGGGTCCAAGGTGGACGGCGCGGATGAAGGGCGACGGCCGTCCGATCCAGATCGGATGGTGGGAGGTAGAGGAGGCGTGGCGAGGATACTGTCTCGATTTCGACGGACGGTGGCCGAGGAGATGCGCGCACGCGAGGAAGCGGGCGGGAAATGGGTCACTACAGCAGAAGAAGAAGGGCCAAGGAAGGATTCGCCCAAAGAGGTTAAGGAATTATAAATGGATTTCGATTAAAGAAATCCTAAAAGCAAAAAGACTTTTAGAAATTAGTTAATAGAGTCTAAAATTCTAAAAATTCATGAAGTCCCATGAATTATTTAGAACTTAATAAAAATACTTTTAGCTATACTTTAGTTTTTTAATTTTGCAAACAAAATAAATTTTAGCTTCAAACAAAAAGGAAAAGGCCAAATTAAAATCCAGAAAATGCAATAAAGGCTTAAAATCCAAATAAAATCCAGGAAACTCCAAGAAACTAACTTTTTGGTTTAATTAAAGTTGGATTATTTCAATTTAAAGGGTTTTTGCTTTTTAAATTTCAATTTAAGCTGTTTGCCACTTAAACCAAATGGTTACTTTTAAAACTTTTTTGAAAATTCAAAAACTCGCAATTTAGGGATGTTACAGTGTCATTGCTAGAGAACAGTGTCACTGGCGAGCTTTTCAAGGCTACGTAGGGCACGGTATCGAACCCAAATCCATAACCTATTTGCATTTATCTCACAAATTTAGCTTTTGTTGCTTCTAATTTGTCCACATTTATGTGCGATTGGTTGATTTATTTCCCAAATTTTGATTTTGTTCCACCCGATTTGGCCAAATTCGTGTGCCATGGGTTTGATTTTGGGGCTTTCATCTCCACCTAGTGGAAAATTGATTTGAAGTCGCTTATCATAGATAGCCTTTATGTCAATACATTCAACTTCTTCAACTTCATGCATTGGGGAGAACAGTTCAGGGAGCTCCACCTAACTATCATATCTGGAACCATTTATCTCCCCTAAAATCCCCATGCTGCACTTACGATCAATTAAATGCCTATGAATCCAATAATAGCTTGTTTGTTTGTTGATTTGGAAAGATCTATGGTTTTGATCTGTAGTATGATTAGAGTTTGTTATTGGTTGTTCGTGGTATTAGGATTTGTGTGTTCAGATCTACACATTAATCAGAGTTGAGCTCCTAACTAGGATTTTTAGCAGGACAATAAGTACTTTTGGTTAGTTGCTATATATTTTTTGGCTCAGTCTTACCCTTTTTTGTGCCATTTGTTAAGAATTGAAGTAGAAGGGCAATGTAAAATTAGAGCCCTTTAATGGCATTTCATTAATTTGTGCCAGTGTGATCTTGCACATATATTAATTTGTAGTTTTGCATACAGAACTGAAATGTTTTTTTTATGAGGATACAGAACTAAAATGTCACCCACATTTATGTTTTCTTCTTTTATTCCAAGCTGTTGTACTTCACTTCTTGGTGTAACCGCATTCGATGTTCAAGTATTCAAAACTTGCACCACTATTTAGTATATGTTGCAAAGTGAGGTCATGTGCAATTTATTCCTTAAATGTGTGCAATTTTGTTGTAGTGTCATGTTTGTATCTCTTATGTACATGTTGGGGTCTCTGATATATTTTCATTTTTTTACTTTTGAAGTTTGCATTACCACCTTTATTATTCCTCCTTGTTCACCACTTTGTGATTTTCCTTATTCCTAGTATTGTCTACCCAATGTTTTCATTATTCTAGTTGCTTTTAGACCATGGAAATAACATATGAACAATTGCATGGAGTCAACTGATGAAAATTTTAAAACATCAAATCTTGTGAAAATTTGCACATTATATAAATTGAACTTCCTATTCCATGTAGTGTGCAATTTTAGTATTATGCAAGTGCAAATTCCATTCTGGCCTTATTTAATATGTTCTCTTTCAATAGAAATGCAGTGTTGTAAAGTGTAAGTATATTACAAGCTCCATTATTTTTTGCAAGCTTATTTGTTGTAATGTCATTTCAATAAATTAGAATAGTCTTGTTTTACCCCCCCCCCCCCATCTTTTGTTGAATGCATTCCTCCTAGTTGCCTCGATGTAGATTTCATCGATATTTTTTGGACATCTGCATTTCAGAACATTAGTAGTACACATTAGTATTAGATTAAGCATGTGGAGGAAACCTCCATGATAATATGTATCTCTATTATTTTTTTGTATCCTGCGGGGTTTACCTAGAATTTATTTAGTTTTTCTTTGTCTTTTGTTAGGGTTGACCAAGGTTTTTTTTTTCATCTTTGTCTAGGTTTGAAGAGTTTTTGTCATTTACTAAATCGTATTTCACATCACACATGTTTCATGCATCATTATTAGTGTCATAGCGCTGAATGTAGCTTTCTTGGTCAATATGAAAACTTGCATATAATTTTAACTGAACTTTCAGTGACAGGTATTGTGCAATTTTAGTTCAAATTATGTGCACTTTTTTTTCATATCTATGTATGTTTTAGTTTTATGTTTTTTCTCATTTGTAAGGATTCACAAATAATTGATTATATTCTGTCTAGGATAGAAATTTATTTTTTTTTGTCTTTTGTGTAGGGTTCTCATGCTTTGCTGCACAAGGTTGCATGTGTTAGTTCATGATATAGCTGCTCCATGGATTTTTCTAACTTGACTAGACATGCGGAAGAAGAAAAGAAAGCAGAAGCAGTGGAGAACAAGTATAGGAGTCAAGATGGAACACTAACCTGGATTTTTTTTTAATGATTTTTCCAAAAGAAATTGCGTGCCCTTGATTTTTTTTTTCAATGGACCTTGTTTTCTTCATAATTTATCTTCCTCAATGGCCTGCTCATGAGCCTGAGTTAGGCCTTGTTACTTGCTCTTTTATTGGGTTTTGATATTTGTTTTGGCTTTGTACGAGTCAACGGGTTGTATTGTTATACTTGACAAGTGGTCTTTGGGAAAGCAAGCCCTTAACATGTCACATATTGAAAATTGCGAGACAGCTAACGAAAAGACAACCTAGTCCATTTGAAACCAAATTGAGCTCAACACAGCAAATGCAGCAGCACAACACAACCGTTGAGGGGTGATTGGACGGTCCAAAAATTGACTAAAACTTTTTTAAAAAAATCAAGCAACTGTGCAATAGATAGCCCAGGCACTTTGTTACTCCTAAGTAGGTGTGTCAAACGAATCCGAATTATCTGTTTTATCCGATATTCGAATTCAGTTGGTAACGAATATGGTTTAGATTTTTTTTTTCATTCAATTAAGAATTTCTCCCCTATTTCTATTCGTATTCATATAAAAAAAAATATGAATACGAATATAGTATAGACTTTTGCCATCCGAAATGCTTAGGTGTGCTATGTACGAGAATAAAGTATCATAAATATCTTGCAATTACGTATGTTACGAGAATATCCGAATCCAACCGAATTGAGTAGGTCTTCGATTTGTATTTATATTCGTTAAAACATTCGATTTGTATTTATATTTGACAATATTAGGATATGTATTCGTTTAGAAAATACAAATACTAATACATAAAAAGCATTGTTCGATTCGTATTCCATTCATTGACACCCCAGTCGTAAGTAAATACAGTGCAGTGCAAAACTGTTTATTGCTCGTAAGTATCCACTTAAGCAGTTTAAGCTAACATTATTCGTTCGCTCAGAAATTTAAAGATAACATTATATGCGAGTCTAATTTAAAATTACATATCAGATGCTTCTTTGGCGTCGAAGGGCATCCAAATCTCGTTGACCTGCCGCTGAACTCGAACGGCGAGTTGTACTGCGCCACCGTGTACGCCGACGCCGGGTCGGCCCTGCGGCCCTCGGACACGGCGGCGGCCCACCTGGTGCCCTGCAGGCTGGCGTCGAGCAGCGCGGCCTGCTCGCCGACGTCGGAGTCGGCCACGAAGCCGCCGAACCGGCGGACGGCGGCGTACCTGGCCCCGGCCCACCTCTGCAGGTGCAGGCCCTCGGCCGGCGGCGGGTCCGGCTGGTTCTTCGCCGGCACGTAGAAGCTGACGACGAAGGAGGAGGCGCAGAAGGGCCCGTCGCTGGGCGACACCTGCGTCAGCACCGGCGCCGTCATCTCGATCGTCGCGTTGTACGCGTTCTTGCCCTGGATGTAGTAGAAAAGCCTAGCCCATAATAGACAACAAGTCACAAGTGTTCAGCTAAGGGAGCACCAGCAACTCACGAGACCATTAGCTCAGGCCCATGCGAAGCCCAAGAAGAAAGCTTCACTAGTACTAGTGCTGTGACCTGGCATGGCGGAAGAAAGGTACTTACTGGAGGAAGCCGGTGCGGGTGGCGGCGACGAAGGAGATGTCCTCGATGGGCGCGGTGGACATCCACATCGCGTCCGTGTACCGCCGGATCTCGAACCCGTTGGCGCCATCCACCACCTCGTACACTGGGCACTCGATGCGCTCGCACGTCGGCGGCACGGCCGCGGCGGCGCCCGAGACGGCGATGAGCAGGACTGCGGCGAGCAGGAGGAACAGGCCGCCCGCCGCGCCATGTTTTTTCGCTTGCAGCGCGGATGGGTGTGGACTGGGATGCGATTTGTGGGGCTCGGGTGCGTGCGGATGGGGATTGGGTCGGGGGGGATAAGCACGGCTTCAGCTCAGGATGGCTGCGGCGCGGGTGCTTCCACGTCGCTGCTACTCGAGCACTTGGCCATCGACGTTTGAGCTTGAGGATGGAGACGGGGGAGTGGGAAGCAGCCGCACGTAGAGAGTAGAAGCATCGTTTGTTCGGTTGTTTCTGAGATTTTCCTCGTCGACCTGTGAGCGTTGCTGCGTATATACACTGCATGTCTGAATTCCGGAATGTTGGTTCGAATCTGTTCTTCTTTGCTGCCCCTACTACTGCCTCGCAAGTTCTCTGAAAGCTGAGGATGCTAGAATGCTTTTTGTGGTGTAAACGGATTTTAGTTAAGCACTTAATTCTTGCAGTAGTTGAAGGTAGTACTACAAAAGTACAGATCATATTTGGTTGCACTTTACGGCACGCTTAGCTCCGTTTGTTCGCTTTGGTTTTGCGCTTCGATCAAAAAGCTAGAAGCTAAACCAAACGGCTGGCTTTTCGAATCGACTTTCTCGGAAACTGCTTTTCACGTACACGTAGGAAGCCAAAAGCCAAAAAGTCGCCGCCGCCTAGCTTCCGCGGTTTCCCACCACCCTCCTTCCGCATTTGCCCCTCGACTTACATGGTATTTACCCGTTTTTTACCATTCGACAAAACCGGCCTCAACAATCCCCCCCCCCCCCCGCGCGCCGCCCTACACTGCACCCCCACTCGCCCACCTCCTCCTCCCCCGCCCGCATGCCTTCTCCCCCAGCGCCCTCCTCCCCAGTGGCCACTTCCTCCTCTCCGGCGGCCACCTCCTTCTCCTCGCCCTCCTCCTCCCCTCGGCGCCTCCTCCCCACGGCCTCACTCTGATCCAGATCCGATCTCGCCTCCACCTCCTCCTCCTCCCGCCTCCTCCACTGCACCTCCTCCCGACGCGCTCCCCGACTCCGCCTCACCCGACGCGCGCCTCCTTCCCCAACTCGCCCTCCTCCTCCTCCCGAGCGGCGCCCGCTCGCTCCCCTCCTCCCTCCTCCTCCCGCCGCCTCCTCCCCGCCCCACCTTCTCTCGACGCCTCCCCTCGAGCCGTTGTCGCTCGCTGTCGTGGCTACATCCCCGCCGACTCTTCCCGGTCCACACCTCTCGCGCTTTCCTTCCCAACGGCCGACGCCCAACTCTCCGCCTCGCCCTCACCGCCACCGCCGAGCTCCTCCCCACCACCGCCACACCGCCGCCTAAGCCTAACCTAACTAGCTTTTTTTTTCCTTTTCTTTTTCTATAATGATTATTGTTAATTGTAATTGTAATAATAGTTTATCAGAATGGTTATTTATTGTAATTATTTATGTAATAATTATTTATTTTAATAATTATGTGTTGTAATAATTATTGTTAATTGTTGTTAATCGCGTAATTGTGCGGATATTGCAATAGTCGCCGCCAAATGCGACCAATTGCCCTAATTGGCGTAGTTGGCATTAATTGCCCTAATTGCGTGAGTTATCGCCAATTGTGTTAGTTCTTAATTGTCTTTAAATGTCATTAATTATCGTCAACTGTCGTTAGTTTTCGTTAAATGTTGTTAATAGCGTTAAACGACATCAAACAAACTATTATCGCTTCGTGGGTATTTCGGACATTTTCCATCTCGAAAGCTGCAGTCAACCTATCTAAAAGCCGATACCAAACACCAAATCGAAAAGTCCGCTATTCAAACAGAGCCAAAAGCTTTGCAAAGACAATCGAAAGCCACTTTTCGTAAAAGCACACCTGCCCAAACAAGGCCTTAGAATAGTTGAACATGTGTTTCTTTTTTTATGTTGTAGTAAACTAAAAAAGTGCAGAACCTTTCTCAATCCTATGCAGCATCACTAATTTAGCAGTTTAGAGTCACCAAATGGCTCAAACTAAATATATCGTGTCGTCTAGCCCACGTGATCGCTAAGCACCAGGCATGGCCCAATATCCTTTGGGCGTGTTGTGTTTACTGCTTTAGTTTGACGGTCAATTTCACCACTTAGCTCGTTAAGCTCAATTTTTTTTTAAAAAAGAAAAATAGAAAAATTAGAAAAATGTGTAGAATTCAAAATACATATGAAAATTATTAAAATGAAACAAGCATATTGAAAATATAATAAACAATTTTATTAATGTTTAAATAGCTATCTTGTTAAAATCTTTGCCATTTATCCCATAAGACATGAAAATTGAAAAATATAAAAAAATCTATATATATATATATATATAAACCAAAATAAATTTATATATACTTATAAAATGAACTATATAAAATTAAAAACCTACAAAATAAAACAATATAAGTATTAAAATTGAAAATAAAATTATATATATATATATATATATCTAAAAATTAATCTACAAGTGTCGTGTCTGCTTGGCCAAAGATTATTCGTGTCATACCGCATCGAGTGGCGCTCAGGCAGACAGGCACAACCTAGGTTGTCATCCCATGCCGGCTCGGCCCATGAACAATACGAGCCGTGTCGTGTCTAGACCGAGTCAACAATGTTGTGCCTCTGGCTGGCACAACCTGTGTGGCCAGCTCTGAGTGCTTCAGATTCCGCACCGGCAAGTGGCAACCGTTCTTTACCCTGTTCTACTCACTTGGCTGGATAATCAATTTTGCAATGAAGGCCTAAACGCGTAAGAATTCTTCCTCTTGTTTTTTTCCTTCTTCCTGAAAGAGTGACCCACGAGGCCACGACAATTCTTGCAGTAGCTTTCAGACTTTGAGTATTCCCCACCATATAAATAACGCACGCATGAGGCATCAGTCTAAACCCCCTCGATAAGTAACTTCAGTGTCGTTGGGAGTATACATCAATGCTCACACACAGTCCTCGGAAGCGAGGTGTCTTGCTTGACTCGGATTGAAATGTAATTTAAACCCATTAAAATTCGCTGCCTGGCATACGCATGTCCGATCTAGTAATTGCTTCATTGGTGAAGCAAAGAGTGCATTATTCACACCTAGTATTCTCAATTCCTCCTCTATTGGCGTTGCAGATCATGTGTTCATGTGGAACAAAAAGGCCTGTTTCAACTGCATGAGAATGGTTTCTGAAGAATCAGAGGAAATTCTTCCGGTTCAAATGGGTCGAACAGTCCATCATAGTTGTCTTGTTTAGTCGTAATTTGTCTCTAGTACTCTGTATTAACTATTTGACAGCTAAACTTACCTGCAACATGTGACTTCAGCTGGAATTAATACAGATAAGTAGAGCAGTACATTATTCTCCATGTGAGAAGGGGGAGGGATTGAGAGAAGCTTTTGAAGCCTAAAATCTAGCGGATGTAGTCATGTACTCCACGTGACACTATCACAAAACACATGAAATTAAGCGGATGTAGTCACACGATTGATGATTCCCGTTTGATAAAAACACATGAAATTAAGCGGCACACGAGTATAAAACACCCTCGGTAAAACACCCGGAGCGGAGCAGTAGTACAGCCTTCATTATTTAGAACACTAGTATAGTAGCAATTAAGCAAGTAGTTAACCTTAAACCTTCAGCCATGCCGCCTCCTCACTTCTTGGCCTTACCGTTGACGGCGGTCGCCTCCTTGCCGCTGGCCGGCGCGACGGCGGCGGGGCCTTGCCCTTGCCGTTGGCGTCGTCCTCCTTGCCAAAGGCGGAGACGGGGTAGGTCCTCCCGAGGCCGGTGGGCGTCTTGAAGGTGATCTTGGAGTGGTCGTCCTTCTCGACGAACATGTCGGAGAGCGTGACCCAGATGAGGAGCTCCTTGGTCTTGACCCCGTCATGCGCTTCATCCGGCGATCCTCGACGAAGGCGGTGACCTCGGCGGCGTACGAGACCTGCCTCCCGATCTGCTTGAACGTGCGTGAGGGCCTTCTTCTGCCGCAGCCACACGAAGCCGGTGGCGCGGTTGTAGCCCACCTCCTCCATCTCCGCCAGCGGCAGCAGGCCTAGCGGCATGTTCGTCTCCGCGAGCAGCTCCACCGACTTCTCCGCGCACAGCGCCGCGCCGCGGTACACCTCCGCCCCTCCTGTGCGCCTCGATAGCTTGCGACCCCATGGATTCGACTCGGCTCGGCTCGGCTCGGCGGAGACGCGTGGACGTGCCGGGTTTTCTTGCGGATCTGTTGGGAGAGAAGGCAATGCTCGATGCCGTGGTGGTGGGATTTGGGAGGTGGGGGAGGCGCGGGCTTTATAGGGGAGGGTTCAGGATTGGATTGGTGGTGGTGGTGGTGGTGGGAGTGAAGGATCGATTCCGAGTTTGGGGAGGAGGAGGACGGTTGGGGGTGGGGATTTAAGGCGAGGGTTTAATTAATGAATGCGTTGGGCGTGAGTCGTCGACTTCGGCGTGGCGCCGATGCAGACGCACCCAGCGTTGGGGCGTTGGGCGGTGCGGGTGGGGTCTCTCCGGCGCGCTGCTGCGGGCGACGGGGGTTCAGGTTGTTTGTGCGTGACGAGTCGTGTCGTGCAGGCTGTGGTCGCGCGTCCGGGGTTTAATGGCGGGGTAACTGTACGCCAAACAGTACGATAATTGAGTTGGTTGGATTCGCAACCATACCGCTGGTTAGCATTGTGTTTCTGGTACTGGTACCACATCTGAAAGACGCCAGATATTAAGCGTTCGTATTCAAAGAGGACTGGAACTTGCATATGGCATGGCATTAAGATGCCCAGTTGTGCGTAAACGTATCCGATTGGTAGTGTTTTTTATTCGGATAATGATAGGACCCGTACTTCCGATGCAGACTCAATTCATTTTACGTTTGCTATGCTTTGTCTTTGCAGTTTAGTGTACACGTGGACCTGTTAGGTGTTTTTCCCACTCGATGCTTTGTCTTACTAATTTTCACTTTTGTAGCCTTACTTTGATTTTTTTTTTCCCGAACCCCATTTGCTCACCTCATTTTATAGCCACGACAAAATCAAAGTGGGTCAAGTGCCTTCAGGAAAAAGAATATATAGAGACTCTCTCTCCCTTCATCTCCATCCTCATGTTTGTAATCCTCACTAGACGGACACGCAGATCTCTCTTTCCCACCATGACGAAGGACCCCAACGAGGTCGGTGTCGAGGCAACCATCCCGCATGTCCTTGTGGGCGCTGCCGACTCGCTACTACCCTCGTGCCCCCGCTACAATAGATGCAGTAGCGCTACTGTCCGATGCCATGGTGCTCCGCCTTGTGCAGGCACTGGTCGTGTCCTCCTCTGGTATCTTTGTTTGCAAGCATTTTATGGATTTATTGCAAGAACTTTCTCAAATTGTTGCATGAGATGTTTCATTTTGTTGCAATATGTCTCATCAAATGTTGTAGCAAGATGAATTTTGTTGCAGTTGGATTGTAGATTTATTGCATAAGATTTTTTTTGTTGCAGTTGAGTTATAGATTTGTTGCACATGATTTTTTTTCTATTGTTATGGGTTTGCTAGATGGTGCATCATCGTTACTGCGATTGATATGATTTTTGTTGCGTCTTGAGAGTGAACGTTGCAGTGTTGTAACACAATATATGTTATTGCATCGGATGAGGAATTGTTGCAGGTTTATTAAATAATTATTGCGCATCACCAATTTTTATTGTGCCAAATTGGATGACCGAGATTGATCATTTTAAGTCGATTCGATGGTGGAGAGAGTCTTCCTATCGCACTCTCCGACGCTAGTCACGTCTCTTTTATTATTTACAATGTGGTATCAACTCTTCCTAATTTAAACTGATTTTCTTTTTCAAGGTTACAGAGCAGACACACGTACGCACATCCAAGTGTGCCTCCTAGGTCCTGCCACATATCTAGAGTCGAGTCGAGCCGCGCATACCGCAAGACAAAGACAGCACGATGTGCTTCGCCACTCGCCAGATCATGTTGTGCAAGACAACTAGCTTCTAGCGAGGCCCGACATGGCCCAGTGGCACGACGGCCACCATAGTGTTGGTCGCCCAGCTTGGCCTTGAGCGAGTTGGCAACCATGACGAGGACGAGGACCGTGTCGTTTAGGAAGACGATGGCCACCGCTGCCTAGGAAGACGAAGACTCCGGTACGCCACCTCCGCCATCCACGCCCGCTGCCCCTCGCCATGGCCTCCTCCTCCTGGACGCCAAGAAGAGGAGGAGAGGAGGCGCCAGAGGGGAGAGCGCTAGAGGAGGAGGCGATCAAGGTGTGGAGGAGGCGACGGCCGACGACGCGTGGGGAGGGGGAGGGAGGGAGGCGACGGGAGGAGTGGAGGAGGCGCGCCAAAGACACGTGAGGAGGGAGAGGGAGGGAGGCCGCTGGAGGAGTGGAGGGATGGTGGTGCATGAGGAGTGAGAGGAGGAGGTGGCTAGAGGAGCGGGATTGGGTTAGGAGCGGGACTCGGAAGTCGATCGGGAGGGAGGGGGAGGCCGCAGGCAGTAGTTGGGCCAGCCGGAGAAGGGGGACGGGTTGGTTAAGGTGCCAGGATTGGGCCAGCTAGGGCTTTAGGCCTCTTTCGGCTAGTCGACCAACACGCCAACCGCCGGCCGTGTGCGGCGCGTCGCCCGACGGCTACATTCTTAGGTCCACCGTCCGTTGTTCATGCCAATCCGACCCATCACGTGATGTGCCGTGCCACCGGGCCCTGACCACCAAAAGCACACCTAAGTTCCGTGTCTACACGCGTCTAGAGTTTCTCGACTCCACCATCCCAACTAAGAAGTGGTTTCTTTAGCTGATTTATCTTAGTTCCTTTTAACCAATCTATCCTTACCGGCTGCGATCTTTACTAGCATGTAGGGCCATACGGAGACTGTTTACAAGCGTACACATGTATGCAAACCTCCTACATGGGTGCACAATAATTTGCCGAGAGTTATACGACAGAAGGAAATTGGAGTAATAATATAGTGTTGGCCAAAACAGTTATAGTGATTGTTGGTTTGTCTTCAATTCTTGGACTGGGTTAGCGGAATCAGTTGCTGGCTTTTAGCCGGTCATTAGGCCAAAGCCTTACCACGAAGAATCTGAGCAATTCGCAGAAAATATTATCTTGAATTTTACCTCTGAAGCAAGAGCTTCAACTCGAGTTGGTCACGCGCGTGTTAATGTGACTGGTCCACCACAACCACCTGATTTTAATGTGCAAATCCTGCACATTAAAAGTATGGTTAGGGAGTACTAACACTTAATTGCTTCGTGGCTGCATAAACATTTTTTATCATATTTTGCTGCGGAGCCCACTGTATTCTCTCTCTCTCTCGCAACAAAGAAAAGCTTTCGCGTGGCCGCGTGGGTTTGTTATGTCCACCCCTCACAAGCGTGAGTGGTTGCATTAATGCCAAACAAATACTGTAACACCCAAACGTCCATCGGGATTTTTTTTTAATAATCTATTTTTTATTTGAAATTACAAAATTATACATACATTTTTTTATACAAAAATAGCCTCCTATCGTCGAACCGTTGGACAACTGGCACAACGGCCAAGTGACATTAATGCGATCGCTGGACCGTTGGACAACATTAATATAGTAGCACAACCGTTGGACGATACGCGCTATCACCCAACGGTTAGGCGACATCAGCCTCCAGTCGTCGAACCGTAGCGCGCCCGACTCGATCGAGCGATAGGAAGGACGAGGCGAGCGACAGGAAAGAAGAAAGAAAGAAAGAGAGGAGAAGGAAAATAGAGGAAGAAGAGGAGAGGGAGAAGGAGAAGGAGAAGAGGGAGAGAGAAAAAGAGGAGGAAAGCTTCATCCATGAGATATTTTTTTGTAGTGTATTTGTTTGTAGTATGTAAATAGTTTGTGTAGTTCAAATGGTAGTATAATGTTTGTAATATGTAAATAGTTTGTGTAGCAGTGAACATATCAAGTGCAATAATTGAGGGGAAGAGCAATAATTGGCGCAACATATCAAGTGCAATCATCGTAATAACTTTCGATTTGAGTACCAAATCAATAATAACTTTTTCTAAAAAAAGGTGTAGTCTATGAAGTGTTGTAGCATCCTTCAAATTTTCAATTTCAAATTTAAAATGCGTTAGAAGAAGAAAAAAAGATAAATTTGCTGTAAACAATAACATTTGTCTATTTTCTTTTTTTTCCTTTTCTTGTTTATTTATTATTTGTCAAATTTTTCTTATTTTTATTACTCCCTTGTCATAAATGAATTTGACCTTAAAACTTTATAGTGAACTGACGAGTGCATCCATATTTTTTTCATAATATTTCATCATGATTAAATACTGTAATCTCCCGGTCAGGTGGCGGCCCATTTTTTACTGGAGACGAGAGTACGAGACTAGAAACCTAGAATATAAAACTTCTGCAAATTGCCATATAGGCCATAAGTATTCGTTATTTTTTTCGTCTTAACTTAAATGTTACGTGCTTGTGGAGATTACAGTAAAAGTTCCCACTCTCTTCGTACTGCTTTGTCATACATGAAGCTTGTGCTGTTGTGCAAATAACATGCATATATCAACATCAACAGTATGAGGCCCGGTTTATTTTGGACTTAAATTTCAGCTTAAAAGTTAAAAGTTAAAACCCAAACAAATGAGTAACTTTTCCACGAGACTTTTGGAAAACTGAAACCATCACTACAACTATAAGCCATAAGCCACGCCACATGTGCTTATAGGTTTGTTTGGGATGGTTTCGCTTCGCTTTTCTTTAGAAAACCTAAGAGCGGTTTTGGGAAAAGCTAGAAGCCATTTACAACACAGAAGTTGAAAGTGGAAGCCGCTTCCCACAGCTTTGGCGGGATTGATTTCCGAGATTGCCCCTATAGTTCAGAGTTATTTACCTGCTATTGCTACTCAACAAAACCCCTCCCCATCGCCCCGCCGCCCGAACCCTAACCCTAGCCGCCGCCCGCCCACCCGCACCTCCTCTCTCCTCCCGCCGCCACCCGCCCCGGCCTCCCTCCTCTTCCGGCGCTGCTGTTGTCGTCCCTCCTCCCATGTAGACGCCGCTGCCCTTCCTCTTCCCTCCTCCTCCAGCGCCGCCGCCATGCCTCCTCCCGCATCGGCCTCGCCTCTCGCCCGCGTCGCCACGGCCCCGACCTCCCTCATCCTCCCTCCTTCTCCCGCGCTACCGCCCCTCCTCCTCCCTGCCCGCGCCTTCTCCCTCCTCCTTCTCCCTCCCCGACCACTGCCCTGGTCCCCTCCTCCGGCCCTTTGACGACCTCCTTCTCCCTCGGTTCCGGCCGGCCTCCTCCTCTGTGAGACCCCGATTTATTCGACTTGTAATGCTTGGCCTTCCATTGACCCTAGCATCACAAACCAAATAAACCAAGCCTCGAGATATGTATACTTCCCAGAAATACAGTATACACACCTCGTTATAAAATCATACATCAATTCCGTACATCACAATATAACAAGTCTAGCAAAAAGACATACATAATATAAAGTTATTACAAAAGAGCCGATCACCAAAAGACATCAAAGTATCAATAACAGTGAAGCAAAAGGTGTCATAAGATGGCTTTAACTAAAATACGACCGGTTAGACATAACCCACAAGGCAACCGACCGCCGCCAAGCTAGTCGTCCATATCGGTTAAACTCACCAAAGTCAATCCTTGGGATCAACCTTCTTCCTCTGCAACAATTAAGCAAAGCAAATGAGTACAAAATTGTACTCGCAAGACTTACTGTAACAAACATAGTTACTACTACATGCAGCTTTAATCAAAGGAGAAGGCTCAAGGTTAATTTTCAGCACAAAGCAAGTTTTATTTGCAATAACTAATAGTTTGAAGGCAATTTTGACAATCTGAATTTTATTTGCATAAATAATGATGATACAATAAGTAATAACATAAAACATCCCGAGATGACTAACCCAATAGCCATCACAACAATAGCACAAAATACCCATTCGTACCACCCATGTCAAGTTTTTAATTTAAAAGGTTGTAGTCTAACTCTTGAAAGACTTTGCCAAGCGTGTCCATAACCTAGGACGAGACTATTCGAATAGTTCAAAACCTGCAGGTGTACCAATATACCTGCACTTGACCGCCTTTTTGCCAAGCTATTAAGCACACTTCCATTGGTATGCCACACGCTAAGTCCTACGAAACATTTCCAATGGATCGCTAATCAAGAGCCGCACGTATGGGGTTAACCCTTAGTGATCTGTCGACGAAATATGGATCACAATGACCCATACGTGGAGTAGGAGACACCGCCTCGCGTGCTCCTCCCCACAAACATATCCATGTTGCATATAGTTAAATATACAACCCACCACGCAACTCATTAATTAACACCTCCAAGTACTTAGTCAAGAGAGGTCCCATACCCTCTAGTGTGGTCAGCACGCAAAATTGCTTGGTTTAGTGTAACAAGATGTTCGGTCCTTGTTGACTCGGGCACCATTCCAGTCACACCAAAAAGCACACCATCTTACCATTGTGCCCAAGTCCAAATCATTTTGTTTTCATTTTTAGTTTTCACAAATAAACAAAGCACAAGGTATTGATCATAAGTAATAACAAGTTTTGTGTGATCAAGGTCATCGACTAAGTCGATAACCGCCCAATTCTACCGGTAACTAAGCATTGCTAAGCATCATATCGTAAAGACAAATAAAAGGCCCTAAATTATTCACCGGACTCTAATTCACCAGTGAGGATAATAATCCTAAGGTAGTGGCAGGGGTGAATAATTTTAAGGCAACAATGCAATAGGCTTAGCTACCTCTAATCGATAAAATTAATTTTGACACAAGAAGCATGCATACTTAGGTTTTGCAAATAAAATATTAGACTTTAAAAGTAATGGGAGCAATATGATCAAATGATGTTACACTGCTTGCCTTGTTGTAGATCGCTTTCTTGTTGCAGAGGTTCACTCACGCATTCAACACAATCGTTGGAACTTATCGAAAGAACGGAAAATCCAATAAAACGATTTAACACCGAAAGAAACTAAAACGCCAAAGTGTTCCAAAACACATGATATTTATACAGCAGCATGGGAATGATTTTAAATGAATTTAGAAACGACAATCAAGTCATTTGGACTAATTGTGAAAAGTTATAGTTAAAACCATTTCTCTCACTGTTAATTCAACTAAATTAATTATCGGTATCGTTCATGGCATAAATTTCTGAATGATCTAAAGTCTGAAATTTTTATGGTAGGTAAGTTATGACATCCTAAGATCAGCAAAGTTGGGTTTACTCAATTTGGAGTTAAAATGATTTACTTATGATTTTTCTAAGTTGTAAATCTGGCACATGTTACTTTTCAGAAATGAAATCATGATCAAAACCTATTTCATAATAAAGTATGCTAATAGAGGAAATTAACAAGATTGAGTTTGTACATTTTGGGGTTACAGGGAATTACTTGTGTCTTTTACAAATTCTAAATAAATTTCTAGACAATATTTATACCTAATCAAGTCAATTCAACCTATACAATTTTTGGTACAGAATCAGTGCCTACAGGTATTTTTAGGTTAAACATTGGCTAAACAGGAATTTAACACAGTTGGATTCGCCCAAAAAGGATCTACAGAAATTTAGTTATGCATCTTCCAAATTTAAATGAATTTTTAATGCACAAAATAACCCTAACAGGAATTAAATCTATTTTCATATTTTTCTGGAGCAGAATTAAGCTTAAAACTATTTTTATATTAAAGTTTAGTTAACAACAGCATTAACAAAATTGGAATCAACTGTTTTGGAATTAAAATGAATTAGTTATGCATTTTTATAGTTTAATGCATTTTTCAGTTGCAAAAATAAAGCTTACCAGGAATTAATCGAAATGGACGACAGAGATCAATCGGGCACTGTTCATGGCCCGAACGCCCAATGAACCTCACCATGATCAAACGATGGAGGGTCGAGATCAGCGCGCTTCGGCGACCAACGACATAACGATCCCACCACGATCGCGACCGACGGTAGACAATGATTGAAGTTTAGAACGACGCACACATCAACCAAAGCCCACCGTTGGATCAAAATCCAACGGTCCCCGTGGGTTGGGACGTTCGGACCCGACGCCTAATCGATCTCGACCACGCATCGTGAGATGGACGGTCCAGTATGCGATGGGAGTTCGGTGGCGAACGGCCACTGATCCGAGCCGCAGATCTTGAGATCGACGGCCTACAATCAAAGAGCGCAAATGGCACGAGGCCCACATGTAAGCGACACGTAGGGCCAGATTAAGACAACCATTAATTATCGAATCCAATTATTAGTAATTAATAGCATTAATGGTGTCCTAATAACTTCGCACCGAGGGGTTTTAAGTGGACGAGGGCCCACATAGCAGTGACACAAAAGACTAATTCGGACAGCCATTAATTGCTAACAATGATTAGTAATTAATGAACCCAAATTTTGTTCTAATGACTCCATCACTGTGGTTTAGGCCTACGGGCCCACATGTCAGTGGCACAACCGATTCTTTCCATATCGATTTAATGCTAACTAATCATTAACAGTGATTAACAATCATTAGCCATTAATGATGTCCGAACGGCAACGGCAGAGAGAGGGACTCCCGTCCGGCAAAACTCCGAGCGAAAAGAGGGGCTCGTCGCCGGCGGCTCCGCCACGCACGCAACCTAAAAGCTAAAATGGGTTCACAATAGTCTTGCGGTTCGATGGTGATGACTCACGGCGCGATGGTCCACAACGCGCCAGCCTGAAAAGAATGACGGTGACCAAAACTACAAAGTGAAAATGCACAAAAGCTCCACATTGTCCAAGGAAGCGTGTGCCACAACATCTAAGGACTAATTAGAAGCTACCTTAAGCAAGATGAGCTTCAAAGATGGCCGGAGAAGCTTGGACAACAGATAATCCCATCGGAGTTGGAGAAGACAAAGTGAAAATGATGTTCTGAGCAAAATGAGTGATACCAGATCATCACTAAAGCTTTATTATAGCTCAGAGAAGCATCATGAGCAAATAATTGAGAAATGAAACACTCACCGGAGCTGAGGAAGAAAATGGGTGAATTAAGTCGAATTTGAACAAACCCCAAATTTGACAAATCCTGTGAATGAAACCCAAAATTGAGTTAAGGGAAATGCATAGAGGGTTAAGGAGTTCAAAAGGGTACAAGAAGGATTGAAGATGAACCACTGGAGCACCAAGGTGTTTTGAGCTCCACAAGCAAAGAAGAGCTAAGTGTAGTGCAAAGGAGTACCAGGAGGGGTGTTGAGGAGCTTTATAAAGTTAGAAAATTAGGGTTTGGGCAAGGATGAGCTCCACGGGAAGCTAGGTCCATGACACAACCGTGGACCAGCAGAAATAATGGGGATAGGAAAAGGCATGATTGTGGGCGAAGCAACGTCGTCCGACCAAATGAGACGTTGACGAGGAGCACGACAAGACCGTGCCATGCCTCTCTCAATTCACGCACGCGCGAGGTAGAAGATGACCGAGAAAAGCTAGGGTCATATGGGCGTTGGATTTAAAATGGACTACCGTGATCGCTTCAAGCTCCCGAGGTTTAAGACACGGGAAAGATCGTGAGCGTTGGATCTAAACGGACGGTCACGATTGAATGTGATAACCGTGACCAACAACCCAATTCATCTGACGGTTGGATCTTGATCTAACGCCCAAACGAGTTGGCGCGGCCGCGAGGTCCGAACGCCCACGCTGAACGGGCCGTGGCGATACGATCCAAAGGCGGGATTGAATGCACGTTTTAAAGTGAGCCTGGTGTAGTTAGTTGGTTAAGCCAAGTCAAGTGACTCGAGCGAGTCCGACTCGAACCCAACCGGTTTGACTTATGGTTTTAAATCGAAATGGACTTTGGGGATTTATTTGAGGTAGAAAACAACTCCAAAAATTCTGAAATTTTTACAGGAGCTTGTTAACTTAGATATTAACCTTGTGTAAAATTTCATAGGTTTTTATGCAGTGCATTTTTTCCAAAATTATGCAAGGTTCTGTTTAGTTTTGACAGAAAGTCAAACAGTTTGATCGCCTCTAAAAATATTCAAACAATTTCTAAAATTGTGAAATTTTTCAGAGGGTCACATACCATCCTAGAACTTGGAAAAATATTTCAGGAGATGATAAATTTTTTGATAAGATTGTTTTTGGAAGACAAGGTTTTGGATCAAAAGACTTGTGACTTTGTATTTCCATAATTCTTGTACAAAAGAATTGTTTGAAACATACAAGAAATACATGATGTAAGAAAAGTTTTAATTTCTACTCATTTTCTTACATTTGAAACACAAGTCCAAAATTGGAATGTTACATTCTCCTTCCCTCGCCACGGCCAACCTCCTCCTCATCCTTCTTCATTAATTGCTATCAAAATATCGTTTATTGCGGTCAATTATCGTTAATTGTTGTTAAACATCACAAATATCGTAAATTGCCGCCCTTTGCCTTAGGGCATTTCAGATATTTCTTAACTCTTAAGCTCCAACCAACCTATCTAAAAGTCGACCGACAAACACCAAACGCCTTCGCTTCAAATTGCTCAACCCTTTAGTCCAACCGAAAGTCGCCGTAAAAACTACAACCATACCAAACATCCTATAAGATGTTTAAACCAAAAGGCTAGCTTTAAGTTTAAACAAAAGCCTAAGCTTAGACAAACAGGAGTGTATGACACGCTGACGTGCAGCTTTGCTATTGGGTCGTACACTGGTTGTGATAGCAATTGGCCACCGCTCGATCTGGACAGTTGATTCCCATCTAACGGCCTGCACGAGCGTTTAGTGACTTGCTACGAGTGCAGGTGTGGTGGAGCAGATGCGCTTGGGCCTTGGGCTGCTCGATTTGCAATTGCCGCGACCGCTCACCGGCCGTTCTTCCCCATGACGAAGCTTCTAGAAACCCCACCGGCCTCCGAGCACGCACGCGCACCTCCCGGCTCCCGGCGTCTTCCGCACCCGTCGCGTGCTGCGGATGCCAGCCGCCTACCGCGACGCCAAGCTCCGCCCGCCGCCGTTCTCGCCCCAAGGTGCTCCACGTTCCCTCCCCCCAAACCGTAAAGGTTTGTTGATCCGTTTCGCGACGCCGCGATGGCCGGCCTCCGTTGCTCCGGACGCGCAACTGGAGGCCCGGAGGGATTAATTACGGTGAGAGAGCCAGGTTTGGATCGTCTCGTGCTGCTTGGTGGTTGCCTAGCGGCTTAGCGCTTGAGCCGCAGCGGCGAATCGGTTTGGTCGAGACTCGCATGGCTTCGCACCTCGTTTTTTTTTCCCGATGCCGTGGTGTGACCTCTGTGGTTGTGATAAGTTTTTATTTGTGCTGGGCTGTTCAAGTGGCTATGTCGCGCAGGGCAAAATTTGAACTTTGGAGTTCATTTAGTTGGTTCCAACGCATTTGGCCTCCTTCCATGTCAGGTTAGAGTTGTGCCTTTTTCCTTAAATGGACTAGTGTGATACTTTGATGAGTTGAGTTGCAGGCTTGTAGCTTCAATTGATTAGTTTGATGAGCTGAAGCAGCTATTTTGATCTGTGTGACTTCCTTTCTAAAAAAAGCTTTTAGTAGTTGAATAATTGTTATATATGATCTCTCACCATAGCCGCTAATTAGCCTAAAATTAGATTAAAAAACAATTAAATGAAACAGTTGTTTTGCAGCTGACGTTGATGTAATTGTTAACTTGGTTCCCCTTGAGAAGTTAAAGTAGCTGCTGCGAATCTGTGATATCTAATGACTTTGGATTTCAACTTCTGGAGTTATTTATGTTTTAATCTGTTCAAGAAATTTAAGTAGTTGTCACTTGTCAGTTATCACAACACAAAGTCGCAGTTTTTACAAGTGCTGATTTGTTGAATAATTCAACCGGATTTTATTATTATCTAAATAGGTGCTGTTGCTCTCAAGTTGAATTATAATTCAGTTGTCAAATTTAATGCATGTGGCTTTACTGCTTCATGTTCTGAGTTACTTATTGTTGTGCAGTTGCATTATCATGATATGTTGGCATTATTTTTATCTCTTCTATTGTCTGATATTTATTATTTCTGCCAACTGAAATGAATTCAGTTGCCCTCCTTTCCAGTCCGCGTCAACATTTTTTTTACTAGACCCTAATCATTGGCGAAACACTCAAGTTCTTGTTATTCCATGAAAATGATATTATTCCACTATAATTATGTATTCAACACAGGCCTACCCTCTTCCAACATTTGGTCTGCGGAACAGACACAAAACTTTTTTTCATCACCTCAAAGTTCAATATTTACATTCTGAAATAGATTAGTAGTTACCTCAAGACTGTAACTCCAATTATCTCCTGGGCAGCATTTTCTTCACGATCCCATCAAGTTGCTCAGTGCTTGTTTGCTGAGATTTTAAACTGGCACCTATCTCAAAGATAAGTCCTACTACACACATCATGCATTTTTATTTGCACAGTTGATGATATTGAGCTTCCTTAATCACATCTCCATGAGAAACAAATGGTCACCATCTCGAATTACTGTAATATCATAAATTTCAGCAAAATCTTGATTGAACAGTTTCAGAGGACAATAACCGTAAACTTCTGACCTGCAGAAAAATTACAGGATAACATTGGAACTCCGCAATAGAACAAGGATTGCACTGTGTAATTAGACGGTACCCAATACTGGTATCTGGGATTAGTCATGGCCTCATGGGGCTTTCTCACTAATAGCTAGTACAACTACTGCTTAATTTTTACTGGAACAGCAAAAAGGAACTGAAAAACTCCAAAATTAAGTCAGGGCACAGATCAATCCAGAAAATAAAACCAGTACGGTGTCAACTACAAACGACCAATGCCAAAAAGTTGTGGTGCTAGCTGTTTGGAGCTAATACAACCCCATGTGGCATCAGTAATGAAAGCAATACTCTTGTGGTAGCTTGGGCCAGGACCTGGTGCTTTATCCATATGGACATACACATTACCTGCTGGGCTCATTTCTTTATTAAATGACACTATTGTTCAGTTAAGTTTTTTTCAGTTGCAGGGCTATTTCATAAATAATTTTTTTATCACCACTGTCTACTGGGCTTTAGTTGAATAACTATAAGTCAAGCTTGGACTACTTAACCTTCAAATGTTTCTCTACCAGGGAAGTACATTAGCATACTATTGTGAGACAGTTATCAGCTGGCAGTGGTGTTGCTAATCAATACTATGGTAGTGTTAGTACCTTTTATACCTCGTCTCAGAAAGTTCTATTCTGGTTGTGGTCTAGCATTATACAACTCCTTTTGATTCTTGTATAAAATCAAATTCAAAATAATCTAGTGATAAGCTATGAGAATCCTAAGCTCAAAACATGTTGCAGGTGGCAAGACTTCTCGGGATGCTTACTCTCCTTTGTACTGAGAAGCTGAAGCCCTCTCCATCAACTTCTCTGAGAAGTTAGCTTTGGAAGAAGGTAAGCCTTCCTATACTGGGCTTTAGTGGTTAATGATGTATCTGAATCAAAGAATACTTACGGGCTATGTTGAAAAGTTCACAAGAGATCCTGGTAGATTTATAACTTTTGCACATGGCACCCTGAACTTTTTCCCGCTTTGAATACATATGAATTGTCACTCTTTTTCTTTCTGAAACCACAGAACCACCATTACTAGTTGAATAGATTCCGCCTTCTGTGCATATATCAGTGATCTCCTGAAGTTCTCCAGCAACCGAGCATGTAAGCATTTTACCTTGTATCCTTGACTGCCTTATTTTTGTGTCTTGCCACATGTTTTCAAACCTTTCATGAGCCTCTCTATATCCTGTCATGCAATTGTCAGTTGATATTTGTTGATGTGCATCTGCCTTTCCTTTGTCCTCACATATCCAATTCGTAGGAATATGATTTTTCATACCTTCACCATTATCAGGCAAATCAATTTTTCTATTGAAGAGACCCTGTTTGATAGTCTTATAAATTGTTCGTCGACTATCTGATTCGTCGTGTTCTTTACAGCGTTCTTCGCTGCAACACAATGTTACCGTTCCTGTTGCTTTTGATCCATTGTCTTTATTGACTTGATTGAATGCTGAACATCTGTTGTACTCTCTGAAGTGTTGATTGAGCATCCCTAGAGAATTCTCCATTACCTCAGTAGAGAACCTATGATCCGGGCTCATCTTCTGCCAAATGCACAAGAATACTAATTTTCTTTCTCCATAAACAATTGGATTGTAAAACATGATACCATAATCATTAAATCAAGAACTCACCTGGCAAAGATTGTTCATTATAATTTGTTTGTCAGCTTTGTTGTCCTGAATAATGTTTTTGAGGACTGTTGCGCTCAGCCTTAATAGTTGTGAAACTTTGGTCGTATGGAAAGTACATGGCTGGGGAATGTTGCAGAGAATCCCTATTTCACCAAATATTTCACAACCAGACAGTACTTCCTGAACCTGGATTTTGTGTTGATACATGTCAAATTCTGCATTACCCTTTGTTCTTTAAAATATATGAACATTTGCTAAGTCATACCTTCTCGGTCCCATCAATACCTATTCGTTTTTCCTGGCAAACAAAACAACACAACTTACAATAGTATGCATGGTTGTAAGAAACTGCAGAATCATGACAATCATCAAAATTATAGTTGCACTAACCACTGCTCCTGAAACTAATATGTAAACATCTGTCGGTGCTTCATTTTGGTGTATGATTACTTCTCTTGGTGGGTAGTACTCTGGTTCCATTGCAGTAACCTACTTTGAAAGATAATTTATTAGCTTCCAGTTGTTGATGGTACTCATTGTACATATTTTACAATTGCTCTAGTTTTCTTGTGTTCGTACCAGTTGGAGCATGCAAGTAAAGGAAACACCACTGAAAAGATAGACTTTTCTAGGACAGGGAGGAATAAGTGGCACGCTATGCTTGAACGGATTCCTTTGGGAGACTATCCAATGTTTCCTTCTGTTTCAGCCCTCTGTCTTATACCTTAGGCAGATATGAGCTAGCATTTCATCCCTAATGTGTTCAGGTAACTGATTTCTTGCAGCAAACTGAGAGGCAGCATGGATTGTATCCTCTGCAGCATTGAGAACAGGAAAGGTTAGGAGGTGTAAAGACACTATATATGATATTCTTGAAATAAAAGGTTAGGAGATTTAAAGACACTATATATGATATTCTTGAAATAAAAGATATATTGCTTCCAGTGCATGTCTATTCGTTGGTGTGCGCATACAGGTGTATGTATGTGCAGCTAGACTTTTCATGTCATATGTGCATGCATGGTCTTGGATCATTGGAAATCCAGAGTCCAGATATACTAGTGACAGATGTATAAGCAAGGTGTTATTTGTTTTTCAAATTGTCCTGGCACATAACCTATGTGCATATGCATTACAATACAATTTCAATTTAACTCCCTTTGGGCAGATGATCCCACATTCCCACCCTACCCTCTAACAAATAAACTGTTCTTTTCATATTTTTATTTATTTCAGTCCATTTGTAAAGCTATTCCAAGCAGGAATATCAACATCCCAGAACTACAAAAAGATTTGTTGAAGGTATTTGGAAGAGTACGTACAAAATTCCTGGTACGGCAACTTCCTTGGACAACCAGATTTGTCATGTTACCTATGAGGTATGCTGTCAATCCCAGGTTAAATAGCATATAGCATATGCTAAATAACATCTCTCTTGGATTCTCTGCATGTAAATCCCCATAACCAGTTGTTGTGAGTGTTGTAATGGACCAATAAACTGCGGTAACATATCGATCCCATAGACTCTCTGATCTGTAGTTTGGTATTGCTGCTCCTATCCAGGTTTTCGCTGGATTGGGGTATCTATCAGCTATTAAGTAATTGAAGCATCCTGAGCAATGTATTGCAAAAAGAGTAACCTGCAATTTTTACTCAAACACACAGAACTAAGTTTCAGTCATCGGGGCAGTATACATTGTATTGTTTCATACTTGAAGAGAGGAGAACATGCATACTTAGTTACTTACAGAAATTAGTTTGGTGCACCTTATCCAGTAGTAGTTCAATCGGATATCCTTTTCAAGCCTAGAGGGGATGCTTTACCTTATTAATTTTCATCTATCTTATTTTCAACTTTCAAGACAAAGGATTCATACCTGGCAAATAAAGCACTGAGGCGTCGGATACGCCATAATCGAAGCATGTTAAGTATCCTATAAGCAAGGTCATTTTCGTGCTTTTAAAGAGTAGCCCAAATTGTTGATATGGAATCGTTGAACAGACGTCAAAAATGAACCAGGAAGAGAGATATCTGCATACAGGCTATTGTCAGCTTCATTTGAATTATTTTCTTTGCAAATGTGCTTTACCATTCAGAATGACATAGGTGAGATGCAAGTGCCAACCTAGCTGCAATCCTTTTTGGATTATCCACTAGAAGATAGGACTTCCGATCCAGATACGCTAGAAAAAAGGTGAGAATAATATCAATTGCAAAGAAGCTGTTGACAATGTTCTCAACCAGAAAAAACGTCCATGAGAGATGTCTCAGAAATGCTAGTTCATATGGGCAGATCCATGCTGAATAAACAACAAGCACAAGCAAGAATGTCTCCCAGGCCCTGAGCAGTGAGAAAATATGATAAGTATTTCTATACACACTCATATATGATGTGAGAGAAAGTAAAGTAGGTGATTTACCTGTAACGGGAATTGTAAGGAGAAATGATGAATTTCCTCAACTTGATAGATTGGTTTGCTCTTGCTCCTAGAGACGGGAGTAGGTCATTTTGGAAGATATTGCTAACATTTTCCATTGGATTGTCCAGTTAGAACTAAGAAGTACCTAACTTGAGATCTTAGTTCCTAGAAGCTGTTTTGGTCATTGAAGAGGTTGGCATATTTCAGTATGTCAGTGAATCTTGACATGCCTTGGATGGATGATACTATTTCTGTGGTGAAGTGATGGTTGTGAATGCAGCATAAATAAGAGATTGGTTTGGCTCCAAGAAAGAAGAGGACCAAGGGAAATGGAAGTAAGATATTTGATGTGGACTTCAAAAGAAAGTGACATTTTATTTGGTCATTTTGTTTCTACGTGAAAATAAAACCAACAAGTGGTCTGGGCTTACTGCTCGTGGTTTTGGTAGGTTAGCTATGAATGAGTTGTAAATGTTTGGGTGTACCAAGTGGTCAGGTTTTAGGAGGTGATGTCTGCCAGTCTTCTGGGAAGTATCACTTTTTAGATTTGATGGCCAGATTATGCAGAGTTGTACATTGTAGTATTTAGAAGTTTAGACCTTTTAAATATTGCTTTATTTTAAAAGATTAAATATCACTTTGTTTTATTCATTCATTTGTGTTATTTGTAGGATTCCTAGTAGTAAATTACAGGTTTGCTCTTAAGATAAATAATTCCTCGTATGCTTTGCTGTCTACATAAAGTCATGCTCTATGAGGTACTAAATTTCTGTGTGAATTTAATTGAAAAACTTTTAGCTGGCATCTGCAGGTACCAAGCAGATGAAATATCCCAGTTGGAGATAAATCATTGGTACATGCTAGCTAAGCACATCTGAATTTTTTTTTATGATTGATGCCTTGCAAAGGTTCTGGATTGATTGGAAATTAAAGAATATTGAACTCTTGTGATTCCCATCATGAAGAGTATTTTACACCATGTATCTGCTAAATTTGTTCATAAAAATGGCAAGACATAGGGGATTGAATTATGTTGCTACTCGTTTGCACGAGTGCTTAGCTAAGTATAATTGTTTTCCATTTGCTTCTACCTTGTGTATCGAGATGCTGTCATTGTAAAGCTGCTAGTCTTAGCATCTTGTTCCGTGGTCTGCATTTTGCCTGTTATGTTGTACTTCTTCTGGTCAGTAGATAGGTTTATTAAATATGTCTGGGTCCATTTTTGAGAATAGTAAAGGCTCGCCACCACTATCATTACTTTCTGATCCTTGAGCAAACTAAACATGCACCAGATATTAAAAGGATTTTTTTTTGTTGGGCATACTTCATATATCCATAAAAGCAAATGGTTCTCTTCTCAAGAACAAAAAGTGATATTGCAATGAAATTTCTAAAACGATGAATAAAGAATCACTATTTTTGGTGAAATAAACCCTTGCACATAATATGCATTATCTCCATGATTGGAGAACTTCCATGCACCTTTCTTGTAATGCATGGTTGTTACTGGAAAATACGATCACACACACACACACACACACAAAAACGTTTGATATTGACAATGTCATATTGGTTTGCCTTTGCGGGATGCTGAGAATAAAGTTTACCATCATGAATTTGCCAATTGGTCTTTTATCTATGAAACTGGAGGTGACAGTTACTACAAAAATAGCTTGCTTTCAGAAGCTTGTGTTGTGAACAAATGTGCAGATTGCATGGCTTCAGTTTGGCTTGCCTCACAATCCACTGACTTCCATCACGGACTTCCTGGGAGCTTGCATCTTGCTAGAAGCCTGGCTGAGACCTGGCTGACCATTGTCCAATTCTTTTAACTCCAATCACATGTTGCTATTTGATCACCTTTTTTCTTATGTCGCCCTCAGCTTTGCTAACTTGTGATCCTGGGTTCTCGAGCCTAGCATCTGGAAATGATTGGGTTTACTTTTTTTTACTTTCGGGAACAGAAATGTCTATGCGTGGAGGATGGAGATGATTCTGGGCTCTCCTCTCAGCTCATTGATGCGAAACTGTGGCTACCATGTTGTTATTTGTTAACCAGCGATGCCTATGAAATGGGAAACATCTAACCGGATTAAGTTTTAACTTGTATAAGTTGCATATAATTGGATTTTGGAAATCAATGCAACTGATTACTGGTCAAGACTTCAGGGGATTATCTCTTGAAGAAAAAGATTAAATTGGGTAAAGATAGGCAGTTTTGACAGAATTGGTCCTGATCAACAGCGAGGGGAAGCAATAGCTGTTACAACTTTATGTTTCCTTGTTTCCTAGATAAGAAATTCAGGCCGGTTTAGCCGAGCTAGAGTTGCGTTGTTTGACCTGCCACCGCCAGCCCTTGCTTACGGCCAGTACGAACTAGCTTCTGAAAAATACACAGGACTACAGGATCTTTGGTTGAAGTATCAGTTGCTAAAATGTACTCACCATTATCTGTGTGTGTTTTGCCAACAGGAAGAATAAGCTATCCACCATCTGCTAATCCAGTGTTACTTTGCTCGTCAAATCTAGTACCAACGTTCCTGTGGTTAAGATTGCATAGACTTCCCCGTTTGGTATCAACTTTCAAGACTACGACGGTCGTCCGCAGCGGTCCAGAACTTTCCTGACTTCTGTCCAGCTATTGCCATGAGGACCGTTTGCGTTGGTCCTGTTGGGAGCCAGGTACCGTCTCTCCCCCTTTGGCCGCTCTTAGTGGTTTGTGTGGAGTGGTGCAATGGGTTGATGTTGTCTGTAGGAGGAGACGAATGTTGAGCGTCGTTCCCTATACTTTTGTTGATTAGGCTCGATTGACAGCCCAAAGCCTGTGAGGGAGAGGCGAAGCTGAGCGCAGTCCACCTACTTTTCTGATAGGGCTCTGGGGACGCTTGAAGCTAGCGAGGGGGAGGTGAATCCGAGCGTCGTCCCCTATACTCTTTTTGATTGAGCTCGTTTGGGAGTCCAAAGCTAGCGAGGGGGAGGTGCAACCGAGCGCCACCCCCTATAATTTTTTGATTGGGTTCGCTTGGGAGCCCAAAGCTAGCGGGGGAAGTGAAACCGAGCGCCGCCCCCATACTTTTTTTGATTGGGCTCGTTTGGGAGCCCAAAGTTAGCGCGGGGGAAGCTGAGTGCTGTCCTCCGTACCTTTTTGATTGGGCTCGCTTGGGAGCCTCAAGCTAGCAAGAGGGAGGCGAAGCCGAGCGCCGTCCCACATACTTTTTTTATGGGCTCGCTTGGGAGCCCGAAACTAGTGAGGGCGAGGCAAAGCCGAGCACCGTCCTCCATACTCTTTTTGACCGGGCTCGCTTAGGAGCCCGAAGCTAGCGAGGGCGAGGCGAAGCCAAACAACATCCCCCATATTCTTCAGAGCAACAAGGGTTTGGTGGTCTGGAGCGCGATTTGCAAGGTCTGTCCGCCGAGGCGAGGCTTTCAAGGCAGGAGACTCCCTAGTTGAAGAGGCACGGCCTTCGGAGCAACTAGGGTTTTGCGCGATGGAGCGAGATATGTGATGTCTCTTTGTCGAGATGAGGCCTTCGAGGCGGGAGACTCCCTAGTCGTCGAGGCGCGGCCTTTGGAGCGACTGGGGTTTTGTGCGATAGAGCGCAATATGCGACTTCTCTCTGCTAAGGCGAGGCCTTCGAGGTAGTAGACCCCTTGATTGCCGAGGCACAACCTTCGGAGTGACTAGGGTTTTGCACGATAGAGCACGATATGCGACGTCTCTCCACCGAAGGCGAGGTCGAGACTCCCTAGTCGTCGAGGCACGACCTTCGGAGCGACTAGGGTTTTACACGATGGAGCGTGATATGCCATGTTTGTTCGCTGAGGCGAGGCCTTCGAGGTCGAAGACTCCCTAGTCGCCGAGGTGAGGCCTACGGAGCGACTAGAGTTTTGCGTGATGGTGCGCAATGTACGACGTTTCTCCGTCGAGGCGAGGCCTTCGAAGCGGGAGACTCCCTAGTTGCCGAGGCATGGCCTTCGAAGCGACTAGTGTTTTGCACAATGGAGTGCGATGTGGGATGTCTCTCCGCCGAGGCGAGGCCTTTGAGGTGGGGAGCATTAGAAAATTCCATCAAGTAAGAAAAGGACTCAGTAATAATTGAAGGTAATATGAACATGTGCATGTTAATTAAGAAGGAATCAAACAAATAGGTAACACAACAAAAGGGTGAAGTGGATTGGATGACCAAGAGGGGAGGAGTGAATTGAGAATCTTTTTATATTATTTTCGTGTAAAACTGGTTTTGTAAGAATTTAAATGAAAACCTAATCTATAATCCCAACCTAAGTGACTAGGTCTTCACTAGTGTGTTCAAGCAACTCCTACACAAGACTAGTAAAGTTTTACAAGCTAGTTCCAATCCATACACAAGTGTACTTGTTCTAAGAATTGAAAGAATAAGAAATGAAATGGAAATGTAAAGGGACAAGAGACAACCATTTTTTATCGATGTCTTGAGACTCGCAGTCTCCCTACTTCTCATTGGAGCACTCGCAAGAGTATCGCTAACACTTGAATCCGCACAAGGATCCAAGCACCTCACTCGTGGTAGCCCTTCTCCACTCTGATAAGTGGGCTCAACCTTCACAACCTTCTGCCTTCCACAAACACCACAAATGGAAGGTCACCGAGAATTACGCTCCAAGCCATCTAGGAGATGTCGATCTCTAAAGGTAGCAAGCCTAGACCGTCACTTGAACCTAGAAAGGTCAATCAACTAGAGTGATGCACACTAAGGTTTATGCTACCTCTCCAATCTCTCAAAATATACATTTAAATGCTCTCGAGTTATCTTGATCTTCCTAGGTATGAGGTGAATCTATAGAGTGACCAAGAGAGATAGCAAAGATGTCCATGCCAAACGTTTATAGCCCTTAAAGAAACTAGTCATACACCTATTTTGATGAGAAATCAGACCTTTCGGATCATCCTAAATGTTGAAGTTCAACAATAAAAACTAGCCATTATAGGCCTAAAGTATCATCTTGTAGCTTTTGGATCATCCTAACTTCCGGATGATCCTTTCCATTTGGTTCAACTCGAATGTACAAAAGTTTCACTCATGTCGAAAACTAAGGGTGTGTTTGGTTGGTGGGATGAGGTTGAATGGGATAAGATGGTACATGTAGGATGGGATCGCCTGGATGAGATGATATAAGTATAGTGTTTGGTTGGTGGGATAAGATGATACATGATTTTGTTTGGTTGGTGGATAGGATGGTTCAAGATGATGTTTGGTTTGATGAATGAGGTTGTATTTGGATTGCACTAAACTTTGGGATGTTATGATACGTGGGGCCTGCATGATATTTTTTGCACTAAAATATGTCAAGAGTGGTCTTGTTTTGTTGATTAAATGACAAGGAACACAACGGTTCAATCGGATCGCAATCGGATACTCAATTTAGGAAATATGGTCATTTGAAGCTCAGAATTAAACGAATAGTGATCGCCACGTCATCAAGCAAAGCTCGAACCATTTGGTTCCATGTGGTTCGGCATTTTTCTTGGAATGCTTTGGTACAACATCTAAGCGGAATATCCCTCAAAATGGAATGAGTTGGTATCAACCATTTGGTTCCATTCCTCGAACCAAACATGTGAACCACTCTATTTCCGAATGGAACCATCCTGTTCACCTCATTCAACAAACCAAACGCACTCTAACTCTCTCGCCTCAATAATCCGTATGCTTGTCCAAGAGCTATAGGATCACCAGAATGTGTAATTTTCCAACACTTCAAAATCATCACCCTCGGGTCCAATGTTCCACTTCCTTGTCCGATAGCTATAGGATCATCCGAATGTGTAACTTTTCAACACCCCGAAAATCACCACCTTCGACCAATGATTTGCTTCCTTGTCCGATAGATATATGATCATCTAGAATGCAATGGCATTTTTCAAACTTAGCGAATATTGCTCCAACTTTGATTCCGTTGAACCTTTAACTTTCCATGGGTGAGATAAGCTAGACAAGCCTAGTGTGCATCACAACTAGCTACCCAACCTAACTAAGCTCAAGCAAAGACAAAATGACATATCACTACAATGATCCATTTCGACTCCTTGAATTATTTTTCAACTCAAAGTCCTTAATCTTCAACTAATGCCATAATTTGCCTTCAATGATCACTTAGGGTCAACACTTAGCCCAAAAGCCAAACCATCATCGACACTCAACTTAAGCATAATATTCACAAGATCGTTAGTCTTGGTGATTATGTTGTCATTAAGCACCAAAACATGAATTTGGCAAAATAGGGCCTAGATGCTTACAAAGGGAAGGAACCGAATGGCGACCACTAATCACTCACCAAGAAATCGATCACATCATATCTACACCAACCAAATGCGCAATATCGTAGCACCATGTCTTGCCAAAGAACAAAGCAACAACTGATAAACGAAAATAAAGGAAGAACCGAACTCACCCTACCAATCCTACCATGAACCATAATCAACCCACTTCAACCAACCCTAGCCATGGCTCGCTCCTCAAGGTTAGACCAATCGACAGTGGGAGTTCCACATCTCACCTGTAAGGCAACCCTAGACAAGGCTCTTTCTCAAGGTCAGACCAATCGACAAAAGGGGGATCAGGTCGCATCTCACTTGTATGGAGGAAGGGAGGGGGTTTCACATCCATAAACCACATGGAAGCAGGGCGCTGGAGATGGCGGATCGACGCATAGGGATCATCGGTGAAGGAAGCGAAGACACTTGACCGTCTTCAACCTCTGGTGCCGAGATGTTCGACGTTGACGGCATAGG
Source organism: Ampelocalamus luodianensis (assembly GCA_036346255.1). Taxonomy (NCBI): domain Eukaryota; kingdom Viridiplantae; phylum Streptophyta; class Magnoliopsida; order Poales; family Poaceae; genus Ampelocalamus; species Ampelocalamus luodianensis. The sequence continues at coordinate 24,828,546 of CM070618.1, forward strand.
GAGAAGACGAGCTGTCGCAAGCGCGCCGCCAGCCATAGTGACCCCGCCGCCACAAGTCCTCATCTTACCACGACCGCCGCAAGACTAGCGCAATGGCATGGGGAGGAGGCGGTGGCGCGTGGTCGCCGAGGGGCGGAGGACTCGGCCCGCCACAAGCCCAACGCATGGGTGGCATCGACGGTGCGGGGAAAGGCCGAGGAGGAGGACAAACGACGAGTGTGGCGAGGACCGTCGGCGAGCGGGTGTGGAGAGGTAGGGAGAGGAAGAGGAGGAGAGGAGCGAGGAAAGGTGGCGCCGCGGCCTGGCGGGAGACGAACAGGAGGGGATGGCTTCGTGTTAGGGATTGTGTTAGGAACCTCCGCACGTGATCCTGGCCGCAAGATCATGATCCGACGGCCGAAACAATTCAGGTGACGTGTCCCGCGGGGCTAAGCTCCCTTTCACGCCCTCTTAACTTAGTTAATTGGTGCACACATGTTAGTAGTACTAAACATTTGCATTCATATTAGTAGTTTAGTATGTGCAAGACATTGGCTCCTGATTCTAGCTACAAGCCTTCAAAATGCTCATGAAGCCATGATGAGTTAGCGCCTTTATCGTTGAAGTTACAAGAACAATGCGTTCGATCTCCAAGGTCACATCCATGAAGGATGAAACAGTACGGAGTACCCCCAGTGAAATAGAGTTGCCACTTCGTCTTGGGTGTGCAATTGGACTAGCGTGGGCCTTGTTGCAGCGTTGCAGTTTCAGCCCATCCATTGTCGGTGTGGGGACAACATATAGGTTTGACGGTCTGAGCATCTTTCCGTGGCCAGTGCTGAGGCTGAACCATACACCTGAATGACCAGAATGGCCAGACCATATGTATGATCTTATAGTTACCGTGTTCGTTCTTACTTGCCACTATAATGCTTCGGTCATAAAATGGAATGAACTAGCATGTCGTGCAGTTGTAGCTGCAGTACTTTCAAGTATTTTTTTAAAAAATCTGTTCATACAACATCTAACTGATTCTCTCCTAAAATCAGTCAATTTTTTATTAATTGGATCTAGGTCTTACCACCCACTTCATCACCCTTCCCCTGTTGTATATTCTTCCCTCAGGCACCTCTGTCAAACCCTAGCGCTACAGCCTTGGTCAATAAGAATATAGGCATCGAGTGTTTGTTTAGAGTACAAGGCGGCGTACACACACACTTAACACGCATCATAATATGAATATTGGCATCAAAAGTGCAATAAGAATATAGGCATCAAGTTCTTTTTAAGTACGAGATGATGCATACACTCAATACACACCATACTCATGACACGCCGCACGTGTCACCTAACCATAGTTAGAATTTATCGAAGGCAACCAAAGACCTTACAGAAAATTTATCGAGGCAACCAAAGACCTTATGGACGATTTTTCATTGAATGTGCACGTATGTGTAATGGTAAAATCCACGTGCCAAGCCGGGCAGCCTCGAGGCATCATGTTGTGCGGCTTGAGGTTTTGTCGGGTTTCGGCATGGAATTTAATCCCGTTGGCCCAGTTTTGCCAGGTCTGCCCTAATTCCTAGCATCTACTGTTTTACAATGTGTAATGCACATACCCGGCCCGGCCTGTGTGAGTCTGATTGCCCGGCCCAGCTTGCCCATTAGACATTTCTGCTAGACGCTCCTTCTGCTGCGTACTTTTTTTTTGCTTCACTGCTATTTTAAAGTACTAGTAAATTTTACTGGATGTTTCTATTATTTTTATAATTTTTTTAAAAAATAAAATGTCCACTTTTCAATTCTTAACTATTGTCTCGGTTCGATTTTTAACTTGTAGTTTCAAAACTGTTTACTTTTTACCATAAAACTCTTAAAACCATGGTTTCATGACACTGGTTTTCGCTGAAGTGGACTCCTATTAACCAGTATACGCCGACGTGGCAACCTAGTATACATTGATTTACTGATGTGGCACACCAGTTGGCACTACATGTTCTTAATCAGCAAATAAAAAACAGTGGGACCCACGTGTCAGCCTCTAATTTCCTCCTCCTTGCTCAATTTTCTTCCCCACTCTCTGTTCCTTGCTCCACCAGCTCTAAATCTGAGCCTGAACTCACCTCCGACCCCACCAGAGCTTCCTTCTCCTCCTCGTTTTAGCTCTGGCAAAGGACCTCACCACCGTTAATGGCACTGCCTTCCTATTTCTCTACGCCCTTCCTCTCCTCCCCTCAGCTCCTCTTGTGAGTGACAACTCCTTGTAGGCTTGAGTGGTAGCGCAAGGAGGATTTTTTAAAATAAAAAAATTAAAAGATATTTATAAAAATAAATAGTCTGTGGCGACAAGGGTCCTGTCGCCCCTGTCATCAGTTGAAGTATCCGTAGCCAGTTGAACTCAGCCCTATTCCACTTAGTCAGTTTTTTATTTTTCGTAAATTTTAAACAAGACTCAAATCATAGACTGCAATAACATTTTATCATCGTCGTATGTTGTTCTACTACGGTTAATTTTTGAAGAATTTACCGAGGACGATTGAGGTATCAACGATTCGTATAGGGGAAGGTAAGTGATATTGTGATTCGCCTGGGAATTCATACACATTGATATTAGAGATCTTGCAGACGAACGTCATAACATTTAATTGAAATGATAATTCATAACATTGGTAATAATATATTACTATCGCTCTATTTTTCTCGTGGTCGCGACTCAACGCTCTCCCATGTGGATCGCCTCAGTCGTGGCACCGAATGAGGTCCCCGCGGCGACGTCCGGAATGCCATATCTCCTTGGTCCTGAGTATTTCGCGTGGGGGCATGTCTTGAAGGTGTACCTAGACTCCCTGCAAATGGAGCACTTCTTCGCACGACGCCCGCCGCCTCGCCCATATCGTTATTGATGCGCCGCACTGCCGCCACCAAATTTTCCTTGAGCCTACCAATGTTCGCGCCCGCATTAGTTGCTCCTGCATGGGATGGCCAGTGAAATAGCCAACAACGGTATAACCATACATCTCTCCACTCCATGTTTGCATCAACGCCTCCTTGGTGAAATAGTGAGAGAGGTATCGACCGATGTCGCGCCACCGCGAACAAAGTGACATAACATGGGAGCTGGGCCTATGCGTAAGAAGGGCTTATTACAAGTGCATACGCAACTATCGCGCGTAGCGTGCACTCATGGTGATCCTCGCGCGTTTGTCCCGCGATGTCCTTTATCCTCGCACATTATCTCGGCGAAGCTCCTCGTATCCATCTTGAATGTCCTGGCATCTCACTCTTCTTGCTCTTCTCCTCTATGTATGTGGTGATCATGGCGGAGTAGAGTACTCATCATTTGTTATGGTGAGCGATGCATTGTCGCATCCGTTAACAAAGTAGTTTGTGGTACCGCGAGAATTGCCTCCACAATACCAACCAAAGGGAGGCACCGACGCCGCGCATGACTCAATTGTAGACCTCTCGCTAGGTTGGTTGTCATGATACTATATCGAGCACCACCTCCGCCATGTAGCAACACCATTTCTCCTTAGGCTCGTGCTCAATCCAACTGAGAAGCATTTCACCGTGCCCATGTCTTCCTCGTGACAAAGAGGACCGCCGTGGGTAGCCGTGGCAATGCTTCGGGCCTGGTCGCTTGGGGCAACCTTCTCGCCGCCCTTCTCGTGGGTTTGGGTCCGGTCATCCGAATCTTCCAGAGTGTTTCAAACTTCCGCCGCTGGTTCGTTGCACAACCGCTAAATAGGTTCATCAAGTTCTTGTATGGAACCGCTTATAAAAGTTTGCATCCAAGTGCCTCATGCACCACCGCGCTCAGATCCGCCATGGAAGTGGTACGTTCTTCCTTGTTGTAGCTGAGTTATTGCACGAATGTGCCTCCGATCATGTATGAGGCATACGTTGGGACGGTCTTGCACAATGTAAATCCTCATATTCTTCGGGAACCATATTCACTATCTCGTGTTCTCGCCAACGAAGCTAATGCCACGGAAGAACTTGATTGTTTCCGTCCGTCGCTATTGCAAATGATTCGCCCTTGTACCTTCCAATGAATGTGCCTTCGATGCACAAGATTGACGACAAGGTCGGAATGCATTGATGCATGAACCAAAGGCGAAAAATGTTCGCTGTAGTACCCTCTTATTAGACCACTTCGGATGCGTGACGCTTGAATGTCGACATGAGTGTCGAGATTCCGCCGACATGAGTGATAGAAACTTATCGCCAATTGAACTGTCCAACTTTCTGTCACCAGTTCAACTGGCGATAGGTGGTTGGACCGGCGATAGGGGACGATGAGTTTCGCGCCAATGACAGTGGACATATTTTTATAATTTTGAGGGGTTATTTATTTTTATAAATATCTTTAAAATTATATCATTTAAGAAAATTCGTGCGAGGAGCTCCTGTAGGACGTGGCTGTAGAACCGACTTCGCGCATGCACATCAAGAGCCTCGTGCTCGGCGGCATCAAGCAACCACATGGAAAAACCCAACACATGCTCTTTTTTTTTTTATCAAGGTAAGCACTGCTTTTATAGAAAGCATATAAGGAGAGGTACAATCTTGTTTGAAAGAAAAATAGGCTGGGAATACCAGCAACAAAAGAAGTCCACGAAGGGGAAACACACACCCAACCCCAGAAGCACCCAGCACGGCTACATATTACAAAACAAGACTAGACCAACAAAGCCAGATTACAATTACAATCCTCCAAAGCTCGAAACCTTCTCAGCCAAATCACAGTCGCAGCCAACATTTCTTCTAGCTTCTTCTGATCATCTTTTTAGTAGAATGCGCCACCACTGCAAAACACGATACAAGTTTGAATACAACTTCAATTGGTTGCTTAGTAAAAGTCTTCTCAATTGCTCCTTTGTTCCTGAATTTCTAAATCGTCCAAGTAAAGGTTGCAAAACTGAATAAGCTAATATGATAGTCATTAGCACCCCGATTATCTAGCCAACCGAGATGTAAATCATCAAGAGCCTCCAGTGTTCTCTCTCACTAATTTTTTTTTCTGATGCAAGACTAAACAAATTTAGCCATTAAACATTGAAAAGTAAATGATTTGTATCTCCTGTCACCCCACAAAGCCAACATTTGTTATCCCCTTGTATTTTCTCAACACAAGTTGATCATTAGTCTGGATTCTATTCAAATAGGTCTGCCAAAGGAAAATCTTTACTTTTAATGGAATTCTACTAGTTCAAATGTTTTGCAGTCTCCTATTTATAACACCCCCAAAACACTAGATGCCTATAAAGATATTTAACAGTGAAATGCCCTAATTTTTCTAGGCACCATACAACCCTATCTTGATCCTCGTTAAGATCCACCTCTTGCGGTAACTCTTTCAAATCTCTCCACATCACCTCATCTTCTAAACCAAAGTTCCTGATGAACATGATATTCCACATTCCATTCACCAAACAATCAGAAAGTTTTACATGGCTAAGGCGAATATTATACAATCTGTGAAACTTAATATAAACCAACACATGTTTCGTGAATGGACAAGCCTGCAGTTTGTACGCATAGCAGTAAAAAAAAATAGGAGCTGATTTGGGTAACTTGTGACCTCGATTTGGTCCGTCCGAATTTGATTTGAGGGCTCTAGTCTACGAAATTTTGATCTTTCGAGGCAATTTGAGGTGTTTGATGCTGCTTTTGTTCATTATACTCGTCTACTGCCCATGCCCCTTCAAAATGTCTGCCACTGGAGGTCGATCTGCCACCGAAGATGGGGAGGAATCTCAAGAGGTGGATGGGTTGCCGCCCTGCTGAAGTTGGCAAGAGGAGACCTAGGAGATGAAGCATCCTGCTGCAGCTTCCCGTGCGCGTGTCCTCGCCAAGGCCGCTTCCACCCTTGAATGCTCCCCTGCAGCCTCCCGCGAGTGTCCCTGCCGACACCGAGGAGCACGCTGCTGCAGCTGCCCACTCTTGTCAAAAACCAGGACCTCAACGGCGACCATAATCGCGGTGGGCGGGCGACCACCTCCGTCCCCACACAATAGGCTCAGCCGAGGCCGGGGTCAGCTGGATTAGTTCGGGCATTCCTGTGACACTCGATTACAAAATTATTCCATTGGTATGAAAGAATTTTTTTAAAATAATCTAGTTTTTATTCCTAAATACAGTAATAATATTATGTTTTTTTGTTTTACGAAATAATCATCCGTCGCTCAACCGTTGCGACGCACTCAGTCCGCGTAGCTCAACGGTTGAGTAACTTGGACACTTGTCATCCAACGCAGTACAATGAATGCCCCGCTAACCGAGCGACTGCATAATCGACCAACCGCTGAGCAACAGTGCTAAGTCGCCAACCATTGAGCGACTTGAGCTAGTCGCTTAACGGTTGAGCGACAAATGATTATTTATGTAAAATCAAAAAGGTAGATTATTATTGTATTTAGGAATAAAAACTATGTTATTTTAAAAATCGGTATGAAATACTACGACGGTGTTGTAGCTGTATCCATGTACTGTAGTAATTGATCTTGCATGTTGGTTCTCTTTCGATAAAATGGTTGGTTCGAAGACTAGATCAAGCGATGACCCTGATCTACACGGCACAACACAACAGGTGAAGGGCATGAATGCGTGCATGCAAATAAATAAATGGGCGTGCAAATCCACAAAAACGACAAAGGTGCATGCAAACGAAGTTATAGATCACACCTTTGCAACTGCCAATCAGCCATGAGAGCGTAACGATGAACTTTTATTATTATTTAATCTTTTTAATTTTATTTTAAAGTTAACCGCCGCAAACTTTATTTTCAATTCTAATCTTTGATCACGCCATCACCCATAGCGTGACAAAACAACACCGCCACGCCACGTGATAAGTCTTCAAAATCGCACTTTTTGTCACGCCCGACCAAACACACGCCACGCCACCGTGGTGGCGTGACAAGACTTTAACCGTAAATGAGCTAGCGTGAAGATTGTTTTGTCACGCCACGAGTGGTGGCATGACCAAAGAGGTTAGAATTGGAAATAAAGTTCGCGATGAGTTAACTTTAAAAATTAAAAAATTAAATAAAAAAATCAGAACGATGGATGCCCGCGAAGGCATGAAAAATTAGAGACGAGCAAGCCTAACTATGGCCCTAGAAACGCCTTGTTCATCACCTCCATCACGCGCAGGCTCAATGGGTACCAATAGCGGATCTCGCGAACCTGCAGACGCCATGCTTCCCAACCACCACCGATCCCCTACAATTCTTCGCTTTAATAACCTTAGGGGTTGGGCAAGAAGGAACAGTAAATTAGCTGTGTACGTAACGTATGGTGGGAGCTGGGAACAATGGAAATATGGAGGATGCTATAGACTTACGTGATACCTAATACACATGGGTGACAATGATGATTGTAATGCTTAACATATTGCATGGTTGTCGGACTGAATTTGTGATTCGAACCCTCCGTAGACAGATTATTCTCTAAATCAGAGATAGTGTACACAGTATATTATTGAATCATTCACATACATCGCACATCATCATACCATAGTTTAATATTACATCACATAAATAAACCGTGACGCTATCTGCTTTACAATATAGGTCTCACTGCCAAATAATATACATAGTGTTCAATCAAGATAGATACGCGAGTGGAAATAGAAAGCCAAAGGTGGATCCACTCGCTCGCCCTACGCATATGCGAGGGTCTTCACCTAAGTTTCTCCATCATCTTCACCGCTTGGTCCGTAAGCCTCAAAGTAGGTGTAAAGGTCTTGGTCAAATGGTTCTAAGTTTTCTTATAATAGCGAGTGTGAGTACACAACTGCACTTCTCGTGAGCCAACACACGTAATGCAATTACAATAGATGCAAGGTTGTTCAAGTAAAGGCTATGGTTCTTTTATTTGCACAAACCAACATTTGAAGTAGATTAAGTAGTAAACAAGTTCTAAGACCTAGTATTTCGACTAAACCAACTTTCAATGAAATTGATTATTGTATAATAATATTTGGAGGCTCAAATTCTCCATATATCAATGGGTGGCTCCATCCACTCAATATTCATCTTTTTCATAGTTGCATCCACCCGCGATTACAAGGCTACAACCACTTGATGATTCTAAGGTTGCAACCACCTTACTCAAGAGTCACACCACCTCGAATCCCAAGTCGCATTCTTCTTGTGATCCTACAACGCATCCACCGCTTATTTCCACCGTTATTATACCAGACAACTCGTAACCTTGGGTTCCAACACGCATTTCATCCTTCCCATAAATTATTTTATAAAAATGTAGAAGCTACTTCAAGTAAGTTCTCACCACCCATGACCGTGCACACAATATCCGATAGTTTTCACTCAGAGAGGTCGCACAACTTTACTCATAAGAGACGATCGCCTTATACTCACAACATGCTACCGTAGCGTGAGACTAAGATAATCACCACAAAACTTTACAATACCCCACCCTAATGTAGCCTTACCGCTAAGGTTTCATCGCATGGTCGTGCCTCACTGAGGCCCTCTTGCTTCGTGTGGTTTACATGTGGCCCCTTACCTTTATCCGCACTACATTTCACCCGATGATGAAGCTAACGCTAAGGCTAACAAATTCATCAACCGTGTCATTCCCATTATAGACTTTTGGTTGTACCGCTTTACACAAGAAGGTTGTTATAAGAGCTAGATCCTTAATTGATTTGGGCGGTGCTTCCCATACCCATCTCGTGTGCTCTTATCGCCACCCGCCGACTTACCATCCGCCAAGTCGAAATTGGTTTTTGAGTTTTGTTTTGAAATTCCTTTCTAGTTTCAACATATTAGCTGATTCCAATCTCGATCGCCCAAATCCATTCGTTGTAGTTTGAAAATGTTAGGTAAGTTAATGCCTACATATCAATATATCTAAGCAAGACTAAGTATAACAATTTGATACTTGACTTAGTAACTAATTATGTACATCATTATTTCTAGGTAATCAAGGATTTTTAGATAATGGAAGAGAAAACATCTCATGGCCTCAGATCCAGAGATACACACACCAAAATTTATTACATAAACCAAAGAATTCTTAACTAAAGTAAACAAGAGTCTCTATAAACCATAATGAAGCTGTGAAACAAACGCCGCAAAAACATAAACCAACGCAAAACAAAAGCCAGAAAACAGAAACATCCTTCTCAAGAGAAACAATAATATAAAAGTGTTTCAAACATCTCAAGCCTATTACATAGCTTCCACCCATTTTTGTCAAGATCTCCTGTAATGACCTCCAATGCTTTGCTCCCACTACCAAAGCTCTCCTGCCTTCCTTGGCATTGCAAAGTCACCAAGAGGGTAACCAAGGATAGTGTTCAAGTTCGATGATGGAAAATTTATACTCAATTAACCTTAAGGTATTAACTACAGTTTCAAAATAAGTGTATAAAGTATAGCGATGCAATTTTCATAATTTAAAACAATATAATTGCATTTCAAATGTAGTGATGGCTTGCTTTGCTCAATGTCTTGGTGGTCTTGACCTTGCTCGATCCACGCTTCTTCCGAGCTTCGGATCTATATACACAAAAATTTACCAAATTTGAATAACTACTTAATGAACTCAAATTGCATTAAAAATTCAAATGAACTATAAAATTCATGTTTTCAATTTTGTTAGGTAGGTTTGAATTTTTCTGAATTTAGAGATAAGAATTGTTGAATTTGGATTTAAAATGAGAGAGAATAGGCTCTCCAAAGTTTTAAGTTCAAGAACAATTCTTGAAATTATTAAAGGAGAGAGAATACTCCCACTAAAAGGTGGGATCGATCGGATTTTTTTATTTTTTATTTATTCCTTAATTATAAAATCCTACTGTGATTGATAGGTGGGACCCTTCTTTTTCAAATTATTTTATGAATTAAAAGAATTACAGTCATTGACATGTGGGGTCTCTGCCCGTATGGGCTCGGTCCAGGGAAACAATGCAAGGAGCGAGGGACCACGTGTCACTGACACAGGTCTACAGAACGGTCCAGACAATATGGTTTAGAGGGTAGGGTCCACATGTCAACTAATTTCCGGTTTTAATTACTTTTCACTAATTGATTTGAGCTCACATGTCATACTAACATTATCCCCTAATTAATCCTTTCCTAATGATGTCATTACGAATTAATGGTTGAGGTACAGGGAGCTACCGTGCTCCTCCCCAAATCCACCTGGGGCAGGGGAGGACGTCCGGTCCAGAGCATGCTTTGACCGTGCTGGACGCTGGCGAGCTAGGCTTTGGGGGCGACCCGGGAGGCCCAAAATGGGACCCCGCGACCTCTGTGACCCTATTGGTGTCGATGACAATGGCAGTTGTGGCCCGCAAAGGTGACGCACTGAACGAGGCAACGGTGGCGCTCGTCCTTGGCGTAACCAACAGCCGATGGCCAATCTCGCGCGTGCAGCGGCGCACCAAAGACCTACTTACCGAGGGGTTCTAGGCATACCACCCGCACGCCGTGAAGAGCTCAGCAGCCCGCCCACGCGACCCACGCCGGGACGAGGGGCTATGAGGTGCATGGCGCGGCTACTACACTATCCTAATCAACCGACATGCTAGCTATCCCCACCCCTAGAATGTAAATGATGCGGTCACTTACGTTGGGCGGCATGGACAACAGAGTTGGGCGTGGAGGAGGAAGATGGCGTGGCTCGGTCCGACGATGCCGAGGAAGAAGACGGCCAGCAAGCAAGCTCTCACTAAGAGAGAGCAGTTGGTAGTGAGCATGCGAAAGAGGAGGCCGAGGCAATGCTGGTGGACAAGGAGCCGTGGCCGGGGCTCACCTGAGGAAGTGGTGTGGTGTGGAGGAGCGGGCGGCATTGCCGGCTTAGCAGACGAGCGTAAGAAGACGGCCAGACGGTGGTCCTGTGAAGAAGAAGATGAAGGGAGGTGAGCACGAGGTAGGAGAGGTTGTTGCGGGCTCAAGCTTTGATCCGGGGTGACCGTGACTCACCCGGGCGCGAGCGGCTCAACGAATAGAGATGGTTGCCGAGCAGAGCTCACAGTGCTTATGGTGCTATCTTGCTCCTGCTGCTCAAGCGGAGGAAGACAAGAAGAGAATGGCAGCATGGCAAGGGCAAACGCGATGGGTGCTTATATAGCCACGGGAGCGAGGAGGAGGGTCAAGGCACTAGTTTGTATGTGGGGGACCGGCGCGACGGTGGTAGGCAGAGCAAAGGTCGACGCGACAAGACCCGAGCGTGGCGTGAGCGACTGGTTGGCAGCAACTCATGCGCGCCCGGCGTGGTGTGTCGACGCAGCATAGCGGCGTGAGGTGGTAGTGACAAGCAGGGCGCCAAGAGAGCCGGCGCGGTCGACTCGGGCAAGGAGGAGAAGGCGAGTTGGTGGCGCGCGTCGCATGGCGACGTGAAGGGTTGGGTCGCTGCCGCAAAGCAAGAGGAGGAAAGGAAGGAAGAAAAAGGAAGAGATAAGCTGGTTTCGGTCCAAACTGGTATTGGATATTTTTATTCTTCCTCTTTAATCCTTTTGTATTTCAAATTCAAATTGATTTGAATTTCGATTTAGAGCGCTTGTAATTGCTATGCATTTAATTTTGCTTCCTATTCATTATTCTTAGCCTAATTGCACTTCAATAATTGTTTTGGGAAATTTCCAAAGTACAAATAAATTTCAAGTGACTCTCAAAACCTAAATAAGACAAATAAGTCATCAATACCCAAAAAATTCTAAAAATTCCACATTTTCAATCTTGAAATTTTTACTACAATTTTTGAATGTTGCAATGGTTGAGACTAGGAGTGCACACCAAAGCACGACGTTTAGCTATATATATTTTACTACACTTGTTGTAATGATTTTCAAGTACAATATAAAACAACTGCCCTAAACATGGGTTTCTTCGATCGAATAACACGTAAGATACGAGCCTTGCAGATGTACAAATCGATTGCTTTCAACATCTTGGTATGTATAGTTTCCAGAAATTTCAGAATATAGAGAGAAAGGAGCAATCACCACACTTGGGGCATATATTGCATCGCATATATAAAGTATAATGGTTGGTTTACAAGGAAAGTACAACAATCCAAACAACAAGAATCAAATATTACAACAATCACAAGATATACCCTTGTGCGATTAGGAAAGATATGGTTGCTATCCATATACGTTATCATCTCCCCTCAGTCGAATCGAGAGGCAGACGAACGCATGAACTGGAACGAAAGTCCTGAAAAGTCTAGCTCAGGAGCCCCCTTGTCATCATGTCAACAAACTATAGGCTCGTAGGGATGTGTAAGACACTGACTTGACCAAGGGAGACCTTCTCGCAACAAAATGTATGTTAATCTCAAAGATGTTTGGTGCACCGGCCGGATCAATTGGAGGACATGTAGGTTGTAATCGACATTGTCGCAATAAACTATTGTCGCCGCTCGAACCGGCCGCTGAAGCTTAGACAAAAGTCGCTTGAGCCAACATCGCCAACAACCACATGAGCCACGACATGGTATTCTGCCTCCGCACTGGAACGAGATAATGTGGTAAGTCACTTAGATGACCAAGAAATCAAGTTATCGCCGAGGTAGACACAGAACTGGTGGAATGCCAGAGTCGGGGCACCGACCACCAACATCGAGTATATCGTGAGCGACTGGTCAGACGAAGAGCAAAGAGAAAGTCCAAGGTGCCTTTGACATAGCGAAAAATCCTACTGATGAGCACTAGGTGAGGACCCCGAGGGGCATGCATGAAGAGGCAAACTTGTTGCATAGCGTAGGCGTGTCCACCAAGTAAGGTGAGATATCGCAGAGCGCCGGAAGATCATGCGGTATTTGGCCGGATCAGCACGTGATTACCGCCGTGAGCTGAGAGCTTTCATGCGTGTCCATGGGAGTGGTGGTTGCATGATACTCAGACATCCCGTTGAAAAAGATCGACAACATACTGGTGCTGGGAGAGGAAAAGGCTGCCAAGAGAATGTTTGACAGAGATGCCAAGAAAGAAGTGAAGAGGACCAAGGTTTGTCATGGCATACTCTTAGGGAAGAAGACGAGCGAGACGATGAAGGAGATCAATGAGGAAGTCATAGGGACGATATTGTCGACATAGAGCAAAAGGTGCGCAAGATGGGGCCCCTCTTTGTACACGAAGAGGGAAGTGTCAGAGATTGAAGCTATGAACCCAAGTTGCCAGATATAAGTGGTAAAGTGTTGATACCAGCGCAGGGGCTTGCTTCTGCCGTAGAGGGACATGTGAAGCCGCACACGTGGTCGACAAGAAGGGTTGATTAAACTCAAGGTCACCCGCCGTAAGAAAGCATTCTTGATGTCAAGCTAGTGAATAGGCCAAAGTTAGAGACAAGCAAGGCCGAGGACAACCCGTATGGTGGCGTGTTTTACAATGGACCGAAAGCCTCATTGTAATCGATACTAAGTCGTTGAGAATATCCGCGACAACCCACCATGCCTTGTAGCAAGCAGGGATCCATCAAAATAGAACTTATACTTGAAGATCCATTTTCTATATACAATGTTGGCACCTGAGGACAGAGAATGAGAGGCCGCCTGAGGATGTGGAATGAGGGACCAAGTGCCATTGGCACCAAGGCATTGCACTCATCGGTCATAGCCTCGACAACAAGTGAGGATCCCGAGAGCACCACAATAAGTCCGCACAAGAGACAAGGACATGTGGAAGGCCAACCTCCCTTGTCACCGACCGCACACCACCAACTCTCCTCGTCGCGGCTAGGATACGCCAGATTTCGACGACGACGAAGGGTGTTAGAGGATCTGGGCTTATTCGGCTTGTAATGCTTAACCTTCCCAATGGTCCTAGCATCACAAATCGAATAAACTAAGCCTCGAGATATGTATGCTTCCTAAATGCAAAGACACACCTCTTTTCACAAAATCGCATCAATTCCATACAAGACATAGAATCCAAAGCAACTCATTACCAAATGTGGTTATACAATATAAGTTATTACAAAAGAGGGGCGTCCGGCCAAATGACATACAAAGACTAATTAAGCAATGGAAGCAAGGGTGCCATAAGATGGCGATAAACAAAAGCCAATCGGCGTGCCTTTACCCACAAGGCAACCAACCGGTCCGCCAAACTAGTCGTCTCAAACCCTCCACAAAGATGACTCGCAAAAGTGAGGCCCTTGGGGCTCACCTTCTTCCTCAACAAATAATATTAAGAAAGCAAATGAGTACAAAAATTGTTTTTGTACTGTAAGATCGACGTGGTGGAATAGCGCACTATTCATATACTACATGCAAGCTTATTTGGTGGGGCCATATGTCTCATTTTCAGCACAAAGCAAATTTTATTTGCAATAATGTAATACATTTAAAGAGCAAGTTTGCAATTCATTTTCATTGTTGAAATAATCATAGGAACATAACGACAAACAGAATGATTAACTCGGAAGTGACTATCCCAATAGTCACCACAACAATAGCATGAATTACCCATTCATACCACCCATGTCAAGTTTTAAATTTTTAAAGGTTGTAGTCTAGTTCTTGCACGACCTTACCAAGCATGTCCATAACCTAGGACGAGGCTATTCAATAGTTTTAACCATGCAGGTGTACCAATGTACCCACACGATAGATCGCTTTTCCACCACCACTGCTAGCATACTTCCTTTGGTATGCAGCACGCTAAGTCTAACTAAACATTTCCAATGGATTGCACTAATTAAGAGTCGACGTATGGGGTTAACCCCAGCGATATGCCGCGACATATATCACAAGGACCCATACGTTGAGTCGGAACTCCGCCCACCAAGCAATCATGGAGTCCGGGTATGGAGAACCTAACCGAATCTCCATCCTCTCATCCCGAAACGAACACTAACAACTACCACCAACCGACTCATCAATTAATGCCCCAAAGTACTTAGTCAAGAGAGGTCACATATCCTCCCGTGTGGTTAGCACGCATTAAGCGCTGGCTTAGTGACACAAGTAACCGGTCCTTGAGGACTTAGGCACCATTCCAATCACACCCAACAGATCACACCAACATACCATTGTGCCCAAGCCAAAATATAAATTTTATTTTCAGTTTTTGAGTTGCAAATTAACAAGTCACAAGGCTGGACATAATGGAATAATAATAACAATTGTGTGATCAAGATCATCGACTAAGTCGATGATCACCCAATACTACCGAAAGCTAAGCATGGCTAAGCAATTGAACCCGTGACCTACTAAGTGACAAGAGCTCATCCAACGAACTCTAATCACAGCAAATAACCTAGGCTCAGGTAGTAAAGGAATATCATTTACCTACAGGCTATGCATCTAAAGGAATAGCTAACCAATTTAACACAACATAGCAATGCATACATATAAGTTGAAAACAATATATTAGACTTTAAAATAAAGGGATTAACATGATCAAACTGCTTGCCTTGCTGGTTTTGCTCAGTCTGCTACAGAGGTTCACTCTCAAGATCGATACACTCGTCGGCACCTAACGAAAAGCAAATAGGAACCGATAAGAACGAAGAATACCTAAAAGCTCAAACCAACTTTCCCAAATGCTCTAAAAATTTTACAGCAGCAAGAGCATGATTTATAATGAATTTAGAAACAAGAACCACTCAATTTGGATGCTCTAATCAAAAGTTATAAGCAAAACAATTCTGCTCAGCTTTAAAAATGCAAAAAGCTACTATTCAACATAATTAATTTGTTTGGCAAAAATTTCTGTAAAGGTGGTGCACTTGAAATTTTTACAATAAATCAAGCACCTCATAATATGAATAACCCAATTGGAATCACCTCATTTGGAGCTATAATGCATTTTCTATGAATTTTCAAAGATATGAAAATGAACATGATTTAATTGTATTTGCAATCTCTCTAACAACAGAAACATGCCTACAATTAATTTTAACAGCAAGTCCATTATTAGAGGAAGCCAGCAAAATTGATTCACTCAATTTGGAGTTACAGAGAAATACTTATGCATTTTTTAAGTTAAAGCAATTTTAGTGCAAATAAATCTAGCCTCTCCTTCCTCAAATTTCAAGAGGAAGAATGAGGGAAAATGGAGCGAGAGGGGACGATATAGGCGGGCAACGGTCGGGACTAAGCGCGCACGGGCGAGGCTCGAGTGGAGGATGAGGCGGCGATTGACGCCGCTGACGTGGGATGCGCAGAGGTGCGCGTGCCGCGCGTGGCCTCTCGCTCGGAAGGCCGCGCAAGGGAGGAAGAAAGAGTCGACAAGCGGCCCGCCTCGTCGGTGAGACAAAACGGCGCGTGAGTATGCTTCCGCGAATCCACGATAGCCATCCGATTTCAAACGAACGGCCGAGATTTAAAGGAAACGAATTGTCCGGTTGTCTCAATCGCGAGCCGCACGATCCAAATCCAACGACGCTGAAGGGTTGTGCGAGCGGTGCAGTTAGTTGATTAGGCTGAGTCAATCGCGCGGTCGGACTCGGCCGGAGTGAGGTTTGAGCCGCAGAATGTGTTTTCTGTTTGGATTAAAAGGAGAGAGGATTTGGGTAAGAAAATACACCTAGCGGTCGGATCACAAGGATTAGCAACCACCATTAAAGAAACATGGTTCTTTAGTGGCTATGCGCGGAAATTTCCAAATGTGAACCGGAGGGGATGTTACTGTACGGCGATTAGTCGAGGTGTACACTCGCGGGGTTGATGAGATGCACATCATCGACCGGATCCTGCGATGGAGGAGTCGTGGAGGGCCGGATCCAGAAGCGGCGAAGCCAGGGACGATTGGATCCACCGTCACTAGTGACGAGGGATACAGGCCAGATCCAGGTCCGCAGGAGACGAGGAGGGTGGTGTGGGCGCGATGCAGGGCGCCGGCGATGGAGGAGGGAGATGCGTTCGCCATTCGCCTTTATTGCCGAAGTCATAAGGAACAATGCGTTCTATCTCCAGGTCACATGCATGAAAGATGAAACAGTACGGGGTACCCCAGTGAAATAGAGTTGCCACTTCGTCTTGGGTGTCCAATTGGACTAGCGCGGGCCTTGCAATTGCCACCCATCCATTCTTGTTGCAGGGACAACATGTACTCATTTATATGTTTGATGTACGGTCGAGGCTTCTTTCTGAGGCAGGTGCTGATGTTAAAACATACTGTTTTTTCCAAAAAAAATTGTTTATGAAAAACTATTTATACAACATTCAACTGAATATCCCCTAAAATCAGTCAAAAACTTAAAGCCATTGAATCGAGATCCAACCACCCACCCACCTCGTTTCCCTTCCCCACTGTATATTCTTCTTACCTCACCCACTCCTTTCTTAAACCCTAGTGTTGCTGCCTTGCTAGCGCTGAGGAGGCTAGCCGGTCCTCCACCCCCATTTCATTCCCTCCTCCCGTGTCACTGTAGCCGCCACCTTCGGTGCCAATGGTGAAAGGTAGCCACTGCCTCTGCGGCAGCAACATAGCCGACTTAGCAAGGGACTTGCATAAGACCATCTGCAATGTGAGTTTAAGCCAGTTCAAAGAGAAGAGAGAGAGTGTATCGAATCGATTCAATACATTAGGGTTATCAATTCCAACAAAAAATATCCTAGAACCGAACCCTCTTCTTGAATCGAACCTAAGAAATAAAAAATCCAACAAACCCGGCGGCATAGTATTGAAAGCGATGTGCCTCCCCTCAGAACGAGAGAGAGAAAGCGATGGACAACGCGCGCTACCGATGGAGTGGAGGCGGCGCGACCAAAAGCGACGCGAGGGAGAAGGGCGGAGGCGGCGTCGACCAAGGCCACGAGGAGGGAAGGCGGAGGCGGCGTGAGGTGAGAGAGGGAATGGAGGTGAGGCTATCGGGAGGGAATGGAGAGAGAGAGCGGATGAGAGAGGAGTAAATAAATTTTATTTCTTTTCTGATTTTTTTAATAAGACATCGGTCCCACTTAGGAATAAGAACCAGATCAATACATTGGAGGAAAATATGTCTAGTTTCTTGAATGCTTATGTGGCATAACTTTGAATCAATTCGATTCAATACACTAAAGATGCTCTAAGACACAAACGAACCAATCGGCTTCACCAGAGGCGACGGCACCCATGCACCGCTGGATGTTTGGTAATCACCGGAGCAAATCTAACGGTGAGAAATTAGGCTGAAAACGCCCCCCAAAAAAAGACAAGAGACATATGTATATCGAATCCAAACAGAAAAACTAACATCAATGAAGAGCGGAATAAATATTTTGTTACCAAAACAATCGACCGAATTCATTATAAATATGACCAATTTTGAGACGCGCCAACAAAACCCAACCAGAAACATCACACATGCGGCCACCAAACGAAGTTGCACTGTTTATATCTCGCCTTCCTCCTCCGGCAGGGACCCAACCGAACCCAATTGCAAACAAAGTAATTGATGAATGGACCATCCCCGCAAGACAACAAACACTAGCGCCTACAAATCATCACGCAGCACAGCGACCCGATCAGATGAAGAAAAGAAAACAAAAGAGCAAATGGAAATGGGAGGGGAGCCGAGGAGGAAACCGAAGGGGGCAAGAGGACAAGAAGAAGCAGCTCAGAACGATGGGAACTTGGCGCAGCGCTGCTTCAGGAACACGGCGCAGCCGTCCCTGGGCACGATGGTCGGCATGTACACCGGCTCGTCGCACCCCTCCGTCCTGTCCCGTTGGAAGTCGGCCACGGAAACGAACAGCGCCATGAACAGCACCAGGTGGTTGAGCGCGTAGCGCTGCCCGACGCACTGGTGCGCGCCGGCGCCGAAGGCCAGGAAGTTGCGCTTGTACACCACGTCCTCCCTGCGCGCCTCCGAGAAGAAGCGCTCCGGGTCGAACGCGTCCGGCTCCGGGAAGCCCTGGAGCGACGACTCGTACACCGACGGAAACACGATGGCGCCTTTCGGGATCGTGTACCACTCCGTCAGCTGGAACGGCTCGCCGGCGATGTGCGGCACCAGCGTCGCGGGGGGACGGTGCCGGACCACCTCGCGCGCCACCGCCTGGGTGTACTTCATCTCCATGATCTTCTCGGCGGTGATGGGCTCGCCGAACTCCGGCGACCACAGCGCGGCCACCTCAGCGCGCACGCGGGCGAGCACGTCCGGGTGGGAGTCGAGGCAGAGACGGCCCAGCAGAGGGAGGAGGTGGAGGCGTCCTGGGCGGCGAAGAGAAAGTCGAACAGGAAGCCCCGACCTTCTCGTCCTCGATGTGCGCCGGCGGCGGCCGCCCCGCCGCCGCGGCCTCGTCGATCTCCCGCACCGTCTCCTGCATCCAGTAGTCCACGAGGCACTCCGGCTCGCCGCCGGCGCGCATGCGCACCTTGCTCTCCCGCGCGCACTCCCCGAGCGTGCGCACCAGCCGCGACACGGCCAGTCTCGCACGCCGGAACGCGAACCCGGGCAGGTCCACGGGCATGGCCATGAGGCCGACATTGAAGAGGTTGTAGTCCTCGCGAACCTCTCCTCGCCTCCTTGGTGAGGTACGGCCCCGCAAACACCGTCTGCGAGGTCTCAAGGTTCATGTCGCGGCAGGGCACCCGTATCGGCATGGCCTTGCCGGCGGCGGCGCTCCGGTCGAACCACGTCCGGAGGTGTGCGAGGATGACGCGCTGCTGGATGGCGGCGTAGGTGGAGAGCGCGCGCGCGTGAAGTTGGGCGCGATCCGGCGGCGCAGGTCCTTGTGGTCCTCGCCGAACATGTAGATAAGGTTGTGGTCGCCGAAGAGCTTCTTGCCGAATGGGTGGCCGATGAGATGGAAGGCGTCGGGGCGTACGTTGGCGAAGACGCGGTGGGACAGATCGGAGTCGCGGATGAAGACGATGAACCGGCCGATCAGGAAGTCGGCCGCGAGCCCGGCGCCGGTCTCCCTTGCACGCACCGCCTGTGCGTCCCAGAACCCGGTCGGGTCGAGGATCATGTGCGCGACGCTGCCGAGGAACGGCACGACGAGCGGCGGGCCGGGCAGGGCCCCCTTCTTGCGGTGGTAGGACAGCTGCTCCACCAGGAAGTAGAACGCCGCCGCCGCCGCCACGAACGGCGCCGCCGCCCGCAGGTCCAAGAAACTGGCAGACAGCAACTCCACCGGAACCATTGCGCCCGCCCGCCCACTGCTGGCTCCCTGAGGCTCACAGCCGGGGAGCTCAAGGCTCAAGTTCTCCTCCTCTCCCTAACCTGTACAGTACCAGCTAGTAGGATTGGAGCTTCCATTTTGGTCTCACTGAGAACGCATATTTATGTCAGTTTTTTCACCTTTAGCATCTCTTTGAAACAAAATAACTAATGTAGCTTTGTAGGAATGAAGTGGTGAAAAATAGCATCACGACAGGTTAAATGTTCTCTATCGCATTCCTCGTTTGTTGAAACCACTTTCACGGATCTCCGAGCTTGACAGTCACCGCCGCGTTCTTAATCCGCGCAAGATGACATGCGCACATAAGCACACCTGCCAGTGCACCAGAGCGTGTTAGATGACCTACCGCACAAGGATAGCGGAATGTAGCTGCCAAGCACGGGATCGCGGAATGTATCTGGCGCTGTGCCATTTTTTTGCAAAATTATACGAGCAAGGTCTAATTTTGCTATTAAAATCCGAAAATATGTCATGGGTCAGCTGAAACGTGAAGGCTGAAGGGAACGGAAGGTTGGAGTGGGGATTGGTGGTCAAGTCTGGCTGGGAAAACGAAAGGAGGCTGCCATTTTTGGCTCGGGCGGATTGGCTGATAGCTGCCGCGCCCGGGCGCGCGTGGTGGAAGAAACGAGGCGCGTGGCCATGGGGGAGTGCGGCCTTGTGTGCGCTTGTGGATAGGATTTCCACGGAATGGGAACGGGAATCCCAGGTAGGTGGCGACAGGGATGGGGTGGGGTGGATGGATAGCGAACTGGTGGTCTTTGATCTTCTTTTACCCGACGCTTGTGACAAAAATGCGCATCAATGTAGCAGGATGTGAATTTCGCAAACCATCTAGTTGGTCAAACGAGGTGGAGCTGCGATAACAGTCATCGCGTTGGCCGATTAGTTGCTGATTAACATCCGACGGCGACGTTTTTTAGTTGTCCGGTTTGCCTTCGATCTGGGTTGACTTTGACGAGCGAAGTAGAAGAACGTTCTTCTCTCAAGTGAAGCTAGTCGAACCTTCTTCTTCAGTGAAACTAGTTGGACGTTCTAGAGTGGCGGCTTGAGTAAAAAAAAAAAAAATCAGTTTTGTTCCTTCATTCCTATCATCTGTTCAATTTGTATTCCTCTGCTTTACAGCGGGTCAAACCGTGCCCGCACTCCGTTTTTCTTTCCCAGAACTGGCGCTTTTGCTGATTGTGTGCTGTGATGTGGAACTGATTGTGTTTTCTCGGTGGGAAGTGCTACTCGTACGATGGAAGACAGCGCATGCATGGAGCCACGGAGGTTAGACAGTTAAGAGACGTGAGGGCTTGTCTCTTGTGGTGTTTACCTTAGATATCTCTGATAGTTAGAGATAATTTTGTTTAACATATGTTATATTATCTCTAAAGATAATATTTTTAATAAATTATTTCTAACACACTCTTTAATATTTATATTATATATATATTTTTAAAATAAACTTACATGTTAACTAAAATAGATTAATATATCATATCTTGTTTCGCGTTCACGGTTGTTTGAGATGCCATTGGTTACCCTGTATATCCATATGCGACGCGAGTGTGATTTTAGCTTCGAGCCGTGTCCTGCTCTGCCTGAGAAAAATCGGTCCGGTTTTGGGGCTATGCATGCTAGGCTACCAAATCTAGACAATATAATAAGGGCGTAGCTACTTGGTTGAGCTCAGTCACATTCTTCATTGCAATCTTGGGCCATGGTAGGAATCAACCAAACCACATGTTCAGGTCTCGCCAACCTGCTCTAGCGGTATTTCGTGTGTTTATAAACAGCTAACGTTTTAGCTAGAATGTGTGCTGTCAAGCTTTTAGAATTTTTACATGAAAACGATATTAGTATCTCACTTTGTATCATTATATTTGTTGTTGTTGTTAGTGTATACTCCTCTGATTTCAAATATAAGTCGTTTTGGCATTGACGTGGTCTCTAAAGTGACACTTTGATCATCAATTTCTATGAAAATATGTTGTTTCAAATACAAATAATTATGCATTATTGTATAAAGTGCATGCTGTTTTTGTATATCCAAAATATATATTTTAGATAATATTTTTAGCCAAAATTAATACGATTTGTCACGTATTCTATGACGAATTTTGTAAACGGAGGGAGTAACTATGAGTGCATGGTAAATTCGTAAACGGGATCTGTTCGTCTTGTCATATTATAGACGGTAGCTTTTCGTCGTCTAGATGTGACGGATGGTCTAAGATCCTGGCTGGGATGACTAACCGTGCTTAATTAGATAGGTCATACGTGGGTAACATGCAAGCTTAAACAAAACCTGGGGGCGCTCGGCTGCGGCCGGCGGGTTCAGGCGCGAGCCGGACAAACAAAGAAACACCCGCCGGTGGGCGACGGCACGGCGGCCCCGCTCAGACCCCGCGCTGTCTGCACGTGTGACAGACACACGCGCCAATACTATATCAGCGGCGGTTTCAAGGGAGCACACGCACCAACGCAAGCTCAGGTCGGCGCTGCTCAGGCCGAGGCCGGCGCCCAATGGGAGCCTCCATGGGCCAACTGGCCGAGACGTCGGGGGATAATTAAATAAACATGGAGGAGCCTGCAGCCTTGCACTGTGCGCAACGTAACAAAGAAGCGCGCTTGCAGCCAGGTCGCGGCTCGGCGAGTCGACTTCACCGATGCATTCTCTCTGTACCATGACTCGTCATTCCTTCTCTTAATGCTGGGATTTTCTCAGTTTGATATAGAAATCGAACCTTTTTATGAAGTTTCTGCATGCCAAACGGGCTCAAATGTTTAAAGGTTAGGCGACTCCCCGCGCTTACTCCTACTCTGTTGAGTGTTTTTAGTATACAAAATACAATGTGTTTTGTACTCCTTGAGTATGTACTCTCACTTTCAATATAGCTTGTAAACGAATATATTATATTTTTTATCACTTTTAGTATACTTAAATACCAATTATAAGATACTCAAATGCGCTTTGATTGAAAAAATTTATTAGAGCCTTTTTTTTCTATATACCTTTTTCATATATAAAATAAGTATATACATAAATTTTGCTATAAAAATAGACTTTAATAAAAAAAAAAATCATGAAACTCACTTTGGGATACCTTATAATCATTATTGGAGTATGCTCAAATTGATAAAGAGATATCATCATACGGTTTAAGTGGTATATGAGAATAAGTGGGAGTACAGACTCCCAGGAGTACTATACCATTTTCATATACACACACTTGCGTATGTGTGTGTGTGTGTGTGTGTGTGTGTGTGTGTGTGTGTGTGTGTGTGTGTGTGTGTAGTAAATTTTACTTATTTTATTTTGTACAACCCTTACCAAATCTTTTTACTTTGCACCACATCTTACCGTGTGTTGCACTTTGCACCAGAGTAAGGATTTGATCGCCTTCTTCGGTGCTCGCTGACGGTGAACAGCGATGCTAGAGGCGTCGGTGAGGCACGGGGTGGAGAGGGGAGGTAGATGGAGCTAAGAAATGGGTCGAAAGAGGAGAAGAATAGTCGGAGCATCACTGCCAATGGCCATAGCAATGGCGCTCGACGATAAATCGCTCACTCTCTCTATTTTTCGTTATCGCCACCTCATCGTTTGTGCCTCACCGCGGCGAGCTCCCACACGCCTTCCATATTTCTCGTTGAAATGACGTTTTCTTGGTGCAAAGTGAAACAAAAACTAAGAAGAGGCAAGGCAAAGTGAAAAGATTTACTAAAAATGATACAAAGTAAAATCATGATAAAATTACATAGTCTAAAGTGAAATTTACTCGTAATATGCTCTAACTGGCAGCTAGCAGGAAATTCTAGTAGGATACTAAGCATGTTGCTACTAGTACAATAGGAGTATCAATTAGCAGGAGTATCATTGTGTGACCAAAGCGTAGTATCTCTAATTATTTATCTTTGTGATTTAATTCTGAGAAAATACGGTATACATATGCTGGGAAGAAAAGCAAAAAAATGCTAAAAATATCTGGAACATATAAACAACTGATCCTAAATCTAGTGGGCCCTAGCTACTTACTAATCCACAACCAGTCGATGGCATCTAAAACATATTTAAATTCTCATAAGATAATATATATACATATATATAAAAAGCACGGAGACAACTCTCATTATTTTATACTCTAAATTGAAGTTGCGAAATATTAGGAGTCTACACTGCTGTGCAGTATACAGTTAATAGATCACACCGCACTTGATCTACTAATTAGTCATTACAAGGATCTATCATTTGAATCTTTATGCTTCAAAACTTGTGGTGCTAGTATTATTGATAGAAATTGAAGGACATTGTGGATCTCTCCTGAGATAGTGCCTGCGTGAGCATGTGTACCAGACTACCAGTAATGATTTCAGATAATACATGTATGAGCATGTTATGTAGCTTAATTCCTGATAAAGTACATAAGCATGCAACTAGATCTGCACCCTGTAGTACTTCCATGTAACTCTGTACTCTGTAATGTGGCTTAATTCCCTGATATAGTACACTAGCATGCAACTAGATCTGCACCCTGTAGTACTTCGTTGTAACTGTACTCTGTAATTAGACTAGTATTTGGGTAAGCTTGGATATATTTTCAAGGATAGAGAAACATCAGCTAACCCTGTACTCCTACAGTAGTTCAGTTCTCAGTGGTTTCCGTTAGCATCAATCCAATGCGTAGCTCCAGAAGTTCCTGTAGAGACTTACAATCCAATGCTACTAGTACATGAGCACTGTTCTGAACTTAGTTCGATTACAGTGAGAGTCATATTACCTCCAAACAGGCTTTAGAAAGGCTTTTTACTCGGGTTCAGAGAAGAGTTTAACAATGCACATGCATGTAAATATATTCCGCATGACTGTATATCCAGGGATTTTACGCAATGGTTGCAATCTGCATCAAATCTCTGTCATGGGAACCTAGCTAGTTTCACGCAGTCGATTCGACATGCACGTATGACGCATCATCATTTGAGGCAGCGCTGACTACATGCAAATCCTAGCTACACTTGTCTCCAATCATGTGGCTATGATGAGATGGCGTCACTTGTGGTGATTCAGATCGGAGCTTAGTGTGTTGCTTGTTGGGCTTTCAGACTACTAATGTACTCATCAGGATGCTTAAATAGCTAGCTAGTCCTAACTAAACTGCCATGGTGGCATGGTGTACGTAGGTAGTAGTAGTAGGTTAAGGAAGATAGAATAGCCGGAAGCCGGAATACTTGATTGATGTATTGCTTGAACATCGGGAGTACTACACGGTGGCTTGAAAATCAAGTTAATCTACTAAAGACATGGAAGGGGACATATTAGATACAAATCCTAACCGATTTTTATTCTATCTCTAACAATCTTGTCGTACGATACAAGTATTCTAACATCTCCTCATAGTCGGAGCGGGAGCGTTGCGGACGCTCAAGTCTAAGAAGAAGCCAACAAGGACGCTCAAACTGGAGTAGAAGCCGATGGATAATGCCAAGTTAGCCAAGGATTGCCGTTGTAGAGGTCGTCGATGACAGAGGACGTCGATATAGAGAGAAAGTTGATGTCGAGGTTGTCGCAATCATAGGTCATCGGATAGGAAGTAGACAACAGGTGTTGGCGAAGAGGAACTCAAATATGAACACAACAAGCACACGCAAACTCGGTGCAGCAGCTTGATCCAAATGACATCGACAGCAGCGGCGGTGGCGGCAAGCTAGGTACGATGCCGAGGGAGAGCATCCGTGGAGGCTATGCAAGTACTTGAGCAGGTTGTCGATAACAGATGGAGAGGATCGAGGACAATCTTGGCGGCGACAATGACCTCGATGGAGGTGGCGGCGGCCTCACATGGTAGCAATATGAGGAAAACAATGGTGCAGTGACCTTGGAGCGGCGACAACGATCTCGAAGGAGATGGCGGCGGCAGTCTCACAGGGTAGCAGTATGAGGAAGACAATGGTGCAGCGACCTTGGAGCGGCGACAACAACCTCAAAGGAGGTGGTAGCGGCGGTCTCACGGGGTGGCGGCTGTGCCATGAAGAAGAAGAGAAGCTAACACAGTGATTGGCAAAGAAGCAAAGAAGTTTCACAGCACAGCCCAAGGATCAAACACATGCGACACCGTGGACACAACACACACGAACACTTTGGATCAACTCAGAGACACACGAGAGTTTTTTTTTTGGTGTTGCGTGCAGCTTTTCTGTTTCTTCTTCTCCTAAATAACATGAGAACACACTCCAACGGTTACATGCAAACTGACCGAACAAACCGGCCGACTCTCACGCCATGATCCACAAGATTCGTGCCATCCCGCATTTTGGTATTACAACTAAACTCCACTAGCCCAACTACATGCATGACTCGGCTAACTAGACCATTGACTAGCTCAATTCACTAACAAACAACATGCATGCACCAACAGCCTCAATGTGAACACATCATGTTTCTAGCTTATCTGCACCTACATGCAACATGCCTACATCTAACAAATAATGTGACAACTCTCAAGTCTAAAACAAACATGAAATGACCCTAGACAACAAGATTAGTTCTATCAATCAAACCTCTAATCTTGTTGTTATTATTTAAGTACCTCCTCGCATAACTTAAGAGTAGCACTGGTTCATCATCAGCCACAACGAAATGCGCCTCTTCCTTCTTCGGCTTGCGGCACTCGTTGGCAAAATGCCCTCAAATGCCACGGTTGTAGCATTTGATCTTCTTCTTGTCGAACTTGCGCTCGCTGGTGTCAGAGATGCTACTGTCCTCCTCGTCGCCATGGGCGCCGCCACGGTCACCAGTTTTGCCGCGGTCACGGTTCTTATTTGCGCCGTTGCCTGACCCTCCTCCATTCTTCTTCTCTTTGGTAAAGGTTTCCCATTACATGCACGTGAGCAATATATGCTCACTCTCCTTTGGGTCGCCAAAACTAATTAGGATGCACTCGTTATAGGCTTTGTACTGCCTGACAATGTCTTTGACGGTGAGGGTCTTCAAATCCATGCACTGCTCGGTGGAGGTGACGAACTGCATGTAGCGCGCTAGGGATACACGAAGAAACCTGCGAATAACGACAATCTCATCTACTTTGTTACCCAACGCGTGGATCCCAGTGACGACCGACGTCACCCGACCGGCGAAATCTTCAACGGTCTCCCCTTCCTCCATCTTCAGCCCCTCGAAGTCCTTCTTGAGGGTCTGCGGGTTGGCCTCACACACATGCTTGTGCCCCATGTGCGTTGTCTTGATTGCCTCCTATGCCAACTTCGTCGTGTCTTTCCCGGTGAGGGAAGACATGACATGCTCCGGTACAGCCTGATAGATGGCGTACAAGGCCATCCAATCCTTATAGTACTCCAGGAACCTATATAAAAGGAGGGGATCCCAACCATTGTACTCTGCTTTCTGAAGAGCAATAAAGAGAAGCCAGAAGTCCCCTCACATCGTTGTGTTCAATCTACTATTCTGTTCTTGTGTTCTTGCATTATTCTTACGATTCTCAGTTTGTCTATGAGGTAATCGTTGAATTTGACTCACCAAATGACGCTTGCTCAATACATTTATCAGCACGATCGGCCCTCCTCGGATCGAAAGGTAGCCGTCAAAGAACGACGTTCGTAGATCGAATCGTTTTCTAGATCGCTTTCAAATATGCAATTGTTGCTTTCTAGATTATTTTTATCCTACGGTGCAAATCCGCTCTAATCCACTGTGAGCCAACTTGAAGTCGTCGACACAATACCGATCGATAGATTGCATGAAAGAGTAGATGATAATTGCACTATGGATTGCAAATTCATTCTAATCTACCACGAACCGACTTGAAGTCGTCAGCCAAGCTGATCGGTGGGTTGCATGAACAGTAAGCACGCATGAACGGCAATCGCGTATGAACAGTGATTTTGCATGAACAGTAGGAGAGAGAGAGAGAAAGGGATCGAGCACGGCATCTGCAGCACCACCGCGTCGGCCAGAAGCCGAGGCGCCACCTCACGCTCGAAGCCATGCCAACGCTGGGCATGCTGTGCCCGAAGCCGGGCTTCGCGCCGAGAGCCCCCGCTGGTTGTCTACGCCACGAAGCCAGCTACCCCGCACGGGCTCCGTGCCGCATGCCCCCGTTGGTCACCCGCGCTTGAAGCTGGTCGCCCCGCACAGGCTCCGTGCCGCGTGCGCTTGAAGCCGCCGGCCCCCATGCGAGCTTGAAGCCGTCGGTCGCCCCTCCAGCAAGGGGCACCGTGTATCCGCCGCCGCCGAAGCCCGCATGCCGTGTGGATTGAATACCGCGCAAACTCCTACTATTATCTATGAAGATAATGCAGCTTGTGTTATACAAGTGCAGATGGGTTATGTGAATAGTCAACTCACAAAGCATATCAACCCCAAGTTCTTCTATGCTCATGAATTGCAAAAAATGGACGAAATTAAAGTCCTGCATACTAAGTCATATGAAAATCTTGCAGTTTATTCATTAATCACTTTCAGGCCTAGCTTTGAATGATGCATACGTGGAATTTGAATAATGAAACTTAGAGAATTACAGAATTCAGTGAGAGAATCTTCACGAACTCATTAGTGAAGCTTGACCACGAAGATCAAGTACCAAAAGAATAAATTCTGGAGATTAAATGAAATTGGATGGATTGTACTCTTTTTCTCTTGACGAGTTTTCCTAAAGTTTCTCGACTAAGGCTTTAATGAGGCAATTTGTACAGCATAGCAAAACGTGTTTTATGTACTCCTTTTTTAAAAAAATTCCACTAAGTTTTTATGGAGTTTTGATAAGACATAATCCAAAGAGGAGTGTTAAGAGACCGCTCAGTCAATGGCCCACTGCCAAAGATGAACTCCTCATCCATCCAGTAGCCTATATAAAGAAGGGGGATCCCTACTATTGTACTACAGTTTTACAGAAGAGAGATAAAGAGAAGCCAAAAGTCCCCTTATATCTCTGTGTTCAATCTACTATCTGTTCTTGTGTTCTTATATTATTCAAATGATTTTAAATTTGTCTACTAGGTAATCACTGAATTGGACTTACGGTGACGGTTCCTCAACAGATTATTTGGGATCGGCAGCATCGGAAGGTCAAGATCGAGACGATGCATTGGGGTGAGTGCACGACGACAGGCGGCTAGCTAGTTAGACGGCGGCAGATCGACGTGGAAACTGGAGACAAGTTACCTAGCCGATCGCGTTGCTGCCGTCCAGCCACGATAGCAAAAATATTCAGATTCCTCTTCGCACATTCGCGTACGATCCGTGCAACGGCCGGCCGGCGCGGCACGGCTGGATGATCGTATGTAAGCTCATGACATGACACGAGTGTTCGGAGCTTTCCACTTGTGTGGTGTACTGTTTATGCTTGGAGCATATATGCGTAGTCCGAACTCCGAATTGCAGGACCGTACTGATGCTTCCGGTTCTGCTACATTTTTCTGCTTTTCTGCGTTTGATCTAATGCTGATTTGATTGCTGAGTCCTTCTGGCAAGATGTTTGAGGCACGTTCAGTCGATGTGCAATAAAAGAAAGGTAAATTAAGAGAGCAGCAGCAGCACTTTTCCATTTGCCCATCAGTCGATGGGCATACTTAGAGCTTGGTTGAATAGATAGGATTAGAACCAATTCTTTTAGGTTAGAAAGGATTTTAATTTTAATTTCAAGTTAATCTAAAAGAATTAAGTCAGATCATATCAAACAAACTCTTAAGTTAAGGATTGTAAATGATCCAATGGGCCCATCATAACTCATTTTTTAGTCTGGTAGTTGGATTGGAATCCACCCACAATGGCTGTTTTGGGCTTAACAAATTGGGCCGACATTGATAGGCTTGAGCTTGTTGATAGGCCTGACTGTGACTTTCGCACCTCTTTGAGCTGGGTCAGGACTTGGACCTGTTCCTTTTAATTTTCGCATCCTTCGAGCCTCTGTTATCACCGTCACCCAGGTCTACCAAGGAAAACAGCATCCTCTAAAAAAACAAGGAAAACAGTACACGGTTTACACTGCT
Source organism: Ampelocalamus luodianensis (assembly GCA_036346255.1). NCBI lineage: Eukaryota > Viridiplantae > Streptophyta > Magnoliopsida > Poales > Poaceae > Ampelocalamus > Ampelocalamus luodianensis. The sequence goes on from CM070618.1 coordinate 24,858,603, forward strand.
GTCATCTTTACATCAAGAGCCGTCCGGAACTATGAACTATCACCGTTTCTCTGAACTCCAAACTACTCCCTCCAATCACGAAAGAGTAACGCACTAAAATGTGTGCAGTTAAATTCTATAAATTTTGAACAAAGATATTGTTTAAAATGTTTGGTTTAGATATATGAAAATGATACGAGTAAATTTGTCGTAAAAAATATGCACCTTTACAACTTTTTCAAAAAATATATAACAAGAAAATTTAGTGGTCAAAAGAGCATCATGTTAACTTTGAAAAGTCAAAAAAAGTCATTCTTGCGTGACCGGATTGAGTATTATTTTGTGCAGTATTGCTACTTTTAAGTCGTCTAAAATTTTTTAAGTTTAAGTCGCTTGTTGTGACTGTTGGATTTGTGTAGAGATTGATGTGTCATGTGATTGGATATTGATTCAATGGATAAAAAAGATGATTTATGCTTAAAAAATTTCAGTCATCTTATGAATAGACCGTCCCTATTTTGTGATATGTATTGTCACCGCGCTGGTGGAACCCCACAATTTCATGTTTGTGGTGAGGAAAAGTAAAACGTGAGATGCAACATTGCAACACAACATAGCAGCGTATCCATTGCTGAAATGGGTGGGTGCTAGAGGATTTGTCCATAATGTTTTCCCCCTCGGGCAAGCTGACGTGAACCAACCAACAACAAAACCGGAGTCCAAAACCAGCCAATAACTTTCGCGAACGCCCAAGGATATCATCATCGTATTTACACTAAACCTAACCTGTCTGCTTGGCGGAGTAACTTGTACCGGCCGATACGGGTACAGCACGCGCACATGCACATGCACATGCACATGCCACAAAGGAACATGCCTATCCCTTGCTGCAAAGGAAGGCACCTCCTCTCGTTATCGCCATTTTTAGATCCTGCGATGAAACAGCAAGGAATGAGGTGCCTTGCATGTCCGGTTGAGACGGCCAGTTGCCTTGCATGTGACAGAGTAAACCTGCTCGATTGTAAAGTAGATACACCCGCAATCCACTGGGAAGAATTAGATATGCAGTAAGTTACACTACATGAACATTACATACAAGCTTCATTACAGTTGCCAAGAAAACTAGCAAAAGTAAGAAGAACAGAGAGGTTTGAAGGGGAGAGAACGTACACCGGGTACAGCAAAACATACATTGGATTGATCAGATACAAAACCAGCCAAACAAAACACTTGACCTCAACCAATCTGAATTACAATTCGATTCTTAGCTACAACCTTCGCCCAAAATGCCGGAATAAAATTACAAATCAGGGAAGTAGAGAAGAATCAGGAGGACGAGCAGCAGCAGCAGCAGCAGGGGATGCAAGAATGAACAAAGCAACCGGAATGGACAAATAGAGTTACATTACACCCCAAAGAATCGCAAACCAAAACAATGCACCAATCCTAACAACAAAAAGAACAGCACTTCGTTGTCATGAGGCCGAGACCTCCGTACAGCGGCCGAATCTCGATCACGAGGGCGGCCAGGGCGCGGGGGTCCCCTCGCTGGCGATCGTGTCCTTGTCGCTGCGGACCGGCGCGTCGGGCGGTGGGGATTCCGCGTCCTTGAGGCTTTGTTGGTGGTAGATTTGCCTCAGCCTCTCTATCTCCTCCTTCAATGCCTCCTGATGAGCTGAGCAAAGAGAGTTCAGGCAGTGTTAGTAGTAGTAGATTTTGAGACAGCATCATGTCTGCAGCTGCATGCATGCAGCTTGAATTGAATCCGGACAGTGACTGGCGAGAATTGTGGTAATAACTGAGGTGGCAATGGCGGTCACCATCTTTGAAGATCTTGTCCTGCGCGAGCGCCGCGATGCGCTGCTTGAGTGGCTGTTCCCCAGCATCAGCAGCGAGCGCTGGTGGTCGAGGAACGCGACGCGCGGGGACAATGCCGACACCTCGGTCTGCTCGGAAGCACGCAATTCGCGGTCAAATTCACGGGTTTCTTGGAAAAATTCAACTCCAAACGCTCGCAGAATGCATAATTCTGTTGCAGAATGCGTAAATTCGGCACGCACCTGGAGCGACGTGACGCTGCGCTCCAGCTCCGAGATGTACTGCAACTTGCGCACGCGCGACCGCTGGGCGGACTGCCGGTTCGCCAGTATCCTGCGATTGTGGCGACAAGAACGCTAAGAAATTGGGGAAATCTGCCTCGCCAAGATGTGCATTGTCAGAATTGTGCGATGCGGGGGCAAGAAAAATCACCTCTTGACCCGCTTGGGATCAACCATGGAGGGGGAGACCGGCTGCCCTGGCGCAGCGCCGTCGCCGTTGCACTCGCTCTGCGCCTCCTCGGCCTCGCCCTTGTCCTGCTTCTCGTCATTGATGCTGTTATGATCTGACGGCGAAGACTCGCTCGGCGCGGCAGCTTGCGGTGGCGGCGGCAGGTCGTCGGAGAACATGGACATGAGCTGGTCGTCGTCGAGGCGGTCGAACTCGTGCGCCCCGACGCCGGCATTGTCGTCGGGTACGGCCTCGAGGAAGGCCACGGAGTCGCTCACCGAGCGGCGGTGCGCGCCGCGCTTGGCCGCCGAGAAGTCGAGGAACTCGTCGACCCACGACGCCTTCTGCTGCGCCCCGTTCGAAGCCGGCGGGAGCGGCGGCATTGGCGCGGCGAGGAACGCGCCCATGGAGGGGCTGCGCTGGTGGTGGTGGTGGTGCCCGCCCCCGAACTCCGGCCAGGCCGGCGCCATGGTGGGGATCTTGGGCGGCAGCTGCGCCATGGCCGGAACCGCGCGGTCGATGGCGCAAAGCCCAAAACCTTCTGCAGCGCCGAGGGCTCGAGCGGTAATGTAGGGTGAGCAGAGCCGGCGATTGTACGGTCCTCGTTTTAGCTCGCGTTTTGTTGCCGCCGCCGCCGCCGCCGCTGCGGAAACAATGGTGAATTGATGGCGAGGGGTCAGTTCGGTTCGTCCCTGCGCTATATCGGGCAATGGGAAATTGGGAATGATAGGGACAGTAGAGAGAAGATCGGCTCGAATTGCGGTGTGCACAGAGAGAGAGATAGAGAGAGAGTAGGAGGTCACATGACAAGTGGAGAGAGACAGCTAGCACCAGCTGGTGGTTAGCAGGTGAAGAGGCGGGGAGGGAGGCGGAGGAAGGGGAAAGGGAGAATGCTGCGTGAGTTAAGCCTACAGGGTTGATTGGTGAACCGCGTCTCACTAACACCAGAGCCTGTGTGCTTCTACGATTAACTAGCCAGGTGGCATGCGCAACTGCGCCGTTAGCATTATTATAAGGTAAAAAACTGCTGCTGATTTTTTTTTTCTATATCCCTGTATGCATTGAATCTCACTGGCATATGGGTCTGGACTAACATATTCCCGTATGGATATTTTTATTTTTATTTTCTGAAATTTATACTCACTATAGTCACAAAAGAATATCATTTTGCACATTAACATGGTTTTCAAAACATAATTTTGACCACTAATTTCTATTGTAGAGGTTTTAAAACCTAACAAAATTATACTTTTGTGAAAGGCTTTCGAGACATATCCTAGATATCATTTTCATGTGTTGAATCTAAATATTGAAAAAAGATTTCTATAGTCAAAGTTTAGAAAGTTTGACTGTACGTATCCTAAAACGACATTCTTTTGTAACTAAAGAAGTAACTTATTTATTTATTTTCTTATTGACCGTACACTACTACAGAAAAGGTCTTCACAGACGGTTCAAAAATATCAATTATTGAGTAGTTCAACAGAGCATACAAATACCAATTTGCAATACCTCCCAGTGCTAGACACAGACAAATCACACAGAGCATACAAACATTTCTATCCACAACTAGCAGCACCATCAATCACACCCGAACACAACCCCATTCTCCACCTCCAGATCCATCCATCCAGCCAGCCAGCAGTCACAGAGAGCAAGATAGTAAGGCCAAGGGTATCCAAACCGACCATCAACCCATATTGCAGCTCGGTTCACATGAATACCAACAGCACAAACCAATAGGTGATAGATCTATCTTACCTCGACATCGCCGATGTCAGTGGTGAGATAGCCGAGGTCGGTGGAGAGGTAGCCAGGGAAGGTCGATGAATAGGTAGCCGGAGTCGCGCACGCCAGGGGGAGGAGGAAGAGGGGGCGGCATCGGCGACGGCGTCGAAGTCAGGGGCACTCAGGTAGGAAGGGGAACGGACGAGAGTAAGGACACTAGGGAGTGACGAGTTAGGGCGCAAACCCTAGCGAGCTCCTACTAATAAAGAGTGATACTTATCACTGATGATTCCATAATAGAACTGTCTGTGATATGAGACACAAACGGTTCCATAATAGAGCAAATCGATATGGTCTCATATCACGGACGGTTCTATTATGGAACTGTATGTGATATGAGACCATATCACAAACGGTTCTATTATGGAACCATTTGTGATATGGTTGTTCTCAAGTTCTATGTTTTGAGCATATTATCATGAATACATTTACGTGATATAAAAACATTATATGTTTATATGTCAATTTTGTCATTTAAATAGTACTAAAAATTTACTTTAACTATTATACATATCACGGATGGATATTAATTTGTTCCACTAAACCGTCTATGATATATATATATATATAGTTCAACATATAATATAGTAACTTCACCTCCAAACTAGATTTTTTTTTCTATTTTGGAATTTACATATGGCCAAACAGCGTGGTCAGTCGCGTCTTACAAATATTAAAAAAAAAATAGAAACCTAAATAAACAAAAAAAATTCTAGTGGCGAGTAGGCTACTATCTCGTCTTTCAAACTTTGTAGGCGGCGGCATCGAGACGGTTCGTGATGATCGAAGCGAAGCCGTCGTCCACCACCCGTCTGCGCTTGTTCGAGTGTCTCCCGGAGAGCCTTAGACTGTTGAATCAAGAAGAATTGAGTCTATAGGCTCTCTTTCCTTGTTTGAGGGGTCTCGTCTTGGTCGATTCGGTTGCCTGCCGCCTCGATTAAGCAGTCCAAGTGACAGCAAACCTCCTGGAGACGTGCAATATCGTTGTGAAGGACCACGTTGATGACGCAGTACACTCGCCGGAAGTGGGAGATCACCTGGAAGACGCGACGGAGGAGGATGTCAAGATGGCAAAGGTGGCGTCCACCGCTCGACAAATCCTTGGCGGAGGTGAGGACACTGTTGAAACGATGTCCTTCATGACATCCGTGACATACGACCAGAGAGGTGCTCGTACAGTATGGCCAGTAAGGCCATCAATGTCGGCGACAAGGAAACAGAAGAGGGAGTCATTCTGCTTTAGAAGTATATATTGTAGAGTTTATATGTGAGAATGATCATTTTCGATGGCAAATGATCCTTTTTATAAAACAAGGAATAAATTCAGCGCGAAAGATGAAGAGCGCATCGGAAGCGGCGGCATTGAAGCGACATTGATGCGGCGAAGAGACGCGCTCGGCGCGGCGGCGACGAAAAAACTCCCAGAAGCGTAGCGATATTATCACGGACAAATATAATTAAAGCGAAATGCAGCGTGAAGTCTACAATTATCATAGATCATTGCGTGTTAAGAATCGTGCATGAAATATCACTACTACACACACCTCATCACGAGCGGTTCCGAGCGGTCATCACGGCGATTCCGAACAAATGCGTGTTTATCGTCTGTGATAAGTGGCGGTTATCACGAGGCGGTTAAACTATCCGTCTGTGATAAGTCACAACACGAGCGGTTCTAATTATATAACCGTGCATGATATCTAATTATCGCGACGGCTCTATTCAAGAAAAATGCATTATAGACGCATATCACGACGGCTCTATTTACGAACCGCATGATATACACATATCGAGCGGTTATCATTATATAACCGCTCGTGATATACACATATCCCGAGCGGTTCGTAAATAGAACCGCTCGTGATAAAGGATATCGACGGTTATATTTACGAACCGTGCGGGATATGTATATCACGACGGTTATATAATAGAGCCGTCGGGATTATACATATCACGAGACGGTTTGATTGATAAACCGTGCAGCGATAGTTATTTCAGCATAACTATTTTTAAAAATTTTCGCTAGCCTCAGATTGCTAGCCATGCCCTCTGAAAATAAGCGGCGAGAAAATAGATACATCACGGATATCAATCGTTGACAACCCAAAGTGATCATTGTCATACAAGCGAACATATATCAAATACTGATCAAACATTGTAATATCAACTCGTTCGAAAATATTGTCATACAACCCAAAGTGACAACCCAAAGTTTACCATTGAATCACAACTATTCAAAGTGAATTACAACTATATCAAATATATTAATTGTTTCAAGGTCGTTCAAGAGTGAAACTCTCAGTTGGCCGCAATGATATCCGTCGTGATGAAGGTGCGAGCCTCCTCGAACATCCGAGATCTCTTTACGAGCGAGTGAATCTAAATCTATATTCAAAACCTACAAACAAGAGTAAAGTGTTACACATATATATTTAAATTTATAATTAGCAATTATTGCGAGATTGACCAACCTCGGGATCAGCAACCTAGCACTCATGAGAATCTGCATATGATGGCAAGCGTAGAATGCACATTCTTACGCTTTTTCTTGTGCGATGAAAAATAGAATTACATATATAGGTATAGTCGGTTCGAGGCGCATTATTACGAGTATGATATAGGATTATTGTGTTGTAGCACGTCTGAAATCGCGTCCTGTGATTAAGTGTGGCGTTAGTTCCCTTGTATAGCCCTCCTCGGCAATATAGGAGATGAACGACCTACATGTTTCCAAAAAGTTAACCTCGGCCATTTCAAACGAAGGAAGACTACAATAGAGTTATGTATGGAGGAAATGAGCACACTGTCGACTACTTCTTGCACAAGGGTGAAGTCGTGGCCTTTTTCATTAGGGAATCAAGGTATAGTACTGATTCCTCTTTGGTATAATGACTAGAAGGATCGGTGATGCCTACTCATGTATGTCGCTATAGTCATTAAACCTAAGTTCATCTGCGTATAAAGTACAAATGAAATTTGTATAGCAAGTAGTGAAGCACTTACTTACGGTTGTAGGGCACCATTATGTAGTCCACGTAGTTTTGAGCAAGCAATCCCGCCGTTATGTATTTCGGCGTAGGATGCGTGCGCCAAGATGGTTTGCTCGAGAGACCACGTGTGGGTCGAGAAACCCACCGGTTCTTTCAATCGCCGGCGGTTTAATCATGTATCTATACATAAGCAATGAGTTGTTATATTACGTGAATGTGCGTGAATGTAGAACTTGATTGTACACACTTACGATGTCGGCATCGTAGAAGTGAGGCATCGAGGGCTTTGAGGTTGAATAGGTCGAACAAGTCGTGAAGCCCACGATGAAGGGGCCGCTCGTGGAGAAATAGTCCTCCGTGTATCGGCGGTGATTCCATCAGCGCACCCTTTCTCTTTGGTCTTCTTCAAGTACCGGCTATGCAAACTCGACAACCTAATCCAGCGTAGGCTATCATGCTCGTCGCCAATGGACTTCCGAAAGAGTATTTCTTAGGGTTAGGAGGCGGAGCGCCTTAATGTTCTTCGATTTCGATTTGTCTGAGCGACTTGCGCACTCGCGTCTTCCTCTGTCAGACGACTCGGGAGCGTCTGGCGGCACGCTTTTTTGTTCGTTCGGTGTCTTCTCCACGGAACCGATGAGGCGGGCTTCAGGCGAAGGTTGAGGTGCGATCATGGAGGGTCTGTTGGAGAGACATGGTCGTGTCGAGGTGGTTGGGGTAGAGTCATCAAAGGTTGAGGCGGCCTTTGCGGGTCCGGGGCGATGTCCTTCAAAAGTTGAATTGGAGGGCATGGTCGTGTGGAGATGGTTGGGGTGGAGTCATCGAAGGTTGAGGCGCCTGCGAGGTCGAGCGATGTCCTTCTTTGGCCATGAATAAAGCATGCAGGGCATCCCTAGTGTTATGATTTCGCCGTTGGGCGAATCTCCAGCGGACGGCCTAAAATTATCATGTACCATGTCCACTGGACCTGGCGTAACCTGCGCCACACGGGCACCGTCTTTGCACTATCCCTTCATTGCATGGATACACCACCCCGCCCGACCTCAATAGACATCCCAACCATCCTCACTTGGAGTGTGCGGTCGTCGGCTCCTACAAAGCGATACGCAATTAGCTAAGGCGTCCTATAGGTCTATCTTTGGAGCATTCCAGATGTACATTACCTTGATGTCGTCGATAGGTAATTGGACATCATCGTGTTCACAATTTTGCGTGGGCGCGCGCTACTCCGATGTTGAGGAGGACGCCTACCAAAACAACGGGCGACTGCGGGTTGTTGAGGAGTAGTAGTTGATTCACTTGGTCCCGCAATCTTGCTATCTTTTCTTCAAATTTTGCGATAAGCACCCGTTCTCTTCCTTCAAATTTTGAAGTAAGCTCATGTTCCAACAACGTGTCGTACTCGGCCTTGGATCTCTTCTGCTCCTATACGTGCGATAGTCGTGCAGGAATCCATCCTCCAAGATCGTTAACCCTTTGCCTCGCGTGCGACCCGGGTGCTCCTTGTTTCCCAGGGCCGTAGTTAGTATATCCTTCTCCCTGTCTGCTTGGAAGGAGCCTTCGGAACATGCGGAACTCAATTCTTGCTGCAAGAGGTCATCATGTTATTATATACATTATGAAGTTATAGACTTATTAACAACTAGGTAGTTCGAAGACATTTACCACACGGTTGGCCACATCCCGGTCTGCCGGGTTTGTGAAAGAGATTTTGCCCGAAGACGTAACTGATGCCCTCGCTCTTAACCAGGAGAGAGCGCGCTGGTCTGTGATCTCAGCAAATGGCCTTGTTTCGTTCGCGTCCTCCGCCGCCCATTGCGCGGTTTTACCCGCGTACCAAGCGGTGCCGAGTTTGTGGGGGTGAGTGTTAAGTGTCTGGAGAGCCTTGTGCGTCGCACTTTCCTCAAGAAATTCGGGCGTCGTCTTCATTTGCACAAAGGCGTCCCATATATCCCGCGACAAGAATTTATACGCCGTGAAGGGCGTTCGACCCGTGTTCACGTACCTTGTGACAAGCACGCTCTTGAAGGTCCTCCACGCCTTTCCGATCGAGAGCAACGCCTGTCGTTCCACGCGCGCCAGGTCTGCGGCTGGGAAAGTGAACGATTTTAAAACTTCGTCCCACAGCTGGCTTCTCCGAACATCCGACATAGTGTCCCAGCTCAGTGTGGTGATGGGGACCCGTTCCCTTCCAAGTATCCCGCACAAGGTTCGGAATCTCGCCGCTGCTTTGGGGGGACTCACAGGGATCCCATTGGCATTGACCTCCGTGACGGTCATTATGCCTGGAGGAATTCTCGATGTTCCTCTGCCATCTCGCGTACGTACCACTTTCCTCGGAGATCCAGACGGCGGCGAAGATGGTGCGGACGCCATGTCGCTTACTTGCTATCTATATATGCGCGAAGCAATATCGTAAGCTCTAACCGACTGATTCAAGCGGTTACTCAACTTAACGAAAATGATGCACAAACGTATAATATATAAGAAGGATTGATGGTAGTTTGTGCTCTCGGAAGAGAGTTGCAAAAGAACAAGTCTTTGCCATCTCAATCCTATTGTCTATACTCTTCATTAAATGAATATGATAGTATAAATTCAAACTATGAGCTCTAAACAATACTTTGCTTAAGCACAAATGATCTCAATCTATTCAGAAAATGATCTCTTAACTATCACATTCAATCTCGATATAAGAGAAAAGTTCATCACAGAGCGAACGAACAAAGCCCACCGATCAATTTCAGTTCACATTATCAAAGACTATCAAAGTCACATCACGGAGGGTTCGTCAATACAATAGAGCTCATGAATGAACTAACGATATATCAAATTGTGGATGCATTCAACCGTCGTGATAACTAGCATTCAACCGAAAGTAACAAATTAACGATATATGAAATTGTGATGGCAAGTAATTTGTACAATAGAGCTCAAGAATCAACTAACTATCACATTCAATCTCGGTATAAGACGAGTTCATCACGAGCATGTCAACAAAGCCCACGATCAATTTGCGGATCTTTAGGAATACTCACGAGAGGATGCCGCACAACAACTCACGGTGCAAGGAGGAGGCCGGTGCGGGGAGGAGGCCGACGCGGGGAGGAGGAGAGCGCGGGAGGAGGCCGACACGGGGAGGAGGGGCGGCGCGGGAGGAGGCCGCGAGGAGAGGAGGAGGACACGGGAGGAGGCGGTGCGAGAGGAGGAGGCCGACACGGGGAGGAGGCGCGCGTCGAGGCGGAGGCAGCGTCGTCGATGAAGGGGCGCGGCGTCGGGTCTTACGGCCGGGAGGTGAGCAGGCGAACCCTAGAGGAGCGAGAGCGCGCGAGAGCCTAAGGGCGCGGGAGGCGAAGTGACGAGTAAAGAGCAAAACCTAGGGTGCGCCTTTTAATAAAAGAATATCACAGACGGCTCTATTAAAGAACGATGCGAGATATCGCAATATCACGACGGCTCTATTTAAGCACCGTGCGGATAATATCACTGACGGTTTGCTTAAAGAACCGTGCGAGATATCCTCAATATCATAGACGGTGCCATTCAAGAAGCGCTGCGTGATATGAGATATCTCGAGCAGTTCTTTAAGCAAACCGTCATGATATTATCACGACGGTGCTTAAATAGAGCCGCTCTAATATTGTTGATATCTCGAGCGGTTCTTTAATAAGCCGTCTGTAATAATATATCACTGACGGATCCATCATAGAGCCGCGTGCTATGGATCTCATTCCCTTCATCTCCCGCGAGTGTCTCTTCGTCTCTGCTCCAGCTTTTATATAAATAGACAACCCTTATCAAAGGATTTCTCACGAAGCTCCTTGATCATCCCTCTCTCTCGAGAAATTCCAAATGGCTTCTCTCTCGTCCATTTGTCTTGCCTACATTTTGGTTGTGTACTCGCACCTCTCGATCGCAACTTTGCCCAAGCTGCGAACAAGGCGTCCGTTCGCAATGCAATCGTTGTAGACCCTCCCATCTACCGGAGACCATAACGGCGATCATCGGTCGATTGGAGCTCCTCCTCCAACAGACCGATCACGAGGCTCTCGAAGATCCGTGAGTAAACCTCGTCGTGGAGATTGTCCTATGAAACTCTTTGGTCCGCATCGAGGATGCAGCCCGAGAGTCGAGGCGACATCGACATTGCGGGAGAGCGGGTCCGCCTAGCCGAGGCTGTGGAGACCAGGGTTGATGGCCTCACGGGCTATATGGGACTTGATTACGAGTCCGAACATCTACAAGAGGAAATTGGCGTGCAAGGTCACGGTGGAGGCGTTTGGTGAGGCGATCGGTGATCCCGCTCCCACCGGCCGGCGAGAATGCGTCACGAAGATTTGAAGACTAAGATAGGATCGCTCATCCTTTTTATCGTGCGTGATGTAAAAGCGATAAGGCCGATCTATTATGCATGCGTGATGTAAATATGGTCTTTTTATGCGTGATGATATGGTCTTTTTATCGCTGCGTGATGATATGGTCTTTTTATCATCTAATTATTACGGGCAAATCAAATGCGCTATCACGGACGGTTGAATAAAGAACCATCTGTGATAATATACTCATCACGAGCGGTTCCTCTCACTAACCGCTCGTGTTGACCATCACAGACGGCTCCATCAGGAGAACCGTCTGTGATATACTCCATAGCACAGACGGTTTGTGAATAGAACCGTCTGTGATGTTGGGTATATCACAGACGGTTATACTTATTAACCGTCTGTGATATTGAGTATATCACAGACGGTTTCACATGGACTCGTCTGTGAAAGTTCAACACAGACGGTTTGTGTAGAACCGTCTGTGATATACTCGTATCACAGACGGTTGGAAATAAGAACCGTCTGTGATATTTCACCCTATAAATATAAAGACCCGGCAGAGGCCCCGCCTTAGCGCCTCGATCTCTTCTTTGGAATAGAGGGGCTTGAGAAGCTTTGCTCTGTGTTGGTGTGGGAGGCTTGTTTATTTGGCTTGCCTTGTTCTTGGTTGTGGGTTGCCCTAGCAACTTATGGTCATTGGCTTGCATGCATGCTTGCTTTGTGAGGCTTTGGTGGTAGCTCTCGGTTTGGGTGTTGTGAATGAGTGTTTTTGTGAGTGGGATAAGTTGGTGTATTTCGATTGTGGCTCTCTTGCCTGTTCATTGGCTGAAGGAGAAGGACGGTGAGGAATCTCGCGGGATATTAGGAATTTTAGTCGTGAGCTCCGAGGGTAACGATCTTTAACTCTTTATATTTGCTTAATAGGAGGAGTAACGTATTTGCGATTAATAGGAGGAGTAACGTATTTGCGGTTTATTAATATAATTTAACACTACTAATTGTTACATGTGTAGCGTAGATGGATGGAATCGGATGTGCAGTGCGAACCGTGTGAGTGAAGAGTACATTAATGGCGTGATTGCTTTTAAAAGAGCCGCGGAGCGGGATATCTTGAATAAGGGATAGAATTTATGTCTTGTCCATGCATTGATTGCGATAATCGAAGATTTTTAACAACCCGCGCGGATCGTAGGGCACTTGATTGAAGGGGTTTCAAAAAGGGTATACATGTTGGACGATCCGCGGTGAAGAGCGATTATACAGAAGTTAATAATGATGACATCGGCGAGGAAGTCAACGATATGCGGATGTGGTGTATTTTTGATGACGATAGGTCGTGCGATGACAATCTGGATCGGATGCTACAGCGATGCGAAGGAAACTACGATGAGAGAGTTTTGTAAATTCGAGCGCTTAATGGAGGACTCGGGGAAACCTTTGTTCCCTGGCTGCAAGCCGGAATACACAAGGTTGTCAACCGTACTTGAACTACTGAAATTGAAGGCGAGCAATGGTTGGTCCGACAAGAGTTTCACGGCGTTGTTAGGTCTCTAGCGGACATTCTTAGGAGAAGCGTGTTGCCCAGCACCACCTACCAAGCCAAGAAGGTTCTTTGTCCATTGGGAATGGAAGTAGAAAGAATACATGCATGTCCGAACGATTGTATCATGTATCGTAAAGAGTATGCAGACTTGCATGTATGTCCCGTGTGCAAAGCATCCCGATACAAGCGTAAGAATACTGCTAAGGTGAAGCAAGGACCTCCTGCTAAGGTGTTGTGGTATCTGCCTGTGATCCCACGTTTGAAGCGTTTATTTGCGAACGAAAGGAGGCAAGATTGCTGCGTTGGCACTCGGAGCGTAAGAAAGATGGAAAACTAAGACACCTGCTGATTACGCGCGGTGGAGAAACTTCGATCGGACCTTCAAAGAGTTCGGTGCGGAACAGGAACATAAGGTTAGGGTTGAGTACAGATGGAATGAATCCTTTCGGTAACATGAGCAGCCGACATAGCACATGGCCGTGAACCTATGTATGTACAACCTTCCACCTTGGTGTATGAAGCGGAAGTGCAGTTTGATGTCACTACTTATCCAAGGGCGAAGCAACTGGGAGCGATATTGATGTGTACCTAGCACCATTCTTTGGATGATCTTGTGACAGCGTGGAGCGAAGGGGTACAAGTATGGGATGCGTACAAGCGAGAGAACTTCTCTTTACGGCGTCATGTTGTTCGCACTATCAATGATTTTCCCGCCCTTGGTAACACAGTCGGGCCGATGCGAAAGGAGCCAAAGCTTTGTCATAACTTGCTTAGATGCTACGGAGAGTGTATGGTTGAACAACTCGCGCAAAACTGTGTATATGCGTCACCGTAGATTCCATCCTAGGAGTCACCCATACCGCAAGATGAAAAAACAATTCGACGGAAATAAGGAGGACAGTTCAGCTCCAAGGGCTTTTAGAGGGAAAGAGGTCTATGATATGGTTAAGGATATCCATGTTGTGCTTGGGAAGGGATGTAAATTAAAAACCCGTCAGAAGAACATTTGGAAGAAGCGGTCAATTTTTTGGGACTTGCCTTATTGGGAGCACTTAGAAGTTCATCACTGCATCGACGTCATGCACGTGGAGAAGAATGTATGTGAAAGCTTGATTAGTCTCTTACTGAACATTAGTGGCAAAACAAAGGATGGTGTTAACGCATTGCGGCGCGACTTGGTTGATATGAACATAAGGACCGACTTAGCACCGAAAGAGACCGATAAAGGACGAACATACCTTCCACCACTTGCTACACTATGTCCAAGGCTGAGAGAAATGAATTGTGCCAAAGCTTGCATGGTGTCAAAGTCCCGTCTGGTTACTCCGCTAACATTAAGAAACTTGTTTCTATGCAAGATTTGAAATTAATTGGTATGAAGTCTCATGATTGTCATGTCTTGATGACACAAATGCTTCTGTTGCAATTAGGGGTATCTTGCCGAACAAGGTCAGTGGCAATCTTGAGGTGTGTTATTTCTTCAACTTAATTGCTCGAGAAGGTCATCGATCCCGAAGGACTAGATGCTCTGGGCCGAGGTGGTGGCGACTCTATGTCAACTTGAGATGTATTTCCCTCCGTCATTTGTCGATATTATGGTCCATCTCATTGTTCATCTTGTGAAAGAGATAAAGATATGCGGTCCTGTGTTCCTCGTCATATGTACCGTTCGAGAGGTATATGGGAATCGATCTCGGCCGGAGGCGGCATCATCGAAGGTTATGCAACGAAGAGGTCATTGAGTTCTGCGTCGACTACATGGCTCGTGGAACCGATAGGTGTGCCTCTATCTCGTCATGAGGAAGGTGGATGGTATCGGGACCATCGGAAGGAAATCAATCACTCCGATCTGGATCGTGCGCTCAAGCCCATTTCACGGTCTTGCAACACATGACCATGTCCCCGTACATCGGCGAGCACAAAGACATGATACGCCAACAGAATCCGGCCGGTCGGAGGTTTGGATCACGAGAAACACAACCGTCGGTTCAACGAATGGGTAAAGGTGTGAATCATGGTAGGAGGTCATCAAGTGATGATCTGTTGCTATGGTTGGCAAAGGGCCACAATTTACAATTGTCACATGGCAAGGATCGACATAAATGGGGTACACATTTTATCACGGCACTCGAGATAGGAAGAGCCTGATCGAAACGGTGTCGCATAGATGCATTCGATCCGATGGGTGAGGAGCTCGTACTATGGGCAAATAGAGGAGATATGGGAGCTCGACTCGTGCTTTTCAAGATCCCCTATTTCGGTGTCGTTGGGTCCATCTCCCACATGTGAAGGTCGACAAATGCACGCGTCACTACAGTGGACCTCGATCGTGTCGGATACAAAGGCGAACCATTCGTCTTGGCTAACCAAGTTGTTCAAGTCTTCTATGTAACCGACCGGCAAATAAGAAGCGTCACGTAGTTCTTCATGGAAAAAGAAGGATTATCGGAGTTGAGAATGTAGTGGGCGAGGAAGAATACAATCAATTTGACGAGTTGCCTCCTTTGGAGAGCGGCATCGAGCTCGAGGAAGAACCAGAGAGGAAGCTAGCTATATGCGCGTCGATCATCGTGAAGGACTATATTTTAATTAAGAAATTACTCCATTGTAATTAATTTATTCCATAACATCATGTGTTATGAACTTGTAATATATCGTGCGTATATTTTGATGTCAACGTGGAATTGTAATCGCTCCTGTCCTTGTGGATCGTATATTTTGGTGCATTAAAAATTCATTTCATTTGGAAAATAGTCATTGCACCACCTTTCTAGAAACCTAAAAACTAAAATTTTATGGCAAATAGTCTAACACCTTTGCAAAGAAACGGTATACTCATGCCTAATCCTGCGATCGTCCGCTGCGAGAGGCGAGTCGTCGTCCCACCCTTCCACACCGCAGCCAATGCTCGTGCGGTGGCCATCCTCAAACAGCGCCACACGGCCCGGTGGCGGCCTTCTTCCCCACGCCGTCGCTGGACCATGTCGCGGCGAGCCTCGGCACCGCTGCACTCCCGGTTGGTCTTGGCCGTCTCGCACCGCCGCCGGTCGGCTCGTCCTCGACGGCTGATGTAGTGCTTCCCAACGTCGCGCGTCTCGTCGGCCGTGTAGAGGAGACCGAGCACGTGGGCGCGGCCTTGTTGCCGGCCACGGCCGCCGTTCAAGGAACATGAGGCCGCGTTGTATGTCTTGGGCGCGAAGACAAGCCCAAGGCGGCGATGAAACAAGCCCCGGGTTGCGGCGGCGGCAGGTGGTTGGCGACGGCGAGTGGCGCTCGTTGTCCCGCCACTTCATCGCCTCCTCTCGCTCGGCGCCACGCGCCTCCCCGCAGCGCGTTCTTTGGACACCTTGTACAAGGCCTTGCAACTATCATACATACATTCAAGATGTTAGAATAAATAGTAGTATGTACGTGCGTATATTGTAGACATAAAGATGTCGTCACGTTAATCGTAGGCTGCATAGGTCCTCCATGGGCTGAGAGAGCTCGCGGCCACGGGCCGGCGATGTCGGCGACGACATCGTGAGAAAGAGCGGCGATCACCGACCTCCTCGCCTTGGTGCGGCTGGCGCTGCGCATGCTAACCTTGGCGATTGGCGTACTCAAAACCGTGAGACGAAGAAGCGATGGGAGGAGTTTAATCTTCGGTGATTATTCCGTCTTATATCAAGAATTAGGAGTAAGCGCACGTGAGGCGAAGAGGCGCATGTATCGTCGGCGTGCGAGAGCGAAGAGCGGTTGTGCGATGGTGAAGAGACACATCGCGTGGGATATCACGACGGCTCTATGGGGGAACCGTGCAGTGATAATAATATCACCGCGGTTATTTAATAGAGCCGTCGTGATACTAGTATATTACGAGCGGTTCTCAAATTGAACCGTCGCGATATTTCCTGACGGTTTTATTTACAAACCGTGCGCGATAAGCGTCCTCCTCACAGGCGGTTCATATTACCAGCCGTGCGTGATACTTCCTGACGGTTCGTAATATGAACGTGCGTGATATGTCCTCATCACAGACGGTTCATATTACGAACCGTGCGTGAAGTATCTAAGCGGTTGGTAATAGAACCGCGCGTGATGAGGACATATCACGAGCGGTTCCCGAGCAGTTCAAAGGAACCGTGCGTATAAGATTAAACTCTGACGGCTCCTTTGGAACCGTGCAGCGATGAAATATCTGCTATTGCTGTTTTGTAGTAGTGTGAGCTGTAGCTCGATACCACGATGAACTGAAGGTCCGATTGTTGGCCCGATCTTTCGATGAGAGCGATAAGTTTGGTGGCGTCGCTCAACTCTCACGATCCTCGCTCACGAACACGCAATGCTCGAAACCACACAATCGGAGCGCTCGACAAGTCGTTATCAACCGTGCACGAATATCCGGTTGACCTGACCACGAAGGTCGATTCCCGCATACACCGTAGAAGCACGCAAGAACAAGATCAAGCAATCTGAAATTGCAAATAGGAATTGAAATATTTGAATTGAGTTGGGATTCTAAATAATGATCTTAATTGGGTGGTCTAGCCGACACACGCAAAAGATTCAAGTTGCAACGAAGGCAAACTAAACATAAACAAAATCCATCGAAACTAGAGGGGGTGCGGCCTTCTTTTGATGATTACGATCAGTCCAGAAAGAATTTGACGATGAGGCTGGATCCGTTGGAAAGAGGACGAAATAAGCTTTTAATCAAGTACTTGTGGGCCTCCAACGGACTCCGTATGTGAAAGTTATGCCTGTTTTAAGTTGGTGTTGTCATGCTGATTCCGGAGGCCTGGACTTGTTGTAGTAGTTGCGGTACCCCTCTTGCCTTCATTCCTGAGTAGAATAACATCACCAAACTTAGGTAGCAATCCATCCTCAATGGAACAACTGTAAACTCCTAGAAACGAAGTTACCTGATAATTCAGTTGGCGAGCACGCGCTCTAGTAATTGGTCCTTGCAAATCAAGTTGAAGAGTGGAAGCAGTAGGGATGGTTGTATCAGTGGAAGGGATGTCCTCATCAACGAGCCTGAAAAAGGATAGTGTGGATGATGTCATTGATAGTGCAAAGTGCACGTTCTGCTTTCCTGTTCTGTTGGGAGGTATAGGGACAAGAGAGACGCAACACAATACCATGGTGACGAAAGAACTCGAGGAAAAGGGACTTAACAAATTCCTTTCCATTGTCAGTTTCAACAGATAGGATGGGTCATTGAAATTGCTTGCAAATGTAGGTGTGGAAGGAGGTGAGAGTATCATGAGTCTCAGATTTCTTTCTCAGGGGAAAAGTCCAACAAAAGTGGGAGAAATCATCAATAATGACTAAGTAATATTGAAAACTGGAATTGCTCAATACTCGTGATGTCCACAAATAATAGTGAATTAATTGAAAAGGAGAAGTGGAACTAGAAAACGGAAGATAGACATGCTTGCCTAGCTGACATGGATAACAAACAGATCGGTTTGTTTTATTATAGGTAATGGAAGGTAAATTTTGTAGAGAAGCCGTGGCGTCCCAGTCGGGATGGCCCAAGCGATGGTGCTAGAGGCCAGGTAGTTGGAGATGTGGCCGATAGGAAGGCATGAGGGGATGACACGGGTGTGGTTGGGAAGATTGTGTAGAGGCCAGCCTGGCTATTGCATCCAAGAATCACGGTCTTTTGTGTAGGTCCTTAATAGAAAAACCAAGAGAATCAAATTCGATTGAACAAGAATTGTCATAGATGAATTTGCGAACTAAAATATGGTGTAACATCCCAATTTTGGGCTTGTGTTTCAAATGTAAGAAAATGAGTAGAAATTAAAAACTTTTTCTTACATCATGTATTTCCTATATGTACTAAACAATTATTGTACAAGAGTTATGGAAATACATAGTCACGAGTCTTTGATCCAAATCTTGATCCTTCAAAAACATTATCGTTTCATCTTGTGTTAATCTTCGGGAAATATTTTTCCTAAGTTCTAGGGTTGGTGTGTGACCTCTCTGAAAAATTTCATAATTTTTAGAAATTTTTTGAATACGTTGGAGGTCAGTCAAACCTACTCAAAATCTGGTCAAACTGTGGGCCAACACCTTGTGGAAATTTTGGAGGAAAAAGTATAGCACAAAAACCTCTGCAAAATTTATACAAGGTCAATAACTCAGCTAGCAAGCTCCTATAAAAATTTCATAATATTTGGAGTGAGTTTGCTACCTCAAATAAATCCCCAAACCTCAGATCTGTTTGTAACCCAACTCCAGGTATGAGTCGGACTCGGGCTCGAGTCGACCAGTCCGGCCCGGCCAGCCCAGCTCGGTCGAGTCAAGCTCACCGAGTTCGGGCTCGGACTCGTCTTGGCGCATAGCGGGCCGCGGATGGGGATCGTGTGGCTCACGACCTCCCCTGGACCTCCCTGCGCGCTCGGACCTCCTCTGCTCGGGTGATCTGGGACGTCTAGGACCACCCTGAGTTAATCAGGGGCGTCCAGGACCTCCCTCGGCTCTGTTCTTCTTCCTCCAGGACCTCCTCGAGCCCTGGTCATCATGGTTTTCGCACCGTGCGTGTGTCGAAGTCGAGCGGTTGGGAGCGATGGCTGTCACTTTTGGTCCTTCCCAACGTCTCTTTCTGCCATGCATTAAATGTGCCAGAAGCTTTGCCTAAGAAGTCGTCCCCTACTGCCTTGTCAAGTCCTGTAGGTCATGGCAGTGGCATGGCTCTTGGTCACAGTAGCCTTTTGCCCATGCCACTACCAAGCTCCCCGGCTATGTATAGCATGTGGCTTTCTTCCTCCTATCTTTTCTCCATTCCTTGTGTGCTTGAACTTCCTCAGTGGTGAGTGAGAGCCCCAAGCTCAAGCACCCGAGAGCACCACCCCCTGCCACCATTGTCACCCTTGGGGCTCCCTGCCGAAGCTCGAGCTCCAGTGGTTCCATCAACGTTCTTGCCTATTTTTCTTGTCATCTCGAGCACCTCGAGCGTTCTCTAACTTGCTGTGGTTATCCATCGCAGAGGTGGACAAGTTGGGAAGCTGCTTGTCGGGGTCGGGCTCATCCTCTTCTCCATCACCGGCACGCACGTCACCACCGGACTTCGTCGACCTTCTCCAAGTCCCTCCGAGTTCCTCTGGACCTTCCCTACACTCGGGTGAGTTCGTTTTAGTCCCTTAGGGCTCTAGGTTTAAGTAGCCTAGCTCGTAGCGCTCGATTTCACTGTTTTTGGTTTTTGCCGAAAAGATTGTCCTCCGCCATTCTCCGGCTCGCCGGCGTTCAAGGCCGTCGCCGCCGTCGAGAGCACCTCCGTTAGGTTCGCAATACTATTAGCTTCGTTTTGGTGGCTTTGGTTCCCGCCGCCGTGGCCCTGGTCGTCGGTGACGTGCCGGCGAGCTCACCGTCGAGCTCTGTACCTTGTCGCGTTTTTGTCAAGTCTTTGGACCTCCTCGGGTTCATCATGGCCGTCTAAGACCTCCCTAGGGCTAGATCTGGACCTTTAGATCTTTTCCGTGAAAACCCTTAAGTGTAAGACCTCCCCCTCGTTGGATCTTAGCCGTTTAAGACCACCCCTAGTTAGATCTGTACCGTAGAGGGGTTTCCCGTGTAATTTCTAAGTCCCAAGACCTCCTAGAGCAATCTCGGCCGTTAAAGACCTCCTGGGATTAGCTCTTAGCCGTTAGATCTGGCTCTGTGTAAAATCTTCTGCGCTTGGACCTCCCCTTGGGTTGATCCTAACCGTCTAGAACCACCCTGGTTAAATCCTAGCCGTTTAGATCTTTTCCCGTGCGCAAAAGACCTCCCTTGGTCATATTGCAAAGACCACCCTCGGGGTCCTCTCTGTAAAAAGCCACCCCTGGTCTTTTACAAAGAAAACCCCCGCTCAAGACCCCTTAGGCGCGATCCTAGCCATTCACGACCTCCCCGGTTTAGATCTGAGCGTTAGATCTCATTTTGTAAAATCCTTAGCGCTCAGACCTCCCTCCGCGTCGATCTGAACCATTCAGGACCTCCCTAGGTCTAATCCGAGCCGTCCAGATCTCCTCCGATTAAAACCCTATCGCTTAGGACCTCCCCGAGAAGATCTTGGCCATCCAAGACCTCCTCGTGTCAATCCCAGCCGATCAAGACCTCCCTCTGGAGATCTTGACCGTCTAGGACCTCCTCCTTTAGATCCGTAGCGTTAGGACCTCCTCCTCTGGTCTAAACCGTTAGATTTAGATCTAACAGGCTGAGACCTCCTTCCTCGATTTAAAGCCTTAGGACCTCCCTAGTGCTCGGGACCGCGGATCTCGATCGGCGGTCCACGACCTCTGATAAGCGCGAGGACCTCCTTTGCGTCTTGCCGTGCATGCACCAGTCGTGGCGATTGGATCAGATCTCAACGGTCCAGACCTCCCAATGCGGGAGGAGGTCTTCCGTCTTGGCGTGCCAGTGCAGTGGCCTGCGATGCAAGATCAACGGCCCACGACCTCTCCTTTGTCTTCCAGTTCATTTGGACCTCCCGAGAGCTCAAATTTTCTAAGTCTTTGATGTTTCAAATTTCAAAAGTGCATAACTTTGTCATTTTAATTCCTTTTTGAATGATTCCAGTTGCTATAGCTCTGTTATAGTATGAACTTTAATCTGAGAATGAATTTAGGTACTGTTATATAGTAGAAAATGACTTTAACTATATGATCTTGTTAATATGAAATGGTTGTTTAGAAATTCTTTGAAAATGTGTAAATTGCATAACTTTCTCTCTGTAATTGCAAACTGAGCAAACTCAACTTGGTAAAATTTATCTGTAGGCAGGCTTTAATTTGGACTAGGCTTTGTCTTTATTCATGTTCCTGAAAAATGATATATGCTAGATTTAGAGTTTAGAAAAATCATAACTAATTCATTATAACTCCAATTTGTGCAAACTAAGTTTTGCTGTTGTTAGGATAACCATGTCTAACCACCATAAAAATTTCAAGTTCCAGATCATTGTAGAAATTTTCGTTATGAACAGTAACTCTAATTAATTTAATTAAGATTTTTCAGGCTGAGAGAATTTAATTTGGCCATAACTTTTTCATGCTAAGTCCAAACGAAGTGATTCTTGCTTCTAAAATTGTCTAAAATCAACCTCTAGCTGCTGTAGAAATTTCATTGGATTTGGATGTTCTTTGCTGTTGAGTTCCTTTTGGTGTTCTTCGTTCTTATCGGTTTTTATCGCCTTTTCGCGTTAGGTTCCGAAGAATTTATTGAACCTGAGCACTCCCCTCTGCAGCAAGAACAAATCCAGCAAGGCAAGCAGTTTGATCATGTTAATCCCAGTATTTTAAGTATTTATGTTGTTTACAAATTATACGTAATTGCATTGCTATTTTGTGTTAACTATTGTTGCTAGTTGACCTAGTAGATGCATTTCCTTAGGCAAATGAATTGATCTCTACTACCATGAGCCTATGATTACTTGCTGTGATTTAGAGTTCGTGGATGAGCTCTTGTCACTTAGTAGTTTGCGAAGTAATTGCTTAGCCATGCTTAGTTTCGGTAGAAATGGGCGGTTATCGACTTGTCGATAACCTTGATCACATAAAACTTATTATGATTATGATTTCAGCTTTGTGCCACGTCTACTTATGAAAACTAAAACTGAAAACAAAATGATTTAGACTTGGGCACAATGGTAAGATGGTGTGATTTTGGGTGTGACTGGAATGGTGCCCGGGTCAACAAGGACCGAACATCTTGTTACACTAAACCAAGCATTTGTGCGTGCTAACCACACTAGAGGGTATGGGACCTCTCTTGACTTAGTACTTTGGCGTGTATTGGCTTCGGGTCGCAAGGAGTCGCAGGAGGGATGGTGTTGGGAGCATTGTAGTGTCCGAAAGATTTCACCCGTGATGGGATTTGTTGTATTTCGGCTTGCAATGTAAGCGTATGGGTTTCTATCCATACGAGCGGCTCGTAGTCAATGCACAATATTGGAAAGCGTCTCGTAGGACTTAGCGTGTGCGGCATACCTTCGGCGGTGTGCTTTGTGGCTTAAAGGCGATCGAAGTGTGGGTACATTGGTACACCCTGCAGGTTAAAACTATTCGAATAGCCTCGTCCTAGGTTATGGACACGCTTGGCAAGGTCTTTCAAGAGTTAGACTACAACCTTTTTAATTAAAACTTGATGGGTGGTACGAATCAGGGATTCGTGCTATGTTGTGGTGGCTATTGGGATAGTCACTTCTAGGTGGTTACTCGTATTTATCATTATTTTCGCTGTTACTTTCAACAATTAAATTTATTTGTAAACTTGCTTTCAAATGTATTAAATTATTGCAAATAAAGTTGGCTTTATGCAAAATGAGACATACAACCTCCACCTAAATGAGCTTGCATGTAGTTTATGAATAGGTCTGCTATTCCACACGTCAGTCTTGCGAGTACCTTTGTGTACTCAGTTATCTTGCTTAAATGTAATTGTTGCAGAGGAAGAAGGTGAGCTTGAGGGGCCTCACTTCTGTGAGTTGTGCTGTGGTAGCTTGCGAGGCGTCTAGCTTGGCGGCCCGGTCGGTTGCCTTGTGGGTGGTGTGGCTAACCGGTCGACTTTTGTTCTAGCCATCTTATGGCACCTTTTGCTTCCGCTGTTATTCTTGTTTATTGTTCTATTTGGCCGGTCGGCTCTCTTTTGTAATAACCTTACTTTATGTATGTCCTTTACTAGTTTTGTTATTGTATGATGTATGGAAATGATGTGTAATTTTGTGATGATGTGCATATGCTGCAATTCTGGGAAGCATATGTCCATTGAGGCTTAGAATGTTTAATTAGTAATGCTAGAACCATTTGGAGGTTAAGTGTTACTAGTTAAATATTCCGGGTCCTCACATATGGCTTTTAATCAAGAAAGGAACAACGAGGACGTCAGTGAGTTTGAAGGGAACCGAAGAAGTTGAGAGGTGGGTATTACCCATGCAAGATATCGGAACGGTGGAACCGTTGCCGACAGTGACACGGGAGGTAGAGGGAAGGGCGATAGGGTGGGAAATTATACCATCGTCGGACGTCATGTGGGGTGTGGCTCCCCGAGTCCATGATCCAACCTCCTGGTGCTTGGAGAGAGAGAGAGAGATTGTTCATGGTGGCGACGAGGCCGATAGAGTCCCGGGTTGGTGGTACGTGCGTCGAAGGTGCAATGGTAGGGGACGTCATAGTGTACGCTTGTGGAAGGGAGGATGGACATAGTCTGAGAATGCTGGCATCAGTAGACAGATGCTACATGGGGGGCCACTGCTGGCCTTGGTGAAGAATCTAGACCCGCCATTATGTGTTAATAGAGTATTTTGGTAATTAATGACAATCGTCATGTGAATTAATATTTTCTATGAGTTGGTGAAACAGGCTGAGTCCCATGATGATGAAGTCTTAGAATATCATCATGTGTTGATGAGCATCAAGACAAGATTACAAAGTGAAGAAGATCATCATGTGTTGATAATATTCAAGTTAAGATCATAGACTTGGAGTGGAGATGTTTGTCATTAAGTGATCACTCCAAGATGAATGCTTAAGGCAAAGGTATGACTAGTATAGGCTAAAGATTTTGTTTCTTAGTCATTTTATCGGTCTTGGTCTTTGGTGTGGAGACCGGATTGCTAGTATAGGTTGTCGTACTATTAAGAGAGGTCATGACTAGTAGCTTGAGTGTGTCATGTGCTATCAGTGCTTGCTCTAGCTCTCTTTGGCATATTGCCAATATTTGCGAATGCGTTTTACAAGCAGTTGAGACTCATGCATAATCTTTGTAGCATGTGACTTTAGTTTGCCAATGTGTTTTGCAAATAGTTTAAGTCCATGTACCTAATTCCTTCTGGCATGATTCTAAAAGTTGACGAATGTGTTTTGCAACTAATTGAGAATCGTGTTTTCATCCGTTATTTGCATCGCGCATTATTAGGCAAATGTGTTTTGCAAATTGAGTTGAAGCGAGATGAAAAATCTCTTTTTCTATTTTTCCATGTCTTTGGTAGTCTTACTGGCCCTTGAGGGGTTTGATCAGGCTAAGTGCTGGTCCAACCTTCCTAGCAGTCTAACCGCCCATGTTAATCGGTCTGACCGTCATGTGTTGGCTAGTCTGACCGGGCCCACGGTCAATATGCCCTGGTTAGCTTTTTCCAGAGAGGGGTGTTTCTCCTCTTAGCTTGGCTCCTCTGTGGAGTGGTCTGACCGTCCCTTGGTGGTTTGACCGGCCATTGTGAGGGAGGTCAGTCCGGCTGGGTGTCCAACGACTAGTTTTTATAGCCATTGGAGCTAGGGCTGTCTAACCGGCAATTGGTTGGCGGTCAGACTGGGTTTCCCTGTTTTTCTATAGATTCTCCTCTAACGGCTAGTTTTCTTGTGTGGGTGTACAAATACCCCTTGTGACCGGTTGTGGGAGAGTGCTGGTGCCATTTTCGTTCCCCTCGAGCAAAGAGCAAGTCCTCTCCTCTCTTTTGTGCATGTGTTGCACTTAGTGAACTAAGAGAGAAAAATCCTAGTGCATGTGTTGCATTAGGTGTTAGATTTAGTATCCATTGAGCTTAGACACTTGATTTGTTCAAGTGAGCATCTCCGACTTGTTACTCTTGGTGTTTGCCGACACCTAGACGGCTTGGAGGAGTTGCATCGGTGATCTTCTCAAAGAAGTTTGTGAGGAAACCTAGGAGGTTGTGAGTGGCTTGGTGCTCGCCATCTCTGGAGTGCAGGAAGAGCAACCCCGGGTGGATTCGAGACGTAAGCTTAATTTGTAGAGCCGGTTCAATTCGTTTGAGCTTACCTCAACGTGGACTAGGGGAAACCGGCAAGTTTCTGATCACCACAGGAAAAAGATCAATTGTTCTTGTGGTTTGCTTTCTTGAGCTTTACTTTCTTACAATTTACATTTGTAGAATTAAATTGCTTGTTTGTCTCCTTATAATTGCATTCCGTTCTTTAGACTTAGATTGTTGGTGCACATAGTGAGACTAGTTATTTTAGGTTTTAAATTGTGTAAAACCGATTTGATTTATAATTCCGCATAAAACTCGGTTTTGACCAAAAGAATTTTTAAAACCGCCTATTCACCCCTGTGTAGTCAGCCTCCTCGATCTTACATCTGGCCTGGCGCAGCCCATGGATTGAAGTAGACCCACAGTCCTTGCGGAGTGGGCGCCGGCCGTGGTGGGGTAGCCGCGCGATCACCTCCATTCTTGCCCTTATAACATCCTTTGTTGCGTCCAGAGGAGTTGGCGTCGTTCCAATCATCGTGACACGAGGAGTTGTTGCATGACGACTGGGCGGTGGCCAAACCGGTGGTGCTGGTGAGGGTCGTACCGACGACAATCTTGGAAGTATTGTCGTTGCACATCTCCTGGAGTAGCAGGGAGGAGCGAGCATTTGTGAACGTCAGGAATGGTGCCTACATGGAGAGGATGGTGGCAACGTTGGGGAAGCACTTGTTGAGACAGCGCAACATGTTGAGAATAAGTCATCGATCGGAGACGGGCTGTCCGGTGTTACAGAGGGAATCCGTGAGAGTTTTCTGACACTGGCAGTAGGAGGTGATGGAGAGATCGCCCTGGACTAGTGTGGTGAACTCGACCTCAAGGTAGGGAGCCCGTGCTTCCATGTTGTCACGGAAAATATCTTCGACGTGTGTCCATAGGTCATGGGTAGACTAGTCGGGCTCCGTGATGATGTCCAAGATGTCATCGGAGATAGAGCCATACAACGATGTGAGAACCATGAAGTCACGTTGAACCCAATCAAGTTCATTGGGCTGAGCTTCAGTGTCGTCAACATGAGGAAGTAGTCGGAACTTGCCAACCATGGCAAGGAAGAAGGTCTGCCACTTTGTGTAGTTCAATGTCTTCATATCGAGACTCACAAATGTGTGCTAGACACATTGGTAGCTTGGGAGGTGGAAGCGATGGCCGGCACTACCGAGGAGGCCATGAGGGAGGCAAAGGTTGAGTTGAGGACACCAGTGGCGGGGTGCTCACCTGCAGGTGCGTGGGATCCGGTTGCAAAATGCTCACCAACGGGGGCTGTCATGATGGAATTTTTTTAAATAATCTATTTTTTTATTATAAATTACAAATTTATTATTGCGAATTTTTTTAACAAGAAAATACTAGTGTCGCCCGACGGTTGGGCGACTGGATCCAGTAGCCTAATGGTTGGGCGATAGGATTCAGTCGCCCAACCGTCGGGCATAGTGGCCGAACCGCCGGGCAGCAATAATGGCGATGCCAACGGTTGGCGATAACTCCGATCACAACCGTTGAGCGATAGGAAAGGGCAGTCGCCTAACCGTATGACGACTGCCCTTGGCTATATAAAACTACGCGCGGTCCCCCCGCTGAGCCAGAGCGACAGTTTTCTTCAGGCCGCGCGCGTGAGGAGGAGAAAAGGAAAGAAAGAGGGAGAAAGAGGGAGAAAGAGGGGAAGGAGAGAGGGAGAAGAAGGAGACTTCGTTTGTGAGGTAAGTTTTTTTATTTTGTAATGTATTTTTTTAGTAAGTAATTAGTTTATGTAATTGAAATAGAAGTATAAGTAGTATCTGTAAGAGATTTTAGTTAGAGAAGAAAATAGAAAATCAGAACGTAGTTAATTTTTATGTAAATAGTAACGATAGAAAAATAGTTTATGTAGTTAAAAATAGTAGTATAAGTAGCACCTGTAGGAAATGCAAGTGGGAGAAAAAAAAATTAGAAAATCAAAACGTAGTTAATTTGTATGTAACTAGCAGCGATTAAAAAATAGTTTATGTAGTTAAAAATAGTAGTATAAGTAACACCTGTAGGAAATTAAAGTTAGAGGAATAAATTAGAAAATCGAAAGGTTATTCATTTGTATGTAAGTAGCAGCGATAGAAAACTTTAGTTAGAGAAAAAAAAGCCCATAAGGAAGTGTAAGTGATGTTTATGAGAAGTATTGAAGTTGTGTTGGTGCATGCGTGATGGACTATTATTGGATAAATAATGCGTGACCGAGCGCATGAGGATGATGAATTATTTGTATGAACAAATCAGTAGAGGTTAATTAGTATGAACAAATTAGTAGATGTTAATTAGCTCTGTAGAAGACTAGAACGCCACTTGTAGCATTTCGGATTGGAAGTTAGCGTCAGAATCAGATAATGCCTATTATGAAATAGCTCAGTTTTTAGGTTGAATCCGAATATTGTACTGCACGTTCATTGTGGCCTCTGCCTTAGGGAATGAATGGCGTCTTGATCATGATGTAGTGTAGTTGTTAACGATAGACGAAGGGCCTTACAAATGTAAAATACAATGTAGCAGTGCTTGCATGTCGTGCGTTGCGATCTGACTAGTTGCAATATTGAAAATATTTGCAGGCAAACAATAAGTCATGCCTGTACCCACTACATTGAAAGTGCATTACGGTGTTGGCACCGTTCGTGAAGGTCCGTGCGGTGTTGACTTGAGCAGTTTTTCTCAAGCCACTCTGGTACACCCAGACGGTGAGAATGCACAAATCGCAGATGTGATGCGTTGGCTCACCCGTAGCTTCTCCTTGGAACCTGAGATGTGCAGCGTCTTCATACAAGGGCTTTGGATTCGGTCTCCCACGGACATCAGATGGGAGTTGAGAACACTGATACACACGGCTGTGCCTAAAGGCTTTATAGAAGGCTGTCGCCGCCGTGGATATGAGTGTGTAGTGCTTGTGCAACCATGCCCAAAAGAAGCTGTGCAGGGACCCATCGTCGGATATCATCCTGCTGGTGGGAGCAGCTCGGGTGCTCAGCATGTTGGTGAAGAAGAGGAGCTGGAGGGCGGCGTTACGAAGGGTTCGGAGGATGTTGCTTGTGATGAGCCCGACGCAGTAGATACAGAAGACGAAGATCGGTCACCGCATGGTGAGCCTACAGGACAGGCTGATGAAGGAGAGCATAGGGAGTACATATTGCGTCAAATGGATAGCGATGACCGGATGGCCTTGGTCAAGAGGAAGCTCTACGGGAGGACGGCGAGGGCGATTCCGATGAGGCGGAGCTCCCATCCCCGTGAATGGAATAGATTTGGCGTTGAGGGTGTAACTCACGCATGACGAGCACGAATCGCCGTGGGAGTACCATGCTACCGAGGTTTGGTTGCACTCAATGTTTGCTGATAAGACATCCTTGCAGGATGCCATTAAGCTGTGGGCTATGTCCATGCAGCGGACATTTTGGGTCATCAAATCTAGCCAGGAGCAGTACACTGTGAAGTGCGAGCAAGCTGGTTGTCCTTGGCGAGTGCACGCACATAGATCTAAGTATGAGACTCACTGGATTGTCTCGAAGGTTGAGGCGCACTCCTGCATGCTCAGCAGTGTTTTGTCCAGACATCGCAACCTAACGTCGATCTTCATAGTCAGTACGCATCGTGTTTTTTTAATTAACTAACAATATTTTACTATAGAGGTCCAATTCCCTATGATGGAGGGTCCTCCCCAGGCTTCGCCGAAGCCCACGACTTCTTGGTGGACGACGACCCGGCACCTCAGCCCACACCCGCTGAGGTTCTCTCCGGGTCACAGCTCGACAGTGCGCCAGTGCCCAGGCGTAATCCGTACCGACGACGTGAGTTATGAAGAATTTACATCCTTGTTACGATTTTCACTATACGGTGCACTTACATCATGAAATCGCAGGACATGGACGACTTCGACATACCAGCCCGACATGGAAAGTCTCGCGACAAAGGCAAGGGAAAGGCTCATGCGGCTGAGCCCGACCGCCACAGCGTATGCGGTCGCCTAGGTGTAATCCGTATCGACGACGTGAGTTATGAAGAATTTACATCATTCTTACGATTTTCACTATACGATGCACTTACATCATGGAATCGCAGGACATAGACGACTTCGACATACCAGTTCGACATGGAAAGTCCCACGACAAGGGCAAGGGTAAGGCTCATGCGGCTGAGCCCGCCGCCACGTATCACGATCGCCTGCCGTAATCCGTATCGACAACGTGAGTTATGAAGAATTTACATTATTCTTACGATTTTCACTATACGGTGCACTTACATCATGGAATCGCAGGACATGGACGACTTCGATATACCAGTCCGACGTGGACAGTCCCGTGACAAGGGGAAGGGGAAGGCCGAGCTACATGTAAGGGAAAATGGCACCGATCCACGCAGTAGATCAGGTCATTACGTAGTAGTCCCCCATCCTACCCCCCATGTTTTTCACTATCCCTAAAGTCATGTATACTTATATGGTCCGGATGCTTGTGTCGCACTGTACCGTAGTAGTAGTGAGGATGACTAAAGCAATTAGCCGAACCATCATGACATGTGCTTCTGTCTGCGGACTCTAATGTAGTTCTTGTTCCATGAGGCTTGTAAGTCCGCCTCTTCTAGTCAAATCCCAGAAAAAACCTTTCGCACCGACATCGAATCTCGTCGTTAAGCCGCTACAAATACCAAATTCATTTGAAGTCTTCTTAGTCCTTACTATTATGAACTTACAATGAAAATCAATCGTGCTTCAAAATTCCCTATTTCTCATCACTACTGTAATGTTCTGAATAGATAAAATTATGAAAAATTTACACAAGTAAGTACACGGTGTCAGCAGGCTACACAAAAAAAATTCATAATTTTTTAAACTATTTTGCTACATTTTAAAATTCCTTTCAATTTCAGACTCTAACTAATTATCTAATTAACCTAAACTAACCTAACCTAACCTAATTACTAACCCTAACCGTGTGGGCACTATTGCGGGGGAGCGGGGTGACAATGCTCCACCGCAATAGTGCCGGACACCGCAATAGTGTCGGGCACTATTGCCGTGCCGCGGGGTGACAACGCTCCACGACAATAGTGCCGGCGCGAGGTGGCGCAATGGGTCAGGCGAGGTGGTGGTGGGCCGGGTGTTGCGCAGCGGGCAACGCGCTGGGGTGAGGTGTCGGGGCGGCAGCCAGACGCCATTTTTGTAAATACGCGTGGCGGGTGGTCAGAAGTGCAAATACGGTTTGCAAACTGGACGTATCGGCCAAAAATTCCAAATATCACTTACCTTTTTACTACTCATTAATTACTGTCTCAATACAACACATTAAACAAGAATTGAGAATAAAAACAGTCGAGCCCCACCGCCCAAATGTTCGGCGACAGCCATCATTCGCCCGACGGTTGGGCGGCAGATATTCATTCGCCCGACGGTTGGGCGACTGGATCCTATCGTCCAACCATTAGGCGACTAGATCCAGTCGCCCAGCCGTCGGGCGACAGTAAGTATTTTCCTGGTAAAAAAAAGTTCGCAAGAATAAATTTGTAATTTATAATAAAAAACAGATTATTTTTTAAAAAAATTTCGTCATGATGCGTATTGAGGTGGGAGGATCGGAGACGGCAATAGCCGGGGCCGACGTGCATTATATTGCCGGACGGCTGTAGTAGAAACGGCAATGTACAACAACCATATCATATGGTTATAGAAAGTGATATGGTTATTGAAAGATAAGGTCACAATCTCCTATACATAGAAATACAAAAATAATATCTCCTACACAACTTGTAAACCAAGAAAGAATATGTGTACTGTAACATTCAACAATTTCTTTCCAAAGGACTAATTAACATAACTAATTAATAAAGCGCTGAAGTGATCTAACTAGCTCCTCTCGCTCTATATAAACCCCTTAATTAGCTAGTATGCGTATCAGTAACCTCACAAAGCCCCAAAGCGAAACACTATCTAGCTATAGCCAGTTAGCGTATCTAGATGGCTACACAAAAGCCAGTACTGGGCACGGCGGCCACGGCCCTCGCCTTGTGCGCCGTCCTGTGCCTCCTGCCGGCGATGACAACCGCCCAGCTCAGGGTCGGCTTCTACAACACGATCTGCCCCAGCGCTGAGACGCTCATCCGGCAGGATCCTAGTGCATGTGTTGCATTAGGTGTTAGATTTAGTATCCATTGAGCTTAGACACTTGATTTGTTCAAGTGAGCTTGTCCGACTTGTTACTCTTGGTGTTTGTCGATACCTAGATGGCTTAGAGGAGTTGCACCGGTGATCTTCTCAAATAAGTTTGTGAGAAAACCTAGGAGGTTGTGAGTGGCTTGGTGCTCACCATCTCTGGAGTGCAGGAAGAGCAACCCCGGGTGGATTCGAGGTGTAAGCTTAATTTGTAGAGCAGGTTCAATTCGTTTGGGCTTACCTCAACGTGGACTAGGGGAAACCGACAAGTTTCCGATCACCACAGGAAAAAGATCAATTGTTCTTGTTGTTTGCTTTCTTGAGCTTTACTTTCTTGCAATTTACATTTGTAGAATTAAATTGCTTGTTTGTCTCCTTAGAATTGCATTCCTTTCTTTAGACATAGATTGTTGGTGCATATAGTGAGACTAGTTATTTTAGGTTTTAAATTGTGTAAAACCGATTTGATTTATAATTCCGCATAAAACTCGGTTTTGACCAAAAGAATTTTTAAAACCGCCTATTCATCCTGTCTAGTCAGCCTTCTTGATCTTACACTTGGCCTGGCGCAGCCCATGGATTGAAGTAGACCCACAGTCCTTGCGGAGTGGGCGCCGGCCGTGGCGGGGTAGCCGCGCGATCACCTCCATTCTTGCCCTTATAACGTCCTTTGTTGCGGCCAGAGGAGTTGGCATCGTTGCAATCATCGCGACACGAGGAGTTGTTGCATGACGACTGGGTGGTGGCCAAACCAGTGGTGGTGGTGAGGGCAGTACCAACGACGATCTTGGAAGTATTGTCATTGCACATCTCCTGGAGTAGCAGGGAGGAGCGAGCATTTGTGAACGTCAGGAATGGTGTCTACATGGAGAGGATGGTGGCAACGTTGGGGAAGCGCTTGTTGATACAGCGCAACATGTTGAGAATAAGTCATCGATCGGAGACGGGCTGTCCGGTGTTACAGAGGGAATCCATGAGAGTTTTCTGACACTGGCAGTAGGAGGTGATGGAGAGATCGCCCTGGACTAGTGTGGTGAACTCGACCTCAAGGTAGGGGGCCCGTGCTTCCATGTTGTCACGGAAAAGATCTTCGGCGTGTGTCCATAGGTCATGGGTAGACTGGTCGGGCTCCGTGATGATGTCCAAGATGTCATCGGAGATAGAGCCATACAACCATGTGAGAACCGTGAAGTCGCGTTGAACCCAATCAAGTTCATTGGGCTGAGCTTCAGTGTCGTCAACATGAGGAAGTAGTCGGAACTTGCCGACCATGTCAAGGAAGAAGGTCTGCCACTTTGTGTAGTTCAATGTCTTCCTATCGAGACACACAAAATGTGTGCTAGACACATTAGTAGCTTGGGAGGTGGAAGGGATGGCCGGCACTACCGAGGAGGCCATGTGGGAGGCAAAGGCTGAGTTGAGGACACCAGCGGCGGGGTGCTCAACCATATCATATGGTTATAGAAAGTGATATGGTTATTGAAAGATAAGGTCACAATCTCTTATACATGGAAATACAAAAATAATATCTCCTATACATATCTCCTACACAACTTGTAAACCAAGAAAGAATATGTGTACTGTAACATTCAACAATTTCTTTCCAAAGGACTAATTAACATAACTAATTAATAAAGCGCTGAAGTGATCTAACTAGCTCCTCTCGCTCTATATAAACCCCTTAATTAGCTAGTATGCGTATCAGTAACCTCACAAAGCCCCAAAGCGAAACACTATCTAGCTATAGCCAGTTAGCGTATCTAGATGGCTACACAAAAGCCAGTACTGGGCACGGCGGCCACGGCCCTCGCCTTGTGCGCCGTCCTGTGCCTCCTGCCGGCGATGACAACCGCCCAGCTCAGGGTCGGCTTCTACAACACGATCTGCCCCAGCGCTGAGACGCTCATCCGGCAGGCCGTCACGGCGGCCTTCGCCAGGGACCCCGGCGTCGCCGCCGGCCTCATCCGCCTCCATTTCCATGACTGCTTCGTCAGGGTACGTGAGCACACGCGCGCACGTAGAAATTAGCTAGCGGTTCTACCAGACCCCGATAAAAGTTCAAATCGGTCCCAAAATATTTGTTTTGCAAGAAGTTTGTCAAGTATAGAAGAAATTTATTTTCAAAAATATCGGACGATGTTTTCAGCCACTTTGGCAGTTCTTTTTAATTCAAAATTTGATTTGAAATTTTCCTATTTTCGGCCAACGGTAAAAATTTAAGACCGGTTACCCAAACGGCCTGGTAGCAGCAGTAGTTTCCATCTAGATCACTAGCTACGTACGTGCAGCTTTTAGCAAATATGAATACCAGTTGAAAACTTTGTTAACAGTTAAAGCTTGCCTCAAACTTCCGAAACAAAGTAGGGGATCAGTGGGGGATGGGTCAGTCCACTTGGCCTTAATTTTAGGACTAGCTAGTTGGGTTAACTAATGGATCGTTGAAAGACTGAGTCTAGGACTTGGTTGGTTGAAGACTTGCGGGGAAATAAGTATGCGGGAGGAAGTAGCTCCAGAAAGACAAGCTCGTTTAATGGTATCGATTCAAAATTGCTCTAATTACATGTGTTTTTGGTTCAAAATTGAAACGAGTCGATTCCGAGTGAAATACGATTACATTTCGGCTCGGCTCGGCTCAGTAGCTCGATAACAAAATTGCTTCTAAACTATAAATAAAGTGATACTAAATCAAAATAAGTCAATTTATAATGAAGCTCAATAAAACTCGACTTGGCTCGATAGCCAGCCCTATAATCACCTGCCCACTGTTTATATACTAGCTAGGTTAATAGTTAACGTTGTGGTTTTGCTAATTATCATGCAACTCATATTGTTTAAAGTAGGTCAGATTGTTTAGCCCTTACATATTCTTGCTGTTGTGTGTGCTTCAGCTGTTGATGTTTTCTGATGGACAAAAATTGACTTATCATTCTACCAAAATAATTAAGAGGGCTGATGTATAGACAACCGCTTTATGTTGGCAAGACGCATACTTTAATTTCTACAAATATTGATGTCTCTTAGCCAACAACTATTTCTGAGTTCTGACTTGTACACGGGACTTTTGTCTTGATCTTGACTAAACTCTAATTTATATGACACACCGTACATCAATGCATATTTCTTCTCCAGAATTGATGGGTTGATTTTTTACAGGATTGATGGCTTGATTTGGTGGTAGGGTGATAAATTATTATTTTACTTGTTTTCGTCTCATCATCGATCTTGTTATCTTAATTCTTCAATTGGTAGATTGTTTTTTGTCATCAGTTATTAAGAAGCAGCAACGGTCAAATTCTGAATGAGCATGAATTGACTGATGGTAATTTATCGGTTGGCTAGTTAAGCAGAAATTTCTTAACGTATTTCTAATCAATGGAATGCTTCAAAACATATTTTACTCTTCTCAGTTGCTCATAATTTTCTTGCTAGTTATTAGGGAGTATCCAATTGAAATCAGTGTTTAGATTTTCGTCCGAAAATTGGAAATTTCGGCCATACCGGTGGGGCCGGTAGGAATACAAACTTGTCCAAAAACAATCTGTTTGGATGAATTTGAGTCGAATTTGATTTTTTAAATTTAAAATTCGAAAAATTCAAATTGATGATTTGAAAATTTCGGCCAAAATTGACCGAATTTTTCTGATTTTCAGCCTTACTGGCCTCGTTAAAAAAATATTGGGTTTGCTAGGGAGTACTCGAGTGTTTTTTGGGTTTGTGAGTACTTGAGTTTTTTTATCTATATTATGCTTGGTGATATCTCATAAGAGAAGGAGGCAAAGTGATCTCATGCATTGAATCTAGATCTAAGAGTTCAAAATTTGAGTACTAGTTAGCAACAAAACACTCAATTACTTCCTAGACACCCAAAAATGTTTTGGGTATCCAAAACCCTGGTTGAAATTCATTTTTATTTTATTTTATGAATTCATGCATGGATAACCAAGTTAAAACTCAAAACATCGCCGGACTCCTGCATGCATGTAGGGCTGTGATGCCTCCGTCCTCCTGGTGACCAACCCCGGCGGCGGCCGGACGGAGCGGCAAGCCGCGCCGAACAACCCCAGCCTCCGCGGCTTCGAGGTGATCGACGCCGCCAAGGCCGCCGTGGAGCGGAGCTGCAACCGCACCGTCTCCTGCGCCGACATCCTCGCCTTCGCCGCCCGCGACAGCGTCGACCTCACCGGCAACGTCTTCTACCAGGTCCCCGCAGGCCGCCGCGACGGTAGCGTCTCCATCGAGCAGGAGGCCCTTGACAACCTGCCTCCTCCCACCTCCACCGCGCAGCAGCTCAACGCCAGCTTCGCCGCCAAGGGCCTCACCACCGAGGAGATGGTCATCCTCTCGGGCGCCCACACTATCGGCCGCTCCTTCTGCATCCCCTTCCTGACCGCATCTGGAGGCACGACCCTATAGTAAGCAGTGATATATAAAACATATATACGAATTGATTCTTACACGAACACGCATGCATTTACGCGTGTGTATGCGTACGACCCGTGTGCAGGTGGACAACGGGCTGAGCCCGGCGTACGCGGCGCTGCTGCGGGCGCTGTGCCCGTCGAGCGCGACGCAGACGACGCCGATCACGACGGCGATAGACCCCAGCACGCCGGCGGTGCTGGACAACAACTACTACAAGCTGCTGCCGCTCGGCTTTGGGCTCTTCTTCTCCGACAACCAGCTGCGGACCAACGCGGCGATGAACGCGGCGGTGGGGCAGTTCGCGGCGAACGAGGCGCTGTGGAAGCAGCGGTTCACGGCGGCGATGGTGAAGATGGGCGGCATACAGGTGCTGACGGGGACGCGGGGGCAGATTCGGATCAACTGCAACGTCGTCAACACGGGCAGCTCGTCGGTCGACCTCGGTTCGAGCGCCGCCGCCTCTGAGGAGGAGGTCGCCACGAGCTAGTACTCCGGCCGGGCGGCCGACCGTCGTCTTACGTATGTTTGATATTTCAATAAACTAGCGGTCGTTTGACTCGATCGTTGTCAGCTGCATTAGTTTGCATGCAGAATATGTACTTTTCTGTGTACGTACGTACGTATCGTGTGGATGGACGTAGGGATGGGTACGTGTCCGTCGTCCATTTTGTGTGTCGAATTATTAATGAATGAATAAATAAATAAAGTACTCTACGTAGTCGGATTTTCTCACGGTCAAATTTGCTTTTAGATCCACGCGACGAATACGCGCGTGTCCGACTCAAGTCCAACTCGATCCGGTGAATCGCAGAATTTTTTTAAAAAAATAATTTATTTTTTATTAGAAATTATAAAATTATTTCACTAATTTTTTTATTTACAAAATTAACCTCCTGTCGCCGCACCGTTGGGCGACTGTCCCCAGTCGCCCAACGGTAAAGCAATAGCTAGGCAGTTGCCGAACCGTTGCGCATCATAAATACAATCGCCCAACCGTTTGGTTTTTAATGCTATCGCTGTACTGTTCGGCGACACAATCATCCAGTCGCCGAACGGTAAGGCGACTGGAGGGCTATATAAACGCGCGCGCGGCTCGTCCCCACGGCCGAGCGACAGAAAGAAGTGAAGCGCGATAGGAAGGAAAAAAGAGAGGAGAGGAAAGAAAGGGGAGAAGAAGAGGAGAGGAAAGAAAGGGGAGAAGAAGAAGAGGGGAAGAGATTCGTCCGTGAGGTAATTTTTTTAATCTTGTAGTGTATTTTTTAGTACGTAAATAGTTTATGTAGTTAAAATAGTAGTATAAATAACTCCTATAGGAAATTTTAGTTAGGGAAAAAAAGTAGAAAATCAGAATGTTGTTAATTTATATGTAAGTAGCACCGGTAGAAAACTTTAGTTAGAGAGAAAAATAGTCCATGAGAGAGTAGTGTTGTTTGTGAGAAGTATTGCAGTTGTGTTGGTGCAAGCGTGACCGACTATTATTCGGTGAATAGTTAGAATGTTGGTAAGTAGTAGTGGATACTCTGGCCGAGTGCATGAGGTGGGTGATTTATTTGTATGAACTAATTAGTACATGTTAATTAATTTGTTCTAATTGACTTAGGTAATTGGTATAGCTCTGTAGAAGACTGGAACGCCACCTGTAGCATTTCGGATTGCAAGTTAGTGTCAGAATCAGATAATGCCTGGTATGGAATAGCTCGGTTGTGGTAGGGAATGAATGACATCTTGACCATGCTGTAGTGTATTTGTTCACGCTAGGCGTAGGGCTGTACAAATGTAAAGTACAATGTAGCAGTACTTGCATATCGTGCGTTGCGAACTGACTAGTTGCAATATTGGAAATATTTGCAGATAGACATCAATCATGCCTATACCCACTACATTCAAAGTGCATTACGGTGTTGGCACCATTCGTGAAGGTCCGTACTGACGAGGATCTAAATAATCCTCATTTATTAATCAGGAAATATGACGTCACAAAGCATATCCCTTGAATATTATAAGGGAAGAACGAGTCAGGAAGTCGTAGGTTATCCTACGACTACCCCCTAATCGTAAGCTCTTCTACGACTATGGTATAATCATTATGACTACCCCCTAGTCGTAAGCTCTTCTACGACTATGGTATAATCGTTATGACTACCCCCTAGTCGTAAGCTCTTCTACGACTATGGTATAATCGTTATGACTACCCCCTAGTCGTAAGTTCTTCTACGACAATGGTATAATCGTTACGACTACGTCTGGTCGTAAGTCTTTCTACGACTAGCTCTGCTACAGATTCCTCACGATTTACTGGATCCGCCCGTCAGAAGACCCACTAAATAGTGAGGATCCAAACAGTCAAAATACGTAGTTATGTTTTGACATAACTATTGATAATTCCCCACTATCTCTGACTGATAACCGTTCGACAGCATAGGAGGTTACTACTCCGGTAATTACTCTCATTATTGCGCAGTAATGAGTGACTAATTAGCCTGGAATGACGACGTCCACCACTGCTTAGTATAAATAGGTGTCTTTTAGAGATAGTAGGGGAGAGGACCCTTTTTGGGACAAAGAGCGCCTTTCCTGGAAGACAGTTAGGAAAACCTTCAGTCGATTGTAATCCAGAGGGCAAATACAAGATATACAGGAGTAGGGTTATTATTCTCATCTGAGAAGGCCCGAACCTGTATAAAAATCCCCGTGTCTCCTTCGTCTGCGTGATCAATTGTGGAGACCCCCCGAATCAAACAATCTTTACGTAAGATCGGTTCTAAAACACCGACAGTTAGCACCGACCGTGGGGATCCTCTGGTAATTCCTTGTCAACAGTTCTTTCTTTTCTCTTTGATGCTACCATGGCAGGAGAATAGAACGAGGAGAATTGGTTCGACTTGGCCGATTACGCAGACATCGACATGGATGCCGGTTTCGACTACAAACCGAGTATCGAATCTTCGGCGGTGTTGCGCCTCGGAGATCTTCTATCGGATCTCGAGATCGATTACCACCGAGTCAAGGAGGATCCTTATCCCCACGACGATGCGCCACCGGTGAGGATCAATTTCCTCGGGAGGCAAGGGTCAACCCGACCAGAATACAGGCCTGTCTCGGGGCAAACTCGCAACACGACGAGAGTTTTTCCTCCAAGTGTTCGAGTCCCCCCAAGGCAATACGATTTAGCAAGACAAGTTCTGGAGGCCATCATTCCGGAGCTCCATCAACATCTGATGGTCCTCTCTCTCCGAGTGCTTCCGCAGGGAAGAGGATCGAACATGTTGTTCATCCAAATCCAACCGTCCCGACGCAGGACTTACATGCGACGGAGACGCTTATAACCGGAGTTCCCCACGGAGGTTTACTCCAAGTCGCCAGATGGTGTCGCTCGACCGCTCCTCAAGTGAGGAGGTCTCGAGCGCAAGTGGAGGTCATCCACGGGAGGTCTTTGTCCTTCCCTCTGATAAGGATCGTTCTCCCAGAAGAAGGATTGAACATGCTTCCCGCCGAGCATACTCTATACCGCCTCGTCGTAATGACAAGGACACCACAGTTGGCGAACGAAACAAACACTTTAATAAACGTGCGGGACATCCTCAACATTCTCGCACTCCATTAAAGCAAGCTCGTGGGTATGAAATGACCATTACAAGCGACCGACGGAAAAGAATAGTGGCTCAGAAAAACCTTCCCGAGCGCGCTTATTTCCAGTCGGAGGAAGCTCAAGAGCTCTAGCACATCAATGATTTGCTGGAAAACCCAACTCAAGAACTCGCTCGAGCACCAGGTTATGACCTCTTTGTAGAGGAGATTACGCAAAGGCTTCGTAACACGATGGCCAAACTCGGCGATCGTCGACCACAACCAAGAAGTCGTAATAGTACAGCTACTTCTTCTGCCAGTCATTCAGAAAACTCGTCGCATAGAAGGCGGCACGACTCTCCCTCACGTCGTTCTCTCGACATGAGGAAAATGCCACAAGCCCACGGAGAGGTGACCTTTCACCACTTCGCGACAAGACGCACAAAGGCAAGTGGGAGTGCAGTATTTCCTCGTAAGGTGAGACCTATTGTAGGCCTAGCCCCCATGGCCGGGTATCGACGAGTTCGATCACCCGACGACATTAACCCCTCGTTTTTACAAAGAAGAAGACAAGAGGTTATCTCGGGATGTCGGGCGTTCTCACCCGACTCCGAGCGGTTCGTTGGCGCCTCGATTTCGACAAACGAACATGGAGAAATTTGATGGAACTCAAAACCCCATCGAGTTCCTCCAAATCTACACTCTGACTATCCGAGCTGCGGGAGGAGGAGAGCATGTCATGGCAAATTACCTTCCGATCAGACTCGAAGGATCGGCGCGATCGTGGATTTTAAACCACCATTCGAATCGATCTACTCGTGGCAACACCTCTGTGATCTATTGTTGGCGAATTTTCAGGGCACCTACAATCGCCTAGGAAAGGAAGATGACCTGCACCGGATAAGGCAAAGCAACCGTGGAACGCTACGCCAATTCATCAGCGCCTGACCGAGTTCAAATTCTATTCGGAAGTTTCGACTGCGCCCGTGATCGGGGCTTTCAAGCGAGTCCGTGCGCGTAAGAATAACAGAGGACATCGCTTTACATCCACCTGCCACCGTCGCTGAGCTCTTTGAGATGGCTAATAGATATGCGACTGCTACTGAAGCGGTCGAATGGAACAATACTATTGATCTCAAAGACGACATCTCCAAGGAAGCAGGCGAAAGTGGTAAGAAAAAAGATAAAAAGGCTAGGAAATCTAAGAACAAGGCAAAAAGGTAAAAATCTCCAGTTGTCGGTTCTAAGGAGGTCCTAGCCGTGAGCGATAAGGAGCCACGCAACCCCAAGCAAAATCCCGATCAGGGTAAAGGTAAACGCCAAAATCGGAGAAACGACAAACCAAGGTGGTGTCCTTTTCATAAAAAAAAGAAGGGCATGATCTTCGTAACTGCCGAGTTTTCTTACGGAAACTCGAGGACTATTATTCTGGCAAAGGGTCACTTCCTACTCTTGAACAGGTAGGTCAAACCAGTGGACAAAAGGAGTCGGATGATGAGGAGATGCCGTTCCAGGATCCACAACACACTATTGACCACATCTATGGGGGATCTTCGGCATACGAATCACGGAGACGGTGGCGATTGAGCGTGAGGTAAATACAATCGACTCCCCCCTTGTCAATAAATTACCGAAGTGGTCGGAAGTCACCCTTGCTTTTGAGAAAGGTGATTGTCCGATCCCTTCGACTAGACCAGGTCGATTTCCGATAGTGGTCGAACCCACCA
This sequence comes from Ampelocalamus luodianensis, assembly GCA_036346255.1. Lineage (NCBI taxonomy): Eukaryota > Viridiplantae > Streptophyta > Magnoliopsida > Poales > Poaceae > Ampelocalamus > Ampelocalamus luodianensis. The sequence continues at coordinate 24,900,105 of CM070618.1, forward strand.
TCAACAATTGTCGAGTCAATCGGGTTTTAGTTGATGGTGGGAGCTCGCTAAACATACTGTTTATGAGTACCCTGGACGAGATGCAGGTACCCAGGACAAAGGTAAGGCGATGCGATATTCATTTCATGGAATCGTACCGGGGTCTTCGGCCAAACCCATTGGCCAAGTTTCTCTTCCTTTAACGTTTGGATCACCAAGCAATTTCAGGACAGAGAAGGTCTCCTTTGATGTAGTCGATTTCGATACGGCATATAACGCCATACTCGGACGACCTACTTTGGCAAAATTCTTGATAGCTACTCACTATGGGTACCAATGTCTTAAGATGCCAGGTCCCAAAGGGGTGATCACGATACATTGTGACAAGAAGATGGCGCACTCCTGTGACCGTCGTTCCCTTGAGATGGTTGGACAACTACCAACTCGAGATGAAAGTCAGCATTCGACTAGCAAGTCGAAGCCTAAAGCTGCACCTAAGCCGAATGACCAAGTCAAAGAGGTTCCTCTGGACGCAGGGGAGCCCTCGAAGACTGTTCGCATTGGGGATTCTTCCGACCCCAAATAGGAAGACGCCCTCATCACCTTCCTCCAGGCAAACGCTGATGTCTTCGCGTGGCAAGCATCCGACATGCCCGAGTTCCCGAGAATGTGATTGAGCACAGGCTAGCTCTACGGCCTGATAAACTACCCAAAACAAAAGTTACGGAGATTTGCCTGATCGACGAGATGCTATTAGGTCGAAATTGGACAAGTTGCTTAAAGCGGGCTTTATAAGAGAAGTCAACCACCCGTGGTTGGCCAATCTGTAATGGTTAGAAAGTCTAACGGCAAATGGCGTATGTGCGTAGACTTTCTTGATCTCAATAAAGCTTGTCCAAAAGATGATTTCCCTTTACCTCGCATCGATCACCGGTTGACTCTCTGCGCAGATGTGAGATGTTGAGTTTTCTAGATGCATACTCGTTATCATCAAATCGGTATGCATCGAGAAGATGAAGAAAGACCGCATTTATTACACCGTTTGGGATATTTTGCTATGTCAAAATGCCATTTGGTCTAAAAAATGCTGGAGCTTCTTTTCAACGTTTGATCCAATCGACTTTCGCTCCTCAACTAGGCCGAAACTTGGAAGCTTATATTGACGATCTAGTCGTAAAAAGCACCAAACGACTCAACCATATCATAGACTTGCAGGAGACTTTCGACAACCTCAGAAAACACCAATTGAAACTGAATCCCGAGAAGTGTGTGTTCGGGGTCTCTTCAGGAAAATTACTTGGATTCCTGGTTTCTGAACGAGGAATTGAAGCAAATCCGAAAAGATCAAAGCCATCACTCGGATCGCCCCCACCACGAAAAAGAAGTCCGAAACTCACGGGATGCATGGCGGCGTTAAGTCGTTTCATAGCACGATCGAGAAAAAGGATCGCTTTCTTCAAACTTCTAAGGAAACATGAAGGTTTCGAGTGGTTAGAAGAGGCTAACCTAGCCTTTGAGGAAGTCAAGAGGTATCTCACGAGTGCTCCTGTTCTAGTTTCCCCGAAGCTAGGAGAGACACTCTTAGTTTACCTAGCTGCCATGCCACGAGCGATAAAGCGCGATCTTGGTCGTAGAACGTGAAAACATACAACGACCAGTATACTACGTAAGTAAGGTTTTGCATGGACCTAAGGAGCATTACCCTCAGGTTCAAAAACTTCTATATGCCCTCCTCATGTCTTCGAGGAAACTGCGGCATTATTTTCAGACGCACAAACTAGCTGTGCCGTCTGAGTTTCCATTGGGAGCGATCCTCCAGAATAGGGAAACAACAGGACGCATGGCAAAGTGGTCGATCGAACTTGGGCGTTCGATATCCATTTCGTGTCCCGACGGCCGTTAAATCCCGATCTTGGCGGACTTTGTCGCGAATGGACAAATCTCGAACTGTTCAGATCCCCAATCGATTCCCACGACCGGTGGGCGATGTACTGACGGGTCGCTTACGATAAGTGGCTCGAAATCGGGTGGTCTGGAATCTCTGTTGGAGAAACCTTAAAGTATGCCATACAATTAAACTTTGGGCCACTAATAACGTGGCGAATACGAAGGTTTGCTAGGCGGTATACGAGCTGCGGCGCTCTCGATTCGACGACTACTCGTGAGGGGAGATTCTCAACTAGTCGTGAATCAAGTCGGAAAGGAATACCAAAGCTCCAATCCGACCATCTCCGGTATCTATCGAATGCGAAAGTTAGAAAAGCACTTTTGGACTTTGAGGTACAATTTATCCTCGAAAGGATAATTTCTCGCATACCAACCGCTCGTCTAGCTTCCTCCGATCCTTGGTACGAAAGGGTGTTTTGGAACGACTTCGAAATCGTCTATAGTCGCATTTAACCGAGACACCTTCTATAAAAACACCTCTCTAGAGTACAAAGATACATGGATGGCACCCATCTACGAGTATCTTGAGCGGGTTCTTTACCCGATGACGATCTAGAATCGGATCGATTATCGAAAGGGCTAAAATGTATACTTTGGTCGAAGGTGTCCTTTATAAAGAGGAACCCAAGGGGTGCTCATGCGATGTATTCCATGAGCGAAGGATTAAAACTCCTTCACGACATACACAGAGGAATCTGTGGAACTCATGCTTCCTACTGAGCAACTGGTCGGTAAAGCTTTTCGACAAGGTTTTATTGGCCAACACCCTCTCGATGCCAAGGAGATGGTTAAAAGTGTGTACGATGCTAGTTTCATAGCGGCAAATACACCAACCACTCGAGCGTTGCAAACAATCCCTTTGTCGTGGCCTTTGCAACCAGGGTCTTGATATCCTAGGACCGTTACCCGAGCTCCAGGAGGTTTGAGTTCCTTTTTGTGGCCATTGATACGTTCACAAAATGGATAGAAGCCAACCCGTGACTAGGATAAAACGCAGCGACAAAATGGTTCATGATGAGATGCGTGATCACCGATTTGGAATACCAAGTCGAATCATCACGCACAACGGTAAACACTTTACAAGCGCAAAATTTGGGAATTTTGCGGCGAGTTAGAACTCGTTTGTGTTACGCTCAGAGCCCACCCCAAAGCAACGGGCAATTGAGAGAGCGAATGGCGGATAATGAAGGGAATCAAACCCGAGTCTTGATCAGCTTGTCAAGCGCTCGGGGCTTGGGTACGAGAATTACCTTGATATATGGGCAATTAAATGCGACGACTAGCCGAGCTACGGAGAAACACCTTTCTTTCTAGTTTTGGTGCCAAAGCCATGCTTCCGCGAACTAAAGATCAGTCGGCAAGGGTCGATAAGTTTAACGACTCAACTCAAGAAAACTTTCGAGCGAGCGACATTAACTCGCTCGAGGAAAAGAGAAACCGTGCTTTATTCCATTCTCGGTCTACCAACAAACCTGCGCAGATACTATGATCGTAGGTCAACCTCGCAGCCTCGTTGAAGGTGACTTGGTATTGAGGCTTATCAATCCCGCCTAATCGGAACAAACTCTCCCCAAGTGGGAGGGTCCTTACACCGTGGTCGAAATAACGCGTCCCGGATCGATCACGACTTGCAATGGAAGATGGCCGCGTTCTCTCAAACTCTTGGAACATTGACCAGTTGCGCAAATGTTATGTGTAACAAGCTTCAACGACAATAAAGTGCCAGGTTATCCCTATCCTTTTTGTCTATTTTTGAATCTCGCTTTTATTTTCGACCATTTTTTTTACGCTCATCCTTCCTGTACGCTGGTTAGCAAAAGGACAACATATTTAGTCAAAATCTCTCCCCTCTGCATGTGGTCCTGCCTGCTAGAAGGAGCTTCCTAATGTTACTTCGTTCTTAAACAACCTGTACAATGTTTATTGGGCTCAGGAAAATGGTCGAAAGTTGTTAAGCGAATTCATGTCACCTTAGCTTATTTCGAAAAAATAAACTAAGAAGAGTGAATGTAGCCGAATGAATCCTTAAGGTACTCTAGCAGGTTGTTTCACTCTAGTTGTCATTATCGAGTTGACTAATCTGGTCGGAGATGGTAACATCACCTAGTCGAAGCCTTTTTTTCTCTGCACGTGGTCATGCCCACTAGAGAAAACTTCCTAGCGTCGATCTGTTTCCGCTCTTTCGACTAGTACAAACATATCGATACTCGACAACTACAAGCCGAACAAACCTCTCTGTTTTCAGAACCCTTTCTTTACTATTTCCTTAGTTTATTTCTAATAAACTAAGTAAGCAGTCGGGGGCTAGGATAAAGTTATAAATATGACTTCATTTCTTAGTCTTATTTTTTTTCCGGGTTATCATCTTATGAAGTACTGACTACTCTATGAGATAACGTGCAGGGAAAATGAAGGAGAAAGGAGGAATCGCTCATATCTGGTCTAATTATTTTCTTCCCTTTTTATCTTACGAGTTACTAACTACTCTACGAGATAATTTGCAGGAAAAGGGCCATATATTTATACGTCACCACCCAAAAAGACTTGTTTTTACAAGATTATATTACAAGACTACTCTGTCAAGGGAGATTCTATTTGCATCTCCTCTGTGACCTTCTCGCCAACCGACTGCATCTCTTCGATTAGCTTCTCTGCTTCGGCTTCGGTGCAGTCTAAGTCGGCTTCAACAGAATGAAGATTAAGGTTAGGATCACGGGCCTTGAGTTTTGCTAAAACAAAACTCACAGCTCCTTTGACCGCTTCCCTTATCGAATCATTCTGATTGGCCTTCAGAGTAGATACCAATTCGTTCAGAGTACCGACTTGTTCCCCAATGGCACTCGTATGAGCGGCCATCGTGTCGTCACGAGGAGCAACCCTCCCGGCACGAAGCCCATCGAGTACATTGTTCAGAAGTGAGATATTATCTTGAAGATTGATCTTCATTGATTTTGTCTTCTCCTCGGAATAAGTCGAAGCCTCGTGGAGTCGTTTTATTTCAGTCAATCGATCTGGAAAGAGCGAAGATTGAATAAGTAAAACGATCCTATGAGAAGATAAAATAAATAAATAGCAGGTAAAAGTTCTACTTACTACCAATTGAGAACCCAAGTTCTCAATTTCTTGGTCTTTCTCCTTCGCGATGCGAGATTTCACTGACAACGGAGGATTTCTCATGAACCTCGATCCGAGAGCCCCACATCGGCTGAAGGGCCTTATTTTCGACTTCTTTTCTCGCAAAAGAATGAGAGGTTAAAAGGGGAGCAGTAAAACCAAGACCGAAGCGATCGTATTACACGCATCGCTTCTTTTTCCTACAACCTGCTTAGTTGCAGAGTTAGCCTCTGAAGCTTCAGAGTGTCGACGATCAAGTCGCCGATCTTACAATAAATGGAAAAAGAGAGAATGACGGGAAATCTTGGGATTGCAATGGATGCTCTTTATTAGTATGAACTGAGATTTTACAAGGGTGTATCCTGCTGAATGATGATCGCTTTTAGAGTACAAGACAATGCTTCTTTCTTTCTATCTTCGATGATCCGATCCCCCCTCCCAGCGTTCCATCTTCCTTCTTTAAATAACCTTTGAAGAGGTGGCGATTATTCGAGAAGACGTCTAATATGAAGCGTTGTCTGGTGGAGTCATATGATAGTTCTTTGAATGATCAACCGCTCGGCGGTTATGTGTCTGTGAGATAAACAACCGCAAGGTAGTTGTTTATCCGTGTATAACGTCGTGTGGTATGGATTACGCACGTGTTCCATTCTTCACACGGTAGGAATATTCACGGAGTTAGTTCCGGATATCGCTTCATACTCTTTGCGACAGCTCTCCGGTCGGAGGCTTGGCACTAGCCTCCGCTCACCAGTATCCATTGCGTAACCTCTGAATTCCTACGACCGGTGAGTCGTGCACCTTAGAGTTACGACCATGAAGACGTATGGTCTTTTTATGTATTAAAGATAATACATAGAGGTTTTAATCCTCGTCAGCTAGCCCCTGAACTTTAAATGAATAGGTCATGTGAACACAATTCTTCCGATGAAGTCGTATCCGGTTTGACACTTTTTTAAATGTAATAATTCTTGGAGCGGTTTACATTCATTTTAAAGTTCAGAACTTGCCTTGGGAATCGAAGAGTTTATATGTCCATTGGACCTTTTTTTGTAACTCCTGACTGTGGTTAGAAATTCTGAAGTCTATAAAACCCCTTGGTAGGCTTAGGGTTTTTTTTTACTTCATACTTTCCTTCTTCATTACCGAGTAAAAGACTTCTCCGACCTCCTTCTTTCTCCACTCAAAAAATCTCGACCATGTTGGACCAAATCACTAACTGGTCGGTATCTGATTTGAGTGAGAAGAAATTGGAGAACCTGGAGAAGATCGGGATGCTTCCTAGCAAGAGCTTGATCTCCTGGAGATCATCAACTGGAGAGCATTCCCCGAGCGGCGAAGATGGAGAAATCCCAATTTTCTTGCATATATAGAATGCGGTTTAGGCTACCAATTCACTCTTTTCTTCCTGAGTTACGAGTATTATGGAGTTGAATTGGTGAATCTTGCTCCCAATGCTATCTCAAATCTCAGCATTTTCGTCTACCTCTGCGAAGCGTATCTGGGGATTCCAGCAGATCCGATCTGCTCGGGTATTACTACGTGGATGACGAAGTCCGAAAACAATCGGGGCGCTCGAGAGTGCACTTTGCGTCTCCATGATGGAAAAGCCGATGAGTACATCTCCATGTACTCAAAATCTTCGTGGTCGTCGCGGAAGAAAAGCTGGTTCTATATGACGCTCACGAAGGGAGACAGCCTTTATTATTTTGGCAAGAAGGCGGTCGAGAACCCGAGATGGCGCTCCTCCAGTAAGCCGGAGGGAAAGGTAAAGAGATGGGCCGAAGCTATTAAGCTTCTTAGTGTCAAGGGTTTGACATCTTGGCATGTAGTAAGGGATTTTACTACGCGCCGGGTTAATCCTTTGAAAGCTCGTACGTATCAGATGCTCTGGTATATTGGCCGTGATGATTTAACCAGAGATTCAAAGGAAGGTAAGCCATGTGGATTTCCGACCATTTTGCCTATGCTTAGTTAATTACTTTTGTACTCTTAAGTCTCTCTATATTTTATCCTTACAGCTCTATCTTCTGAGGAGATTAGAAACCGGATCAAAATGATCTGCGCCGGAGAGCCTAGCGATAAGGCTAGCTTTCCTCGTATCTAGCAGTTGTCTCTGCTGAAGAGAGGATCGAAAGACTTAAGGTGAGATTATTAACTATGTTAGACTGTCATTTATATTGTTTTTGGTTGGAATTCTCGAAAATACTCTTTGATGTATAGTCGGTCGGTTGAAGATCAATGAGGCTACCAAAGATGTGAGCCAATTAATGATACGATCACCCCTACGATCGCACGCAGTATCGACCTTCCCGAGGTTGGTAACCAAACAAAACAATATTTTATACATAATAAACTTTCATTGCCTAACTATCTTTGATGATGTATTTAGGCGGTCGTTGTATCTTCCAAAGAAAATTCGAGAACCCTCCGAGAGTGATGAAGTCGTTATTTTGGAGGTCGACGAGTCTACACCTACCGATCCGGAGTCGTGATCTTATCTCGACCAACCGTCGCAGATATTGCTTCCGATTTCCGATCGGTGGATGTGCAGAAGTGATTTCCCCGGTTTAAAACCAAGAAATCAATTGAAAAGAAGAGGAAGGCCAGTATAACGGATTTTAATTCGATGCGTTATAAGCTTAAACTCAAAATCAACAAGGTAAGTTTAAAATGAAGAGATCGTATTTAAACATACCCTAGATGTATTTTGAGTATTGAGATCCCGATCTTCCTTATCTCTTTTTCTTACAGATCTTACGGTGTTGTGGTCGTTTCCACCGTAACACCCTCAGAAAAAGTTCCTATGGAAGAGGTGGTCGTGGAGACTGCCAACGGAATGTCCCTCCGAAAGAGGTCAGACACAATATGACTACAAAGCCCCGAGCGGTGCTCCAGTGCAGTAAACTGCTCAGATCCTTTAGTGATTCTCGACGCCATCTCCGAGGTAGTCATCCCTAGAGATGCCCAACAAGTTCCACCTCCCATCGAGAATGTTCCTCGTGCTAACAAGTTCCTTTTTGTCCCCGATTTATCGAGGATAAGGAACTTGACGGCTGGGGGAAGATATCGGATCGTCAAATTCGGATGGATCCAAATTTGATTTTTGCCAATTATAACGATGTGGTAATCAAGGTTAGTACTCCACGATCGTGTTAATCTTTTGAAGTTCCTTTGAAAACTTACAAAGTATGTGTTTTTGTAGCACTGTCGAGAATTATCTCGTGGTCGAGGATGACCAGTAATACGTAATTTGGAGCAAAGCACTCCGAATTGAAAAGTAAGAACTTTTCTCTTTTGTTTATCTTCCCGTGTTTTATCTATCCATCCTTCTCCTTAACTTAATTCTTTCTATCATCTTTGTGATTTAGCAAAAATTAAAGAAGAGGTCGCGCTAAGGAAGCCATGATAATAAAACTTAAAGAAGAGAACCAAAATAAAGACCGGTCAATTGAGCATGCAATGACCGGAGCAAAAGAAGTTTTCGACTCTGTGAGCGAGAAAATCAAAGGTTTCGGTCGAGACTTAACCAAGATTCGCTATTCTAAAAGAGTATATTAACCTCTTTCTTCTTTATCTACTCATGCGTAAAAATCAAGCACTTGAACGAGTGGAGAAGACCCTCGATTTTGAGCGTGGCCAAAGGCGACCCTTGTATTTGGCCTTGATGAGAAGATCACGGACCTTAACAAAATGATCTTTGATATGGGATCGAGGATCAAGCTTGCCTTCATTAGGAGATCCAACGGAAAAGATGATCTACTTTGGTCAACTGGAAGATCCAAAGGCACGCTCAAAACTATGAAGGAAAACCATACCTGCACAATGCAGAAGCTATTGTAATCGGAGTTAGTGTTGTTTAGCAAAATTAAAGGCTTCCACCCCTCTCATTAGTCTTAAAGCTGTAGAAGAGGACTTCGATCGCTCAAAGTGAAGCAACAAAACTTCGAGGAAGTAAGACCTCTCGGAGAAAGTTGCGAAGAAATGGAAGTCGGATCTCCATCACATAGCGACCAGATCAGTGGTCTCAACATGTAAATGAATGTAACTTTAGACTATGTAAAATGAAAACTTACCTTTTATTAAAGAAGATCCCGCTTTGTCTTATTAATGTTGTTAAATACTCATATATCTCTAGCCCCGATCGCTTATGTTAGTAGATGAACGTTACTAAAAGAAAGCAGTAGACTAGGTAATTGAGTAATAACGATGACCATGGTAAGAGTGCTGATAATGTGTATGACAATGATCTAGGAAATACTAGGAAATCATGTGGTCGGAACCAACTCGATTTACTTCGCTAGTCTAGATTTTGCCCATTATCAAGTACTATGGAATACCACTTGTAGTCGTAAGACATAACAAAGACTAGATCTTGCTTATAAGAAGATATGCATTAAGAATGTATGCAAGAAATGAAATGAAGAGATAAGTACCGTTGATTAGGAAATATTCGGATGCAGTCGTATCGAATATTAAGCGAAGATTTGTAAAATATTTCGCAAACGTGCTCATTCTCAAATCCGATCGCAGCGAGGATCGTAGGAAAAGGACCGTCACTAGGAAGCTCCTTCCAGGCGGTGACCACGTCGCGAGAGAGGAGAGACTTCGACCAGAGGCTTTCGTGTCCCGACCGAAGAGCCAAACTTGATTAGAATGTAATGTTGAAATAAAATAACAATCTTCAATTTCAAGAAACGAAGCCAAGTAAATCGTCGAGTTGGTACTCCTTATACTCGTATGACTCTTTAAGAAAAGAATGTCCGGTGTGAATGTGTATCATTGAAGCAATGATCACGGCTAAAACCAATGTGATTGGTGACATTTAAGTCAACAACCATGAGTAGTGGAGATCCCAAAGAAGGAATATCGAGAGAATGAGAGTCTTCTCCGACCAACCAATAACGGGAATGGCATACGACTGGATGCAACAAATAATAAGTATAAACAACCATACTTATCATTTTTAAGGAAAAGCATCTTTATTGAAGAAAAAATGAATAAAAATGAAATACATGAAATTAAACATAGAACTTACGCAATTGATCAATATTCCAAGAATTAGATAAAACACGCCCATCCGACATAGCTAATCTGCACCGATCCCGGTGGTTACGCCGACCACGATGTATGGACCTTCCCATTTAGGTGAAAGTTTATTGCGATTTGCTTGGTTCGGATTTTTCGAGAACTGGATCACCTCTGACTAGGCTGCGAGGTTGTACCTTCGATCGTGATACCGACGCATGGCTTGTTGGTAGATTGCCGATCGTATCAAGGCTTGATTTCGTCTTTCTTCAAGGAAATTGATGTCGCTGTCATCGCTCGATCGATCACTTTGAGAAAAGTAATCGGCTCGGCGTAACCAATTTTTAGTTCGAGGAAGCATAGCCTCGGCCAGTAAACTAAAAAGAATGGTGTTTCCCGGCCGCACGACTAGTTGTGGTACAACATCCCATAATACAGAGGGAAGTTCTCGAACCCAAGCTCCTGACCGTTGAAGTAACTAGTCAAACACTCGTCGTTTGATCCCTTGCATTATGATACCATTGGCTCGGTCAACTGCTCCATTGCTCTTTGGATGAGCAATAGAAGCGAAATGTATCTTGACACCTAGTTCTTCACGAATTCAAAAATTGCCGCTGAGAAGCTGAGCACCGTTATCGCGATTATACGATCGGGTACACCAAACCGTGTAATCACGCTTTTTGTTAGGAACCTCTTGGCGGCTTGGTTGTAGTTTTTACAACCGCTCGGCTTGATCCACTTAGTGAACGTGTCAATCATGACGAACAGAACTCAAAGCCCCGGTGCCTTTGGGAAAGGTCCTGAATGTCCAAATCCCAGCTGCAAAAGGCCAAGAAAGAGGGATTGTTTGCAAAGCTTGAGACGGTGATGTACTTGTCGGCTATGAAGCCCGACATTGTACGCGCCGTCACGAGCTCTTTTGCATCATGAAGGGCGGTTGGCGAAGAGTATCCTTGCCTAAAAGCTTTACCGACCAGCGTTCAGAGGAATGATGAGCTCCATGAACTCCTTCATGAATGTCGGTTAGCAATTTAATGCAATCCGATTGAGATATGCATCTCATCAACACTCCGTGAGATCCTCGCTTATATAAGGTACGCGTTCAATGAGAGTGTATGATTTGGCTTTTCGTGCAATACGATCAGCCTCTACATCATCTTCTCGGAATTATGTCATCTTTGAAGATAATTGTAGATCGATGTCATCCAATCTCTACCGTGATCGTGATGGCGCCAACCATCATCGACTGTGGAGCATCCATGTTTGCGTAATCAAGGTGTGCAACCTCCTTGCTAACATCTATGTCCTCGGAAGGCTCGACTACCGAGGGTGAATCGAGTTTCTCGAGAAAACTCCGGCGGGACGGATGTCCGTGTGAAGCCATCCGCCAATCGTCCGCCGAGAAAGTTTTCCTTTCTAGGAATGTGTTGGATCCAAAACCGAAGAAATGCTTTTCAAGTTTCCGTACTTCCGCGGATATGATGACATCTTGGTACTAGAGCATTGATACTCTTTCCTACTTGATTCGCTACTAGTTGAGAATCACCTTTCACTAGCAATCTGCGAATCCCGAGCGAACGAGCCGCTCAAGTCCCGCCAAAGAAACCTTGATTCTTTGCATTATTTGTAGCAGGAAAGTTTAATCAATGGCATATTTAAGTTGTTCGCCAAGAGGGGAAATCAAAACGACCCACCCCCGAGCCTTGAAGCATCAAGGAACCATCAAAGTACATTGTCCATCGGTCGTGAAACTCGTACTCGGGTCTTGGGAGGGTTCGTGGTTTGTCCATTCGGCAATGAATTCGCGCTATTGCTCGAGACTTAATCGCTGTTCTAGGGACAAAATGGAGGTCAAACGCGCCCAAGCTCAACCGCCCATTTCGCTATTCGCCCCGATGACTCCTGTTACCTAGGACTTGACCAAGCGGATATCCGGTCGGTACGACCACTTTATGGGCCCGAAAATAATGTCTAAGTTTCCTTGAAGTCATAAGGAGACCATAGAGCAATTTCGTATTCGTGGATATCGTTCTTTTGGTCCATGCAAGACTTCTTCACGTAATATATTGGTCGTTGGATACGATCACGCTTCTCGACCAATACACCGCTAATCGTCTGCGTGGCGCTGCAAAATGACGTAAACTAGCAATGTCTCTTCCAATCTTGAGAGACTAAGACCGAGGATTCGTGAAGATACCGCTTAAGCTCCTCAAAAGTGTCGCTTTGCCTCTTTAGTCCATTCAAACTTCCATATTTCCGGAGAAGCTTGAAGAATGGGAGTCCTTTTCACCTAACTGCGTGCTATGAAACGACTTAACGCCGCCATACACCGGTTAGCTTCGACTTCCTTTTCGTGGTTGGGGAACACATCTGATCGATAGCGGTTATTTTCACTGGATTTGCTTCAATGCCTCTAGCGTAAACTAGAAACCCGAGCGGTTTTCAAATGAAACTCGAACGCACACTTTTTTCGGATTTAATTTAAGGTTATGATGTCTTAAATTATTGAAAGTCTCTTGTAGGTCCGAATGTGGTCACCAATGTTGATACTTTTACGACCAAGTCATCAACATAGGCTTCAAGATTCGACCTATCGTGTACTAAAGGTTTTCTCAGATCAACCTTTGGAACGTCGTGACCAAAGATTTTTAAGACCAAATGGCATCTTTACATAACAAAGGGTACCAAATGGAGTGATGAAGGAAGTTTCTCTTCATCTTCTTTACTCATATTAATCTGTGGTATCCTCGAATATGCATCTAAAAACTTAATAACTCACACCCGAGGTAGAGTCTACAAGTTGATCAATGCGAGGAAGGGAAAATCATCCTTTGACAAGCTTTATTTAAATCAGAAAGTCGATACACATACGCCATTTTCCATTGGCCTTTTAACCATTACGGGATTGGCAAGCGGTCGGGGTGGTCGACCTCACGGATGAATCCACTTGAGTAGCTTGTCAATCTCGATCGATTGCTATTTTTCGATCAGTGCAAAACGCCTTAGCTTCGCTGATCGGTCTTTTATCGCCGCACGCTAGCCTATGCTCGATCACCTCCACAGGGACTCGGGCATGTCGGATGCTGCGCCAGCGAATACATCCTGGTTTGCTCGGAGGAAGGAGACGAGCGACTCTTCCTATTTGGGGTTGAGTCCTTCCCCGACCAGAATCTTGGCACTCTCTGAAGCGCTTTCGTCGAGTGGTACCTCTTTCATCTGGTCGGAAGGCTTTGGTGCTATCTTTGGTCTTGAGTGTTTGACCGCATGGTAGCGGTGTTAGTTCCTCCGGTCGAAACTCATCGACCAGTTCTAAACATTTCCGATCACATGCGTGGCGATTTTCCGATCACCTCGATCGTGATGACACCCTTTGGTCCCGCATTTTCAAACTCGTAACCGAATGCGTAGCTACCGGAATTTTGCTAAGGCGACGACCAAGGATTGCATTATATGTCGTTTCAAAATTCACTACATCGAAAGAAACTTTTACGCTCGAAAATTGTCGGTTTTCGAACGTAACCAATAGGGATAATTGCCCTATTGGCTTGGCGTAGATCCAGAACTATACCATGGAAGGCATATTTCACAAAGCTTTACCTTAGAATTTGGAATCAGATATCTTCCAATGCGCTTGCAAAGAGAATATTTAAAGAACTACCCCATATATCAAAACCCGATTAACCTTGCGCTTATTAATAGTAGGCTCAACGACAATTGGAAACCTACCGTCGAGTTGAAGGAATTGGGCAATCTTCTTTGCTAAAGGAGATTATTGTCTCTCACCACCTTGAAGGTTTGGTGATGATCGGAGTTTCAAGAAGGTTGACTTCTCGCCCATGGCCTTCAGTGACGCCCGATTCGTATGAAGAAGATCCCCAAAATTACCTCGACGGATGTCGAGGTTCTTGATACTCCATCTCCTCGTAACCATCCTTGTCCTTTCGAGCTTGTTTCCCCAATTTCTTGAATTGAAGGAAGTGGACCTTTACCGCATAATAATCATTCAATTTCTTCCGCTAAGCGACGATTCGCGTAAATCGTGTCCTCGCTTGTTTATGGAGAGGACACCATTTTTTGCTTTTCTTATACTCATTGGTGGAGCTTTTGCTTTGCTATGACCAGAGTAATCTTTTCTTCCTTTAGAAATTTCAGAACAGCCGTAACCTCCTTATTGTTAGTTCCGCGTGTTTCTTCTTCTTGAGAGCTTTCTTACGCTTCTTTTCCGACTTATCCGGATCAGTGGGGATCTTGTCTTTTCGATCAACGGCTTGTTCCACTCGACCGCTTCGCTAGCCGCTATGCATTTGTCACCACCATGTCGAAGAGTTCGATGGTTGTTCGTGGGGATGAATTGCTAGATCCTCCAGAAACCTTCGATTTCTTAATCCCGCTTTAAAAGCCGGATAACGAAGACTCGCAACCTCCGAATCGAAGTTGCGAACTTGGCTAAATCTCTTGATGTATTGTCAAGAGTTTCATTAGGTTTTTGCCGTATCCTGTGGAGATCATCCTCCTTTCGAGCGATGCATCGACGCACTCAAAGTTTGCAATTAGAAGATCGCAAAGCCGCTCCCAAGTATACACGATCCGATAGGTAAATTTAGCAACCATGATCGGGTGATCCTTCTAGTACCGTGGGAAGATAATTAGCCATTACATTTTCGTTGCCGCCAATGCTCGAGAAGGTGGTATAAATCAAGAAATTCTAAAGGATTTTGGGTCCCATTGAATTTATCCAGTTGGCGGTCGGAACTGCTTGGCCAACGCACGCCTTGGAGCCTCGCAGAAAGCTCGACAACCCGCGTGATCGCCTCACGGCGCCTTCTTTGAAAAGGTGCGGATTATAATCGGCCGGGGACCGATTCACGACCGCATCGCTGATTTTCTCGTATCCCGATCCGGCCGTACGCTTTAGAGAACGCCTTTGACCGCTTGTTCGTTAAGATGATACCAAGATCATCGTGTCCAAGCGCTTGCTCTTGTTGGCGAGGTGAAGATTCTCAAACAATCTTCTTCCTCATGACCGCTTGGTCGGAAGCGCCGAAGTGGTCCTTGTGTTAGTTGACCCTCAACACGCACCACGCTCGCTTCGCCGTGGAAGAATGCCGAGATGAAGTCATGGTCTCGACTCTGTGGTTGCCTTCGTTCCGATATGCTTCGTGCATTTGCATGGTCTGCTGGATAATCTCCGATACTTGACCTACAAGTCGTGCAAAACCTGAAGTTTCTACCAAAACAGTCGGAAGTATTTAACATATTTCTAACTCAAAGGTTCGTATTGTTACAAGGTCTTACGAGGTTTCTACGAGAAAGAGGTGTTTGATGGCACAAATCTCTGCTCTCCTAGTCGGTCTTGCTCGATCTCCCGCATTGGCTAGGCAGATCAAAGCGCACTAACCGATGGACGCCCACCGCTTCGTGACCTCGCATTTGGTGCCCGACCGCTCGATCATCTCCATCATTATGTGGTGGCGAGGCAATGTGTGAGGACCGCATACGACATCTTGATTTGAATCTCCGATCGATTGACCTCGTGTTTCCAATGATTATCCTCGATGAGCTTCCATCGTAATCAATGGAGAGCCTTTCGAGTTTTCACCAAGAGTTTCCACGATGGAGAATAATCGGTGATCGGTACTTCCGAGGTCCTTGTAATGGTCTCACTGATGCGCGAATCGCCGATCGTATGTCGAGCCTTATTATCCCCATTTGGTTTATCACCGGTGGGTTTCATCGACATCGCCACCAAGTGTCGGTTGGCTCTCGAATTGCTAGAAGCCGTCGGTGAGTATCTATCAACCATGATCGCATCAAAAGTATATTGACTTCGAGTTGATGAGTTGGGTTTTCTTCACCTTTCTTGCCGGTCGCGAGTCCGGCTTCTTTGAAGCCTTCGCTTTCTCAACCGTCGGAGCGTCTCCTCGAAACACCACCGATCGCAGTGGTGTATCCTCATCCATCCGTTGATTTCGCTTGTTTCGCAATAAAGCGACCGATGGAAGAGGAGGATGATGAAGAGGCTCCATTTTCTTCCATGGCGCACATGCATAACCGCATTTTCTTCCTGTCCATGTTGGCGTAGTCCTCGTGTCGAACCAATTCTCTTCGCCCCAACTTCCGACATAACCGCATGAGCGACATACAGAGGGAAATGGACAAAGAATCGTGAGCAACACGATCTTCCAAGATTCCACGCCGCGCCCCCACGGACGGCGCGGTACCGCCGACGATCAAGTCGCCGATCTTACAATAAATGGAAAAAGAGAATGACGTGGGAAATCTTGGGATTGCAATGGACCGCTTTTATTAGTATGAATCGTGATTTTACAAGGGGTGTATCCTGACGGCTGCATGACGGATCGCTTTTTAGAGTACAAGACAATGCTTCTTTCTTTCTATCTTCTGATGATCTGATCTCCCTCCCAGCGCTCCATCTTCCTTCTTTAAATAACCTTTGAAGAGGTGGCAGTTACTTCTGGAGAAGACGTCTAATATGAAGCGTTGTCGCTGGTCGGAGTCATATGATAGTTGCTGAATGATCAACCGTTCGGCGGTTATGTGTCCTGTGAGATAAACAACCGCAAGGTAGTTGTTTATCCGTGTATAACGTCGTGTGGTATGGATTACGATGTGTTCCATTCTTCACATCGTAGGGAATATTCCCGAGTTAGTTCCGGATATCGCTTCATACTCTTTGCGAACAGCTCTCTCCGGTGGAGGCTTGGCACTAGCCTCCGCCCGACGAGTATCCATTGCGAAACCTCTGAATTCCTACGACCAGTGAGGTCGTGCACCTCAGGAGTTACGACCATGAAGACGTATGGTCTTTTCATGTATTAAAGATAATACATAGAGGTTTTAATCCTCGTCAAGGAGGTCGGTGACGTTATCCCTAAGTTTCTTCGACTCGACTTTTTCAAAGTCGAGTGAATCAGCTAAGGTCTTTTCGTCGCTCTTAAACCTGAAAGAGTAAAGTGCAGACATGAACACAATCAACCAAACGGTTGTAAGTATTTCTATGACCGATGGGTAGTCGTAAGTTATTCTACGACCACCCCTAGTCGTAAGTCTTTCTACGACTAGCATAAGTCGTAAGTTTTCTACGACAACCTGATTGCGAGTACTGAATAAATAATCGGAATGATTATGACAATCAGTCACTCACCACCTCTCTGCTTGCTCGTAGAGTGTGGCCTTTTCTTGTCGAAGCTTGACAAGTTGCCGATTATATTCGCAAATCGTAGCGACTTGCTCTACGGCTCACTGAAAAAGAGAAAAACGATAAGATAAAGAGATAAAACCCCAAGTGGGTATCGATAAATACTTACGCTCATGTTTGACCAAGCAAACATGGAGACTATTCGTGACGGATCCTTCACCATCCATTTCCTCGACTCGTTTCCACCAAACCCTTCGAGTCGCTCATTGTCAAACACATCTCCGCAATTGACAATGTTCGGGGTGGGGAACTCGTTCATGGAGCGTAGGCGTAAGATCCTACGATGGAGTCGGGGCCAAAGAAATCGAGCAAAGTTAAAATACTCCTCTTCCTCGACTGCATGCAGAGGACACCACCGAGGACCGGAAGGAGCATCCTCGACAACCTCCTTACAAAGACGGTGATCAGCACTAACGCCGCCACCTACTTCCGTATCCCCTTGAGGCTTCGTCACCTCCTCTACGGTCTCTCGACGACTCGGTTGTCGTAGCGACTTCAACATCCTTGGCGGCTGCAGCGACCCAAGAACCGCAGCTTCCTCGCCGCGGGGATAGTAGCTAGATCTTCACTACTATCGTCACACCCTTTGTCGCTTGAGGGGAGACAATGGATTCTCCATGGGAGTATCCCTGGGGGCTGAAGACGCCGGGCTACAATCACAGAACGCAGAAGTAAGTCAAAAAAGCAAACAGTAAGTAGTTACTACATTTATGTCTTTTGTTTTACATACCTCTGCGCGCTGGACCTAACTCGAAACTTGGGAGCAACCTTCCCGACGGAAGATTTCTTCGACTTCTTCTCGACCACCGCTGGTCGAGATGCACTCGGGACACCAGGAGTCACCTCCTCCCGACTTCCCGGGTGGACGAGATCAGTCTCGACCATCCTGAGAGTGCTGCTTCCCTCGGCCTCAGATCCCACCGGAGCAGCAGTTTCCTTCACAAAAGACATGAATTCCTTCCAGTTCTCCTTTTCTAGCTGTCTTATGAAGCCACGAGAAGCTGAAACTGCGAAGGACTTGTCGTCGTAATAGAAAGGTACCTTAACCTTGGGGACCTTGCGCTTAAGGGCAAGGGCTCCTTCTTCTGCTCTTTTCTCTGCCGCGGCTAGGTCTGCGGCAAACTTAGCGAAAGGAGCAGGAGGAGCCGAGCTCGAACCCCCCTTGTCGCCGACTTTTACCAGTCGACGCTTCTTGGATGGAGGGGACTTCGCTGACTCCACCTGCGCAATCGCCCCAACAACCACCAACTCGACTTCTTCGTCGTCTTGGCGGTTCTCCATGCCAACTTTCTGATTGAGGAAGGGAAAAAGTGGTCGTAAAGATCTTTTTACGATCATTAAACCGGTCATCAGTACGACCAGCTCAAAAGTCGTAAGTATTTCTACAACATTGTCTAATCGTAAGTTATTCCACGATTACGCTAAGTCGTAAGTTTTTCTACGACATTGTCTAATCGTAAGTTATTCTACGATTACGTTCAGTCGTAGGTATTTCTACGATATTGTCTAATCGTAAGTTATTCTACGATTACGTTCGATCGTAAGGTTTTCTACGATCAGTATCCAGTCTTAAGTTTTTCTGCGGCAAAGTAGTTAGCCGTATACCATTCTACGACAACAGAATACCTAAAGGCATAATTATTTGATTACCTTTAGGCGCCTTTCTTTCTCCTCTATGGTCAAAACCACGAGGATTTGAGAAGCCACCGTGTTCGCCGGATGCTTCTCGCAGATGAGCTTGACACGCGCGTCAACCTCCGCCTGCGAAAGATCTGGGTGTATGGACAATACGATTAAGCGGACTAAATCAGGATTAAACAAGGATAAAAGCCAAGAGAGTAAGTTTTTCTACTCACCATCCTTGTAGTCCCTGGTTGGGTCGTCCTTTCCTGAGTACCTCCACATGGGAGGGACCCTTGTCTTTAAAGGACTGATCCGACGCGTGATGAAGTCCTTCACCACGTGCCAACCGGTGAGCCCCTCCGACTTCAAGTCTTTGACAGCTTGAATATAGGGGGTTATCCGATCGAGATTACTGGGAGTCGAGTCCCAGGAAGAAGACCGCTCGGCGGCCTTTCCGACGAACGAGAGGCTATCTTCCTTGGTAACCTCCCAGTAGAACCACTTCTTCTTCCAACCCGGCCATGACGACCGGGTAAACATCTGAATGTACTCCCTCGACTTACCGTTGTGGAGCTTCAGACCGCAGCTACTGGCGATCCCGGCTTGACGAGCCATTCCATAATAATACTCGAAAAGCTCAAGTCCGCCGAATCCCTGTAAGCCTCACACAAGTACACAAACACGCTTAGCATCGTGATGGAATTAGGACCAAGGTTCACTAATTCCACCCCGAAGTGCTCAAGCATGAGTGTGAGGAAGGGGTGAGCAGGCAATCGAAGGGCGCACTCACAGTAAGCCTGGAAAACAGGAATTTGGTCTGCCTCTCCCGACGTCCAATGCTGCCCGTTCGCCGCAATCCACTTCACGAGAAGACCCTCGGGGATCTACTCAGCGGCGATCAAAGCAGTCATCTTTGCATCGTCCATCTCCGACTCAGCCCACTCAGAGACAATCCTGGCCATTTCTCTTTCTCTCTCGAAAGTGAGAAGATTCGAGGTTGGGAAAGTTCCAAGACAGTGTACGGAATCACCGGCGGCGAGGAGACGAAAGCAACCGATCATGGGTAAAAGGTAAGAACCCTAAGTTCTTCCCCGTGGCCCGCTTTATAACCGCACGATTGAGACGAAGCGTCGCGAAATCCCAACGATGCGTCACCGCTTCGGAATTGCTTCAGCGGGACGGGCTTTTAACCCGCGTTGGAAAGTCCCAAGACACCTTTTTCACACCTCAAGTGAAATTACCATCTTGACCCCCGGGTCTAATGAAAGGCCAATCGGAAAGGTTTTTGCTTCCGGTCGTAAGGCCACGATTGCTTCAAAGTCGTAAGAGATCCTACGACATCTTGCAATCGTGGTGGTCTTAACAATTTACCTCGATCAAGCGTATTCCTGGTCGAGAGAAACGAATGTTGAAGAGTCTTTCCTTCAATGTTCTCCTCACAACCCCATATTGATCAGAGGGTCATCTACGACCCTTCAGCCAAGTAAGCTATTTTCACTTGAAGCTGGGGGGCTAGATGACGAGGATCTAAATAATCCTCATTTATTAATCAGGAAATATGACGTCACAAAGCATACCCCTTGAATATTATAAGGGAAGAACGAGTCAGGAAGTCGTAGGTTATCCTACGACTACCCCCTAGTCGTAAGCTCTTCTACGACTATGGTATAATCGTTATGACTACCCCCTAGTCGTAAGCTCTTCTACGACTATGGTATAATCGTTATGACTACCCCCTAATCGTAAGTTCTTCTACGACTATGGTATAATCGTTACGACTACGTCTGGTCGTAAGTCTTTCTACGACTAGCTCTGCTACAGATTCCTCACGATTTATTGGACCCGCCCGTCAGAAGACCCACTAAATAGTGAGGATCCAAACAGTCAAAATACGTAGTTATGTTTTGACATAACTTGTGAGACCCCCGAGATCGGATCCGTATCAAGCTAAGTGATTACGCCGTAAACGCAACAATTAACGTGAGACGAACACGATTCCGAGTGACCCGGATATGTGTCACATGTTAGCTCCCAAGGATCAGTGGCTAACATGCACATATCCTAGTACACAACATTGCAATCACATCCATACACAATGTACAAGAATAATAGAAACTTCGATATATTTTCAACATAGAACCTTTCGGTCCCAATTTTACATAAGAGGGCCAATCGGCCAAATCTAAAAAAAACAATAACACAAATAAATTGCAGCGGAAGATAAACTTAAATAAAGAGGGAATAACCGGGTTGGCATGCCCACAATCCCACAAGCAACCAACTGGAGTTAAAGCCGTTGCGCGCTGTCCTACTCGATCAAATAGACACTTTTCAAGTACAAAGTTGTACTCGCGAGACTTTTCAAGAAAAATAAGGATGCAAGTAAGTATCAACGGAAGGCCACTACACTAATCAATTTTTCAGCATAAAGCGTTTTGCATAAAGATAAAAGATTCTAACATGCCATTTGTAAAGCATTTAGAAAACATTTTATAGCAGTAAGTAATGATCAACAATGGTACACTCTCCAAATATAATCAACACACGAATATCTCATTCGTGGCACAATTCATTTCTCAACAAAATTTACGCGCGAACCACACGTTCATGATAACATCTCAGCTCTGAACAAACTAACATAAAGACAAAACATTACCAACCATAACCCAAACTTAATTTTCCAAAAGACTAACTGTGCCTGCTTTACCACAAGTGTTGTTCATAACCTAGGACGAGGCTATTCGAATAGATTTAGTTACTCTGCAGAGTTGTACAACTTTACCCACACGATATGCATTCCTCTTAATGTCGGCCAATGCACTCTTCCATAGGAGTGTGACTGAGGTAGCATAACGAGGCCGTTACAATGTTATGTCCTAACTATCAAACCACCCGAGGAACAGAATCCCATAGCAGACTAAGCGCCTCGCACCATAGGTGAACCTCATTGCGTAAGTAAGTCCCTTTCAAACAAGAGACCCTTAAGGGCAATCAAGAGAACAACAAACATGCCCCCGCTAGATTGACAAGAGAACCATTAAAAATAACAATAACAATTGTCAACCTAATTGTGTTTTGATAACTAACACATAACAAATTATTAAGCCAAGCCTTCGCCATTATCCCGGCATGTGGTTGCACGTAAGACTTGGTTTATCACACCACAGACCGGTCCTTAAACACTCAGACGGGGCTACACAATTCCATAACAACAATAGTAATTCATCATCAACCTACACCCGTCCAAGTTAAGAACATAAAACACATGACCAACATGTCCACAAACCCTAGATGCGAAGATCTGGATATAATCCTCAAGTTCAACATAATCCAATCCATAAAATCCTCAAATTTCATTAAGATTCAATTCGATCCATCGGCCGATGGACTAGCTCCATCAACCGCTTTCGGCTATAACTACTAGCATGGCTAAGCATCGTTCTACAAACTAACAAACCAACCCATATAACATATAACCTTAGTCATTCAATGTAAAAGGGTAATCAACATTCAAAGGAGGGCTAATGCAGCAATTAGGAGATTAACTACTTCTACCCATGAACATACATTTCAAAATAGCATGCAATTGCGATAATAAAACTCACACAAAACTTTTAAAAACCACTGGGAGCAATATGATCAAGAGGAGGGTGCTCGCACCTTTGCTGGTATCACATGATCATTCTCAGGTTACACTTAATTTGATCTCACAAATATATCGTTATCGTCGAAAACCTAATGAAAGGCGATATTGCAATAAATACCGAATAAAGCCACAAATACAAAGTACTCAAAAATGCATGAAATTTACACAGTAGGTAGGTCATGATTTTAGATTAATTTATATGAAAGAATTATTCCATTTGGACTTAGTATTTGAAAGTTATGGTGTTTTGAATTTTAAATTTCCAGAAAATGCAATCAGTTACTGTTCCCTTAATTTAATTCTTTGGTGAAAATTTCCAGAACATTTGTGGATGTAAGGAGTACATAGGTGAATAGGGAATAATATTATAAGGTCAAAACAACTGAGTTTACCTCATTTGGAGTTTTCATGAATTAGTTATGAATTTCTAAAGTTATCAGCCTTTTTCTTTTGCAAAATAATGGATTTAATGGATCATTTGCCAAAAGTATGTCCTCTGCTACAGAGACATGCTTGAAACTTATTTTAAAATAAATTTCATTTTAAATGAAAAATAACAAAATTGGTTTCACTGTGTTTGGAGTTAAAATGAAATAGTTATGTATTTTTGAAATTAAAAGCTTTTTCTTAATGTAAAAATAATAGAGTTATGGATCATAATTCCAAAACTATATTCTCTGCTATACAAACATTCTTGAAACATATTTTAAAATAAACTTCACTTAATATGAAAAATATCAAAACTGATTTCATTCAATTTGGAGTTTATTTGTATTAGATATGGATTTTGAAGTTAATACAATTTTTCAGGTATAAATAAATGGATTTCGGATTTTATAAAGCATATATTACTTTTTCTACGGGGCTGAGCTAGCCTAGAGGTGACAAGCGGGACCTGTGGTCAAAGTTTGACCTGGTCAACAAGGGCTCGGTCCCGGCCTCAAATGGATTGAAGGCGTATTCTCATGAATACGTCTTCAAAACAAGAACACGTAAACTCTGTCTAAGTATTCAAGGAATACGTTTTGTCAGAAGAGAAAACATATTTCAACATTTTACACAATCACTAAATCGGCTATATGGCCCACATGTCAGAGACTCATTAGCCTTCTAAAACCACCGTTAGTTTAACTAACCGGGGTTTAACTTAATCTAAACCACTACAGTTTTTGTCGGATGTGCCCGGCAACGGAGCCGCGCGTTCTCGTGAGCTTGCACGGCGGCTCGCCGGCGTAGTGGCCTAAGGCCGCGGAAACCAAGACCACAACTGGAATCCTAATACCCCCACGCAACTTTTGGCAGTTGGAGCAAGGCCGGAGATGGACCGTGGCGGCGGCGCGACGGTGAGAGGCGGCGGGGAGCTACGGGCACAAGAGAACACCGCGTTCCGATGGCGTATTGACCCAAGTAAAGCATGCTAGAGTTACTAGGAGACCTAGTGAAGTTCACTAGATGGATTGGTAGGCCGGTGAAGCTCGGGGAGAGGCGGTCGTCGGTAATGGCGGCGGTGGCAGTAGGTCTATACGAGGGCACGACAACCTGAGGAAAGAGAGAGCAAAAGAACGATCGGGGTCACTTACGTAGACCTAGGAGATGCTAATACCAAAAGGGATTGATGATCAACTCACCATGACGACGATTGGACGATGAACAGCAGCATCATCCGACAAAAAGGGAGAACTCTAAATTCCAACGATCCTGCGAATGGATGGCCAAATCAATAGAGGGGAAATGCTTAGTAGGCTAAAGCATGCGAGGTGACGCCCATAAATGAAAGAGTGACTCACCATAGATGGGATTTGCACGGCGTTGTCACTCGGTGCGTGCTCTGGGCGCGCTTTGGAACGAAGAATGGCACAAAGGTGTTCCGGGCACTACACAAGAAATCAAGAGCTGCATCATCCAAAAATGGAAACGGCATGCAATGCTAAAGCTAGAGGACTCCATGGCTTCGAGCTTACCCGATACTGGAGCAAGAACGACCTCTTCTCCCTCGGCCACCGAGAGGGAGAATGGTTGAAACGGGAGGAGCACGGAGGGTAATATGCTTGGGGAGAAGACGGAGAAAGAGGCGGCGTTAGCGGGCGATGCTCGGGGACTGGCTGTCGAGGGCGGTGGAGGGAACGCCGTGAACGGAGTGGGGCAGAGCGTGGCCGCGACGTGGCGCCCGAGCTCTGAGGCTCGCCTGCCCAAGGAAGGAGACGGTTCCAACAGGCGGGCCCGGGATGTCAGCGACACAGGAGCGAGGGAGTGCGAGATGGCCCAGCCGTCCGATGGAGAATGGGCGGCTTAGATTAAACGAGACGTCCGGACTGGTCAAACAGCGTCAAGATCTGGACCGTTGAATCCCAATCGGATGGTCAATCCTGGTTGGGTTTAGCACCGTGCGCTTAGGCGGTTGGGCTGAGTCAAGTGGTGCGGTCGGATTCGAGTCAAATGAACAGTGCTGAGTCTGAGTTTTGAATACAGATTTGAACAATTAAGTAGAAGGTTTGACTGAGGCTTTAAATATAGAAATAAAATTCTATAAATTCTGAATTAATTCATGAGTGCTCCTGGGATGACCTAGTATTTATAAAAATTATTAAAGTCACTGTTCATAGTATAATTTGAGTAAAATAAATTCAAACTTAGTCTAGGTCTTTTAACGGTGTTTGAATTTTTATTAGGGTTTAAAATAGTCCCAAAAATATGGGAAAAATTATATTTATTCATGATAATTATTCTAGTATTTGAATAAATTATTTTCAGATGATGATCAAAAGTTTTTGTTCCTATTTTTAGTTGGAGTTTAAAATTTGAGGTGTAGGTTTATTTTGGTTTGATAATTTCCAAGTGCAATAATTGATGCAAATGATTCCAAAATACCATACATGCTGATAAGATGCATACTAATTCTCATTAATCAAAATGGGGATGTTACATAACTATTGATAATTCCCCACTATCTCGATCGATAACCGTTCGACAGCATAGGGAGGTTACTACTCCGGTAATTACTCTCATTATTGTGCAGTAATGAGCGACTAATTAGCCTGGAATGACGACGTCCGCCACTGCTTAGTATAAATAGGTGTCTTTTAGAGATAGTAGGGGAGAGGACCCTTTTTGGGACAAAGAGCGCCTTTCCTGGAAGACAGTTAGGAAAACCTTCAGTCGATTGTAATCCAGAGGGCAAATACAAGATACACAGGAGTGGGGTTATTATTCTCATCTGAGAAGGCCCGAACCTGTATAAAAATCCCCGTGTCTCCTTCGTCTGCATGATCAATTGTGGAGACCCCCCGAATCAAACAATCTTTACGTAAGATCGGTTCTAAAACACCGACACGTACCGTGTTAACTTGAGCAGTTTTCCGCAAACCACTCTGGTACACCCGGACGGCGAGAATGCACGAATCGTTGAAGTGATGTACTGACTGACCAGCAGCTTCTCCTTGGATTCTGAGGTGTGTAGCGTCGTCATACAAGGGCTTTGGAGCTGGTCTCCCACAGACATTAGATGGGAGTTGAGAAGACTGATGCGCACAGCTGTGTGGAAGGGCTTTATAGAAGGCTGTCGGCACCGTGGATACAAGTGTGTGCCGCTTGTGCAAGCATGCCCAAAAGAAGTTTGCAGGTACCCACGTCCAGGGCCGTTAATTTCCCGAGTGGCAAAGACACTCGGAAAAAACACAAAACACCCGAAAACCTAATTCCCGAAGGTTGGTCGTCGGGAAAAGCACTCAGCATCGTTTCGTTGGGAAAAAACTGGTTTCTGAGAGTTACACTCTGGATGTATGTAGTCTGTAGGTACCCACAGACGACACATGTTGTGTGTGTCTGCAGAGTACTGATGTGGTTACAAGTCGTTTCAGAATGCATGATTTTTTTTTGCAAATCATTCGATATTTTACCTTGCTATTTGCACAAAGATTCGTGCACCTAACCACCTCATAGAGGAGAGGGGGCAGCAGCGGCGACGAGGTGGTATGCGTATGCGCATCAGTAACGCCACAAAGCCCAAAAGCAAAACAGTATCTAGCTATAGCTAGTTAGCATATATAGATGGCTACACAAAAGCCAGTACTGGGCACGGCGGCCACAGCCCTTGCCTTGTGCGTTGCCCTGTGCATCCTGCCAGCGATGATAGCCGCCCAGCTTAGGGTCGGTGTCATGGATTAGGCTATCGACTGGGCTAAATGGGCCAACCGTACATGCCAAATGACCAAGGACTGGGCTACAAGGGTAAGCAACGATGGTGGAGCAGTATATATGGATCGACACAATGGCTGGATAGGCATCGAACATAATAGACTTGGCTTGGCCTCCTTCTCCCTCAACTCTTCTATCTGTATCCTATTTCGCTTCTCTAATATTCCCCAAATCCCCTCTACTCTCTTGTGGTTTCCCTCCTACATTTCCCTCCCTTGTATCCTGTAACATCCCAAAAATATAGGCTTATTTTCAAATGTACAGAAATGTGATTTTTTAAAAGTTTTTGATGCATTCTATTGTCATTCAATTTTCCTGGATTTTCATTCGAGGTTTTGTTTGATTTTAAAACCAAAGCATCAATTTTGGAAACATAAACCTAATTGATAATAAGAATGAATTGGAACAAAAGATGATGATTAAAAAGCTCAAACTTGGCATAATTGTACTTTTAATAAATGGGGAAAATATTCTCACACATGTTTTGAAACTTACCTTAAAACAAATAATAAAAGTGCATGCAAACAGAAACTTAAAAGATTTTTAGAGAAAAATATAGAACAAATAAAACTCTAGAAAAATTACACAATAATCCACACCGTGTCTTAAGCCTCCCCAATAAATTTTCACAATTTTTGGAACTCGACATTTGTATTTAAAAATTCCCAAAAAAACTCTCAGCCATTTTCAGGAATTCTAGAAACTATATCTCCTCTCCCCTGCCGCTGATGGGTGGACCCCACCCGCCAGTCTTCCTCTTCCACGCACGACGTAGTGCTAATGCCATGGAGACGTGCCCCCGTGATTGCGCCAGTCGTGCCAACCACTCCGCCACCGGATTTGGCTGTGCCCTCGGTTTCCTCTCCTCGCCTGTGGTGACCCAACCAGGGGTCACCCGAGAGATCCCGCAAGAGCTCCCGAAAAGTTCACTAGGACCTCCCAGGAGGTCCAGCAGGGTCACTCGAGATGACCTCCAGGACCACCGAGGAGGTCTAGTAGGACCACCTGGAGGTTCGGAGACCTGACCCGAGGAGGTTGTGAGACCCAGGACCTCCCCAAATACCACGACCTGACCTGAGGGCGGTTGAGAGACCAACCTGAGGAGATCGTGGGACTTGAAAAAACCCTAAATCTCATGTGATCTGAACTAGTCTTAAGGATCAATGGCTAACCCACACAGTAAGCACAAGTGATAACATACATCAACACATACTTTATTAACAACAAAAGAGTTAATTACAAGATTGGCTTACAAGCCAGCAAAAGCAACTTTACATAGCAGAGGCAAAAGACGAGACCACCCAATACATCACAGGCAATCGGCTGGAGGGCGTAGCCTAGTTGTCCAGGACCTCTTGGTCCTCAGCATAGATCTCTTCACCTGCTTTTTCAACAAAGCAAGAGTGAGCACAACAGCCGTGCTCGCAAGTCACACCCGTCAAATAACAGATTCATGCATGCAAGGATATCAGAAAGGAAAGATTATATGGTTGATTTGCACAAAGCCATGTTTCTTTCAATTACTTGTACTAAGTTACAAAGCAGTTCAAACCATACATATAATTTATTTTCTAACACAGTTTTGATTGATTGATAACAAGAATAAGAATGGTGAAGGATAACCTCCTAACACCAAGCTAACCGCCAGGGCTCTCCGCCCAAAACCCATTTGGATAGAGATCCAAAATAGTTAACAAGCCATTTTGAAAATAAACCAATGATCTAACTTTGAGTGGCTTTGCTAGCATGTCCATGATCGTGGATACGGCTATTCGAATAGTTTTACACTCTGCAGAGGTTATGCACTTTACCCTCACGACACGATTTCTCTAGTTTGTTCGGCATCCGTCGATACCACCACTCACTGCCGAAGGTAAGTGGTCTAGAGCTCGTGACAAGGCCTTTACAATGCGCCATCCCACCACGGTCCCCCTCGCTAAGGTTTCACCCCCATTGGGCTAACCACTGCAGGGTTCAGGCCCCCTCTTGCGCTAGGTGGGAATGTAAAGAAGTAGATCATGAAGGACCACCCACTCAACCAGATGGGACAACCATGGAGAGACATCAAATTAATCAGCCAGGTCCCGCCCATTCAAGACATGAGGTTGCACGAGGTGGCTAGCAAGGTGCGGCTCGCAGACCGATCCTTAACTGACTTGGGCGACAAACCACAAAACCCTTGGGCATCGGCCATAGAAATGACACGACCCCGTGCATAGACATGCACCAACCACACAACCAGTTCACCCAAGTCTAAACCCTTTTCCCACTTCTTTGCCTTTGAAAACAAAAACAGATTTCCATGACAACCCAATGTCATGGTTAAAAACATTTAGACAAAGTTGGTCTTTGGCAGTAAAACTTCCCAAATCAAGATTTTGATCTAAGCATTACTTTTCAAAAGGTCCTGGTCCATACTATTGTATTAACCAGGTTTTAACTATGGTGACAATAAGTTCGGTTTCAATGTCAACATTGGCCATATGAAGGATTTAGGTCTAACTATGAATTTAAAGACTGGCATTGAAATACTAAGTAAAATATGCATGCAGTACTAGTTTGAAATAGAAAGTACATAAGTTGAAGTACTGGGTGTCAACATGATCAAGGGTATGACTTGCCTTGCTCGAGAGCTTGGGTGTCTCCTTCCTTGAAGAACTCGGGCTCCTCGGCGTCATCGTAATCTACACGAGAGAACGAAGCCAACTCAAACAAAGCTCAAGTAAAAAACCAAAAGAACTTCAAAGAAATCACCAACTAAAACCAACAGAAAAACTCCAATGGTTTGGAGGAGGTCCAAGGTGCTGGTCGGAGGAGGTCCAAAGAGCTGGCTCGGAGAGCGAGAGAGTTGAAATTAGGAAAAAGATAAAGATAGAGAGCTACCCAAGCTTACATAGCGAGGGCTGCTGGGAGTTTCAAAGGCATACGTATTCAAGGGTAGGTGAAAGAGGAGATGGGAGCAGGTAAAGGAGATGACAAGAGAAGGAATGGGTGCTGTAGAAGTGATAGCATTTAATGCGACACAATAGGCATTAAATGCACGAAGACTTCTATGGCGTCCATGATACAGTTAGAGGAAGGAGACGGTGAGCAGGACTGATAGATGTGACCAGTCAAAGCTCAGGTGGGAGATCCTACGGAGGTCCTGAGGAGATCTCGCAGACGTCAAAGGAGGTCCTGCCACACCAGGGTGGTCTTTGCAAAAAGACCTGAGGTCGTGGTGTAACATCTCAAGTTTGGACTTGTGTTTCAAATATAAGAAAATGAGTAGAAAATGAGGAGGTGTAGAACCCCTTTGAACTGGTCAGAAACTGGTGAGAGACAGTTCTTCGGCCCAGACTCAATCAATGAGGCCAAAAGCCAGGTTCAGTTGAGTCGTGAGCATTTGCGCGTAGCACAGTCCAGCAAAAGATCTATGCGGATCGTCATCGCCGCGAGTTGAGCTTTGAGCCCAATGACTTTGTTTATCTCAAAGTCTCACCTTTGAAAGGTCATCAGCGATTTGGCATCAAGGGCAAGTTGGCTCCTCGTTATGTTGGGCCTTATCGCATCATCGAGAGAGTAGGAGCTGTTGCATACAGATTGGAGTTGCCAGCTACACTTGAGGGGGTGCATGATGTGTTCCATGTGTCCCATTTGAGGAAGTGCCTCCGTGTTCCAGCCGAGGAAACTCCGTTGGAAAATCTTGATGTCAAGAAGATTTGACCTATCACGAGCATCCTATTTGTATTCTTGAAGAATCTGAACGAAGAAAAAGGAACCGTGTAATCAAGTTCCTTAAGGTTCAGTGGTCGAATCATTCCGAGGATGAGGCAACTTGGAAGCAGGAAGATCACCTTCGTGCTGACTACTCGTCTTTCTTCTCCGAGTAAACGGAATCTTGGGACGAGATTCTTGTAGGGGGGGGGGAGATTTGTAACATCCCAAGTTTGGACTTGTGTTTCAAATATAAGAAAATGAGTAGAAATTAAAACTTTTTCTTACATCTTGTATTTCCTGTATGTTGTAAACAATTCCTGTACAAGAATTATGGAAATACAAAGTCACAAGTCTGTTGATTCAAAACCCTTGTCTTCCAAAAACAATCTTGTCAAATGTTGTGATCATCTCCTGGAAATATTTTTCCTAAGTTCTAGGGATGGTATGTGACCCCTCTGAAAAATTTCACAATTTTGAAATTGTTTGAATACTCTTAGAGGGCAGTCAAACCTATTTGACTTTCAGTCAAACCCTAAACCAGAACCTTGCAGAATTTTTGGAAAAAAATGCGCTGCATAAAAACCTCTGGAAATTTTATACAAGGTTAATATCTAAGTTAGCAAGCTCCTGTAAAAATTTCAGGATTGTTGGAGTTAGTTTGCTACCTTTTAAAACCTTTCAAAGCTCTCAGCTCTTATTTAAAACCCTAAGTCAAACTTGTGTTGGACTCGAGTCAGACTCGAGCTCAACCTCACTTCCTGGTTGAACCCAACCGCCTAATTGCACCAGCGGGCCATCAATAGGGTGCGTGGCTTTTCCGCCGTTAGATTGAAATCGAACAACCCGTGTTGATTGGGCCGTTCGGAACTCGCGGACGCGCCAATCCTTTTGTACCATTGGATTAAGATCCAACCGTCCCGATTCATTGGGCTGTTCAGGTCGCTCGAATGCCCCAATTGATCTCGGCCATTCGTTCTTGATCGGGCCGCCCTGATTGATTTGAGTGTTAGAAACCCTCAGCCGGCCCCTTTTAATCTTGACCGTCCATCTTGAATCCAACGGTCACAGCGTCTTCTTCTGTTCTTCTTCCTCCTCGCGCGCCTGTACGCGCGTGCGAGCCATGGCAGAGAGAGCCGCTTCGCCTTGTCACTTCGAGCTTGCCCTCGTCAACGTCTCTCTGCGGGGCATTAAATGCGCCCCAGGCTTTCGGCTCCCATGTCCTAATCTTCACTTGTGCCCATCATTTCTTTGGTCCATGGTAGCTCCATGAACCGAGCTCACCTTAGGGCTTTCATTTTTGCCAAACCCTAATCCTCCCTCTATATAAAGCCCCCAAGCCCCCTCGTGGTGTTCCTTTACACCACCCCTAGCTTCTTCTTTGTTTTTGGAGCTCAACACCACTGAAATTCTCAAATCGCCATTGGAGGCCGTGGAGCTCCATTGTGAACTTGGGTGCTCCAGTGGTTCATCTTCAAATCTTTTTGCACCCTTTCGATCTCCTTACCCTCATATGCATTTCCCCTAACTTAATTTGGCTTGCATTCTCAGGAATTGTCAAATTTGGGGTTTGTTCAAATTCGGCTGAAATCGCCCCCTTTCTTCCTCAGCTCCGGTAAGTGGTTCTTTTGGCAATTAATTGCTCATGGACCTTCTGTGGGTCTTAGTGTAGCTATTTTGACTACTTGGTGGTGTTCATTTTTGCTTAGGACCTTATTTCCACTTCATCTTCACCAACTCCGGCGGGCTTATCCTCTCTCAAAGCTTCTCCGGCCATCTTTGGGGCTCTCTTTGGTCAAGGTAGCTTCTTATTAGTCCTTAGATGTTGTGGCACACGCTTCTTTGGACAATGCAGAGCTTTTTGGCTATTTTCATTTTCGGCCGATTTGGTCACCCTCGCTATTTTCCGGCTCGCAGGCGTTTTAGACCGCCGTCGCCAGCGAGGTCATCACCATCGGGATCGCAAGCATATTGCGAACCCATTTTAGCCTTTAGGTCGCACCGCCGTGGCCAGAGCCGTCGGCGGCGAGCCTCTTTTCTCGCTCGGGTTTTCCCGGCTGGGAGTCCCTCTCTGTGCCATTGGCGCTCAGACATCATTAATGTGCTAATGATTGTTAATTATTGTTAATGATTGGTTAGCATTTAATTGGTGTCTGAAATACCTTTTTGGGTCACTACCATGTGGGCCCCAGCCGCTTAAATCCTCTCCGTGCGAAAACATTAGGTCATAATTAATGCTAATCATCACTAATCATCGAGTTTAGCATTTACTAGTTGTCCTAATACGCCCTTTGTCTCACTGACATGTGGGCCCATGCACATAAACCTCCCCGCGCACTTAAATCCTCATGTGTTCTATGCGCGAAATCGTGGATCGTCGATCTTGTGATCAACGGCCCAGATCTGTGGGACTTTCGGGCCTCCGAATGTCCCAATCACTCGGGGCCGTCCATCTTTAGATCTGTGGCTCAGATCGTGTGGCTGTTCGGACCACCCGAAGGGTACAACGCTCTGAGCCCTCCATCTTGAGATCTACGGCCGTGGTTGTTCGCGGCAATCGCGTCGCCCGAACGGCCCATTTCGCGTGGACCGTTGGATCTAGATTCAACTATGACTCTCTTTAGGTTCGCGCGCGTGCGCTGTTCTCCGTGCGCGTGGGCCGTCTGATTTTGCATCAAGGGCCCACGTTCGTCCACGTCATTTAATTTCTAATAAGTTTGATTATGTTTCGGCAAGCCTTTATTTATTAACTGAAAATTGTATTAAACTTTGAAAACTCATACCTAGTTCATTGTAAATCCTTTTTAGGTAATTCCAGCTAGAATAAATTCATGGTTAAATAGAGTTTAATCTAAAAATGCTTTTAGACAATGTTCTATGCCAGGAAATTTTGTAAATAATATTAATTTGTTTTCAGCCATTTTATCATATTCCAAAAATTGAATTGAACTTTGTTAAATGCATATCTTTTTCTGTATAACTCCAAAATGTGCAAACTCAATTTTGTTAAATTCCTCTGTTAACAAACTTTAATATGAAATAGGTTTTTTGATCATGGTTGTGTTTGTGTAAAGTAACATGTGCTAGGTTTACAACTTAGAAAAATCATAAGTAATTCATTTTAACTCCAAATTTGGTAAACCCAACTTTGCCGACCTTAGGATGCTATTATCTACCTAGCATAAAAATTTCAAACCTTAGATCATTCTGGAAATTTTCGCCATGAACAGTACCCTTAATTAATTTCATTGGAATTAACAGGCTGAAAGAAATTATTTTAGCTATAACTTTTTCATACTTAGTCCAAATGACCTGATTCTTGTTTCTAAATTCATTTAAAAACATAACCTTGCTGTTGTATAAATTTCATAAGATTTGGATGAGTTTTGCTGTTGAGTTTTGTTTGGTGTTCTTCGTTCTTATTGGTTTTATCGCCTTTTCGTGTTAGGTTCTGAAGAGATTATCAACCTTGAATCTGATCCTCAGCAACCTTACCCTGCCCTCCAGCAAGGCAAGCAAATGTAGCATCATTTGATCATATTGTTCCTATTATTTTCAAATTCTAACATATTGTTTGCAAATTCTATGTATGCATTGCTATCTTGTTTTAAACTATTGCCGATTAGTTGACCTATTAGATGCATATTCTGTAGGCCAATGTTTATCCTCTACTACTGAGTCCAGGGCTATTTGCTGTGATTTTGGGTTCGTTGGATGAACTCTTGTCACTTAGTAGTTTACGAGTCGATGTGTGCTTAGCCATGCTTAGCTATCGGTAGAAATGGGCGGTTATCGACTTGCCGATAACCTTGATCACACAAACTTTTTATGATCCTTATGTTTCAGTTCTGTGCTATGTCTAATTGCAAAAGCTAAAAACTGAAAATAAAATGATTTCGACTTGGGCACAATGGTAAGATGGTGTGATTTTGGGTGTGACTGTATGGTGCCCGAGTCAATTAAGGACCGAACATCTTGTGAGTCCCTGTTATCCAGGCAATTTTGTGTGTGCTAACCACACTAGAGATATATGGGACCTCTCTTGACTAAGTACTTTGGGGGGTGTTAATTAATGAGTCGCGTGGTGGGTTGCATATTTAACTATATGCAACATGGACATGTTTGTGGGGAGGGGAGCACCCGCCGAGGCCGGTGTATCCTACTCCACGTATGGGTCCTTGTGATCCATATTCCGCCGGTAGATCACTAAGGGTTAACCCCCATACATGCGGCTCTTGATTAGCTCAATCTATTGAAAATGTCTCGTAGGACTTAGCCGTGCCGGCATACCAAAGGAAGTGTGCTTAATAGCTTGGCAAAAAGGCGGTATGATTTTGTAGTGATGTATATGTGCTGCAACTCTGGGAAGCATATGTCATCGAGACACGATGTATTTTGTTTGTGATGCTAGAGCCAATGCAAGGCGAAGTATTACAAGCTAAATAAATCGGGGTCTCACACGTGGCCACAAAGGGTGGTCTTTACAAAAAGACTACAGAGGGTGGTCTTTGTAAAAAGACCACAGGGTCGTGAAGGGGAGGAGGTGGTCCAAAGGTCAAAGAAAAAAGGTGCGGTGAAACAGAGCCGTCCGATTTTGATCGGGTAGTCCAAGGAGATAGGAACGTTCGGATCATCTGAACGCCTCCTCTTGATCGGGCCATCCAAACAAGATCAGACGGTCCTCAAGAGGGGAGGGCGCACGCTGGATCAAACCACACGAAGGGATAAAGGAGGTCTGAACTCAAGGGGAGGTCCAAACAAAGAGGAGTTTTAACAGAGGAGATCCAAAGAGGAAGGATCCAACAGAGGAAATCCAAGGGAGGGGATTCGAAGGAGGTCTTAACAGTCAGGATGGAACCAAAGGTGGTCCTGACGGTTAGGATGGAACCAAAGGAGGTCACAATGGTCAAGGGTAGATCAAAGGAGGTCTCAACGGTCAATATGAGATTGAAGGATATTTGAAACACAAAATCGAGCTTAGAACGGCTCAAGGGTGGTTGTGATCCAAAATAGAGGTCAGAACCGAGGAGAGGTCTGGACAAAAAGGAGGTCCAAACACAAGGGAGGTCTAGACCTGTGGAGATCTAAACCAAAGGAAAACATAGAGGAGGTCTAGACTTGAGGAGGCTTGGACCAAAAAGGAAGGTTGGCCGAAGGGAAAACAAAACAAGCACAGAAAGTGGGAGAACACTAGAGCTCCATCACTCCAACAAACCCGACAAACCAACAGGAAATTTAGTTGAAGTTCGACTTAGTCAATTGGAAACCATTCCAAAATCTCAAATTAAGCTTTTAGGTTTCGATAAAATCAAATGGTTTGTATTATTTTGAAATTTTCAAAAGGCTCCAAAAACCAGGGTGTTACATCGCCTGCATTGTCCACACCCATACCCTGCCCCGGTTGCGCCCATCCCTGCCCTCTTTCATGCAACCACAACGGAGCACGTCGCCGTTGGTGCCTATGCTCCCCCTCGCATTTTCTCCACCCTCCCTTCTATAAATAGCCAACCCTAGCTTGCTTCATCCACCCCAG
Organism: Ampelocalamus luodianensis; assembly: GCA_036346255.1. Classification (NCBI taxonomy): domain Eukaryota; kingdom Viridiplantae; phylum Streptophyta; class Magnoliopsida; order Poales; family Poaceae; genus Ampelocalamus; species Ampelocalamus luodianensis. Next base: position 24,936,084 of record CM070618.1, read on the forward strand.
TCCTTCTCCTCCTTCCCCCCTCCTCCCCCTCATTCTCACTGAGTAAAACCGCAAAGTGAGCGCAAGCTCTATTCTGGCCGTCGTGCTACCACTGCGCCGCTGGCACTCTGGTGAACTCCCGACCTTGCCATCCGCATCACGGCGTGTTCCGTCACCCAAAGATCTATTACCCCTACTAATTTCCCCTTTGGTCTACAGGAATCATCGGGAACTGCCTCTTCCTCATGTCCGGTTAAAACCACCCCTTTCGTGGCCAGCTCTGATAGGGTGAGTCATTCCTCAATTCATCGCTCTACCAACACCTCCTTACCCCTTTCGGGCTTCTCTGACCTATCTTTGCCCCTCTCCTTGCTCAGGTCCTCGTCGCCACAAGGAAGTGCCGCTGTCACCTAGGGTCATCGCCACCAAACCTTCTCCGGCCACCCTCATCATACCTCTTGGCACCGGTGAGTTCCTAGTGCCATGTAGTAGCTCATGCATGCGTTCTTTAGTTGGAAGCGTTGTCGGCGTGTGGTAGCCACCATGGAATTGAATGCCACTGCCGCACTTCACCGTAGCGCCGCCGCTACCGACCACCATAGCCCTTGTCGTCGGTACTCCTAGGACTGCCTGCCTTGTAGGAATCCATTTTGGGCATCTCGAGTCGCCCCCGAGGCCAAGCCCGTCGGCGACAAGCATGGGAAGCCAGCACCGGGGGCTTCTCTGTTCTGTCGAAATAGGACCACCACTATAGCACGTCATTAAATGACCAAATCCTGGTCGTTAGGGCAAAGCAATGATTAGCCGGTTTAATTATGCTACTGTGTTTCAATGAAGCGTGGGCCCTAACAAATAGTTAATAAAGTTCATTAACTCTGAGTTCCTCTGTGACTCAATGACACACGGGTCCCACCGTTTAAATACACAGTGCAGCTCCTATCCATGGACCATGCACAGTGCATGTAGACCTTCGGTCCACGGACTGTTCGTGTGGACCGAGTCACTGACAGTGGGTCCCATCTGTTAGTAGGTGAATTTCCTTTAGGAAAATAAATCAAAAATAAAAATAAAATAAACACTATGCACATGGACCCCACCTGTCAGAGAGAGAATTCTCTCTCCTTTTTCTATTTTCTGCATTTTCAAACCAAACAAAATTGAAACCTTAATAACTTTTGCATAAAAACTCCAAATTGAATGATTCTTGTTTCTAAATTCATATAAAATCATTCTCTACCTTAATATGCAAAATATTTGGATTTGTTTATTGTTGAAATTATTTTTCCTTATTTAATTTGTTTTCGGCTCTTTTTGGACTAGATGTTGATTGCTCGAGCAAATATTTCAACGACCCTTCGTTATCACAGTTAGAGTAATCAGAGCAAGGCAAGCACCTCCTTTGATCATGTTGATCCTACTATTTTAATTATTGTACTTCTGTTTGAAAAATATATTATGCATGCGTGTAATTGCTATGTTCGGGATGTCGATAGTCGTAAATCCTATCTGTTGCATGATCCTCCTTGATATGTTGATGTTCTTGCGATTGTAGCCAATAGGATTATGGTTTAGACAACAAATAATGGCAACCTAGGTTTTTCGAATGCAAATATCGCATAACCACTTAATCGAGCAAAAGTCTTTCATGAAAATTGTAAAAAGGACGACATGATAAATATGAACTTGGGAGTTTTGAAAAGAAAGTTCAGAGGGGTGTACCTTTGTTATTTTGTATAAAAATAAAATGAAAACCTAATTTTTGATGTGGACTAGTTATATTATATTATGGGAAGTGTGAGAGAGGAGTCTCACAAGTAGATAGGGGGAAATTCTCGTCAGGGTCAATTAAGGACTAAACGCCAGCAATTCCAATCTAAGCCTAAGCGTATAACCATATGTGCCGGTATGGGACGGCCTTAGCTAATTAAGTCATTGAAAATTAGCCTTGCTCGTTGGCAGGCTGTAGTAGTGTGGGCATGACCGGTATAGGCATGTCCAAAGGGCCCCCTTCACCACGGTGTTGTGAACAAAGCTTGCCGACACAACTACGAATGCCTCACTCGACGGGGGTGTACCTAGGCGAAGCGAGGGTATTCATTCACTGGGCTAGTGCAAGGGTAGGACTAGATGATATAAAGGTTTCAACACGTGCTCTAGACTGCTTACCAAAGGTAGTGAGCGGTGGTATCAACGGATGGTAAATAAACTAGAGAATTCATTTGCTATGGGTAAAGTTGTTCACCTCTGTAGAGTGTAAATCTATTTAAATAGCCATGCTCATGGTCATGAGTGTGCTTTGTGCAGACTTAATGGGTATAGTCTTGATTTTCATAAAACAATTTTCGTCAAAAACATGGGAATGGTTTTATTGGTTTATATTGAGTTGAGTGCCTTGATTATGGCTAAAAAAATGTTGCTCGCAGCAGAGGAGAGTTGTGAGTTGTTAATTATTCAGTTACTTACTTATTGCCCTCTACCTATTTGAACTGCTCTTTAAACTTCTGTTGCAAAATACTATATATTGATATTGCAAATAAAATCCACTTAATGCAAAATAACTTGTAGCTTAGAGACTCATTTCTTGTTAGCCCTGCATTTTTATAAACTTTGCGATACACTACAAATCTTACTGAGTACATAATGTACTCAATCTTTCTTAAATTGTTGTTCGGATTTAGAAGATGATTCCCCACCGAACGACGATTTCTTCACACCCAGAACTGGATGGTTCGGTGACGGGTCTATCTAGGCTTTGTCTCTTGTCCGTTGCCTGAGGGTTTGGATGGGTATGCCGCTGGAATTTATTTACTTTCGTCACTTTTACTTCTGCTGCTACTTTTGCTACTTTGTTGATACTTATTTTTATTTGGCCGGTCAGTCTGTGATGTAATAACTTTAACCGCTTAAGTTAAGTACTTCCATTTGCTTTATTTTGTACGCATGATTGTATAGATGTGAATGCCAATGTTATAATTGTGTGTACTAGCCACTGATCATGGGACTAGTGCTGTACATACATGAGGACTTGGGTATTCAATGCTCGGGGTTTGACATATCTTAATTACCCAAAATACTAGTGCTACTTGTATCGGGAAGTGAAGGACCGCAATACTCAGAATTACCATGAAGCACAGCTATCAATGATTGTCAAGGTCGAGAGCAGCAATTTTGGATTCATGTCCTTCTTATCTGACTTGATCATCAACAAGGATTTGCTGGTGCCATGGGATCCAGGTGGGTCTACTCTTCTTCGGCTAATTAAGTGGCATGATCATCAGTTTAGCAGAGTCTAGTGGAACTAATGCAAGAGGTGTTCTGGATATGAATAGACAAGCATAGGGTTCTGCACAGGATGGGTTCCCAGCTCCAGCTCCAGGCAACCAAAGTAGTACCAAAGATGAGTTCACATTTTCTCTCTCAAGACTTCTTCAAGTGCTATGGGATCCTATCGGCCTTAGACGCATGGTATCTGCTTGGGGTTAAGCCAAAGTTCAAGGAGAGAAGAATGTCATGGATTGGGTTATTGTCTGGGCTAAGGGCCTGTTTGGTTTACGACCCCAGGTAGTCATACCAAAATTTGGGCAATGCCAAAATCTGAGCAAAAAAATAGTGTTTGGATCGTAGCCATACCAATTCACGGGCAATGCCGAAATAGATACGTTTAGATTGCAGCATGCCAAAATTTGCCAAAATTATTAGTATGACACATGGGTTCCGCATGACATCTATTTTTTGCCTCAAAATATGTCAACATGGGTCTTGTTTTGTTGATAAAATGACAAGGAACACAACAGTTCAAACGGATCATAAATCAGATACTCGGTTTAGGAAATATGATCATTTCAAACTTGATAATCCAACTAGTCATGTAATTAATGCACTTAGCCTTAGCCAATCACTATCCGCCACGTGTCCGAGTGTATGCTGCTGCCATGCCAAAGTTGGGGCGCTGGATTTGGCCGCCGGTGCCACACCTGAAAATTGTGAAGGAAAACATAGGCGCAGCCAAATTTTTAAGGGCAATCCAAAATATAGGAATGAAACCAAATGTTAGCCAAATTTATAGGTAATACCAAAATTTTGGTATGGTTTACTAGGGTCACAAACCAAATAGCCCCTAAATGGTCCAACCGCACATGCCAAATGATCAAGGACTAGGCCACAAGGGTAAGCATCGATGGTAGAGCAGTATATATATGGATCGGCACAATGGCTGGGAAGGCATCAAACAGAATAGACTTGGCTTGGCCTCCTTCTCCCTTGACTCTTCTATCTATATCCTGTTTCGCTTCTCTGATCTTCCCCAAATCCCCTCTACTCTCCTGTGATTTCCCTCCTACGTTTCCCTCTCTTGCATCCTAATTATCCAAAATACTAGTGCTACTTGTATTGGGAAGTGAAGGACCATAACAGTCCGCTTCTACAACAGGACCTACCCAAGCTCCGAGAAGCCCACAGGCCATCACGATGGCCTTTGCTAGGGATCCCAGCGTCACCGCTGGCCTCATCCGCCTCCATTTCCATGACTGCTTCGTCAGGGTACGTGAGCACACGCGCGCATGTAGAAATAAGCTAGAATTTGTGCTACATGCATATGACAGAACCAGACCCAAATCAGAGGACGAAATAAAAAACAAGATCACAAGATGCTTCTGAATTTGGCGCTACAAACTTGCAGTCTTTTTGCGTTTTCTGTTGTTTATATACACAACCAATACTTTATTGTTTCAGATATGACATAATTCAGAAACTGGATGCTACTTCTCTCTGCTATCCGTTTCTGATTCTACTGCCTGTCCGAAACATACACAAACTGATACAATACTATCTTAATATGTCATGCAAGACAAATTCAGTATTACCAAAACATATTGGTAATCCAAACCAAAAGGAAAGCAAAACCAGAACTCTGAAATTAGAAAGTTCTGAAATTAGTTTGTAACAAAACCGAAAACAGAGACAGACTAAAAACTGAAAGACATAACTAGCTTAAGTCAACATTCACCTCACTAAGCTAGTTGTGGTTTTCTCCAGAGCTTGCATCCCAATTCTTTATCTCATATCAAAGAATTTAAGTCTCCCCAAAGGTTTGGTCAAGATGTCCGTGAGTTGATCATTTGTGCTTAGATACTCGACCACAATCTTCCCTTCCTCCACACATTCCCTAATGTAATGAAACCGAGTATCAATATGCTTACTTCAATCATGATGCACCGGGTTCTTGCATAGGGAGATGGTAGATTTGTTGTCAATGTTGAGCACCACCTTGTTAGGACTTCGGTTGAGAAGATCACTAAGGAGGCTTTCCAACCAAACACCCTGACATGCCGCGAATGCTGCTGCTATGTACTCTACTTCACATGATGAGAGTGCAACAACTTCTTGCTTCTGTGACAACCAAGTGATCATACTTGTTCCTAGAAAGAAAGCAACCCCTGATGTGCACTTTGCTATCATCAATATCACCAGCCATGTCACTGTCACAGTATCCCACCAATCGCAGTTCTTCTCCTTCTTTCTTTCTTCCATAACAGCAACCCAAATCAAGTGTCCCCTGGACATACCTCAAGATGTGTTGGGGATTCCATAAATCGACTAATAGTGCCAACCGAATAAGCCAAGTCTGGTCTTGTGTTTAAGAGATATCTCAGACTGCCAACTATACTTCTATATGTGGTTTGATCAATAGGTGGTGATGAACTCTTTTTGCTTAATTTGAGTGATGCTTCAATTGGAGCTTGAGTTGAGTTGCATTCACTCATGCCACACTTCTCTAGGATTTTCTTCGCATATGCTCCTTGACAAAAAGAGATACCATCTGGCATTTGATGTACTTCGATGCCAAGATAGTAACTCAATAAGCCAAGGTCACTTATCTTGAAGAGCTCCTTCATTTGTTGCTTGAACTTCACAATCTCCTCCCCATATGCTCCTGTGATCACCAGATCATCCACATATACTCCAACTAGGAGACAAGTTTTACCACTACCCCTCTTGTAAACGGTGTGTTCAAGCGGGCTCCTTTCAAATCGAAGAGACAACAAGTGCTATCCAACTTGGAGTTCCATGCTCTAGGGGCTTGACGTAGACCATACAATGCTTTGTTTAACTTCAGTACTTTGTGCTTGCTTCCCTTCTCAATGAAACTAGGAGGTTGGCTCACGTATACTTCCTCTTCCAACTCGCCATTCAGGAATGCCGACTTGACATCCATGTGATGCAGTCGCCACCCTTCTCGAGCTGCTAGAGTGATGAGCAATCTCACTGTTTCCATCATTGCAATGAGAGCAAATACTTCTTCGAAGTCAATACCTTGTTTCTGCACATACCCTTTCGCAACTAGACGAGCTTTTTGCTTCACCACCATGCCATCCGGGTCCTTTTTCACCTTAAAGACCCATTTGAGCCCTATGGCTCACTGTCCAGCAAGGAGATCAACAAGACTCCACATCCCATTGCTTCGTATCGAGTTCATCTCCTCTTGCATTGCACCACACCAACTTTCCTCCTTTTCGGCATCGTGAAAAGATGTCGGTTCCTCAGCACCCATTTGGCAAAAATCAAAATACTCAAAATGGACTGGTTCGGTGACGTCGGATAGCTCACCTCGGATGCGCTCATGTAGAGGTGAGTTCCATGATGATGCTGAGGAACCTCCTGACGTCAGGTGCACCACTTGTGTTGCGGGTGATGAAGCTCCTGTTGACACGCTCGCCACTAGCGTGGCGGGTGTCCCTGGTGATGCCGCTTCACCTGAGCCAAACTCCATCTCCAGTACGTTGCCATGTATCACAGGAGAAGTGGAATTCGCCTGCTGGTGTTCTGATGTGTTGACATCCACCTTGCCATGACCAACAGGTTCGATGTGCTCATACAAGACATTAAACACCTCACCAAATGGAAGATGTCCGGCCTCTGATGTGATGTTCCAGCTCCATGCCTTCTCTTCTTCAAAGATGACATCTCAGGTTATGCAAACCCTACCGGTTGCGGGATCATAAGCATGATATGCCTTTGAGCCTCTCTCGTACTCGATGAAGACCATCGGAATACTGCGGTCTACCAGCTTGTTGATGTGGCCACCTATCTTCTTGACATGTACCACGCACCCAAACATGCGTAAGTGATGTACTTTGGGCTTCTACTTACACCAAGCTTCATACGGTGTCATGCCAACCACACTCTTCGTAGACGCATGGTTCAATAGATACACAACGGTAGTGACGGCTTCACCCCAAAACCTTCCAAGCATATCTTTGCTTTTCATCATGCTTCGAGCCATAGCGACGACTGTCTGGTTCCTTCGCTCAACCACCCCATTTTGCTAAGGTGAGTACGGAGTAGTCAAGTATCTTTTGATGCCTTGTTCATCGCAGTAGGCAGTGAACTTGTTAGACATGAATTCACCTCCCCGATCTGTGTGGAATGCTTTCAATTTTTCTTCCACCTCTACCTCAGTTGTAGTTTTGATCTTTTTGAAGGCTTGCAGAGCTTCATCTTTAGATTTCAAGAGAACAATCCACATATATCTATTGTAATCATCCACTACTAGTAGAAAATACTTATTACTAGCTGGGGTTGATGGTGTGATAGGCCCACACAAGTCATCGTGTAGTAGCTCTAGCACTTTGTTTGTCCTGAAGTTTGCCTCATGTGGGAAAGGTGCACGTCGTTGTTTTCCGATGAGACAACCATCGCACAGTTGCTGGACATGGCTTACAAGCGGGAGTCCCTCAACTAGGCCCTCTTGGCCCATCTTGCGTAATGCTTGAAAGTTAAGGTGACCATAACGTGCATGCCATCTCCAAGCATCGTCATCTAGTCTTGCCATCAACCACACTGGTTCTGCAAGGTCGAGATTGAGGACATACAACCTGTTGCTCGATCTGCTGACTTGCACCAGCAGCTGTCTTTGTTGATCAAACACGCATAGGTTGCCATCTTCAAGCACGATTCTTCAACTGCGTTCCTCGAGTTGACCCAAGCTTATTATGTTGCTTGTCAACTTCGGGATATAGTACACATACATCAAGACTTTGTGCTCTCCCGTGTGTGCTTCAAACAGCACCGTGCTACGCCCTTCGATGTTCACCGTGGACCCATCACCGAATTTTATCAAACCACCAACAGTAATATTCAGCTCGGTGAATTGCTTCCTACAACCAGTCATGTGGTTACTTGCGTCTATGTCGAGGTACCAGACCTTGCCATCGTCTTGGTTGTCCCCTCCACGTTGGAGGTGAATGTTCTCCTCCATAAGCGCCACAACTTCGGTAACGGCCTCCTCATTCTCCATCAGTTCGCAGGCTTCAGGCATCAACAGTGCTCGATCATCATCACCTTTCTCAGCCAAGAATGCTTTCTCTTTCTTGGGCTTGTGACATTCTAACTTGAAGTGCCCGTATATGCCACAATTGTATTACTTGATCCGTTTCTTGTCGAACTTCGGCTTGGATTCAGTTCCGTGTGCATTACTGCCATGGTTTTCCTTCTTGGCTTGCTCGTGATTGGCTCCTCGGTTCATCTCCTTCTTCGTGCTATTCCTGGATGTCTCAGTGCTGTGCTTCTTTTATTTAATAGCGAGCTTCTCCCACTGCGACCGGGTCAGCATCAAATGTCCACTCTCTTTTGGATCATCGAAGGCAATTTGAATCCTCTCATCGTAAGCTTTGTATCGCCCAACCAGATCTTCAACGGTGAGTGTGGTCAGATCGACACATTGTTCGATCGAAGTCACGAGGTGCATGTACTGTGCCGATGCCGCGTGTAGGAAGCGGCGAACCATAAAAATTTCTGGCACCTTCTCCCCGAGGCTTCGCATGCCTCTAACCACGCTGGAGACTCTAGCGGTGAAGTCTTCTACTCACTCACCGTCCGGCATCGACTGGCTCGCTAAACTCTTTTGGAGAGTCTGTAGAATAGCTTCTCGGACTCGATCATGTCCTTGATACAGGATCTTGATAGCTTCCCAAGCTGCTTTTGCTGTCAGCTTTCTGGCAAGGGCCGTCATGAATTGATCAGGCACTGCCTGATAGATGGTAGACATTGCCAATCTATCTTTGCGGTACTGGACATCACCTTTCTGGAATTCCTTGCCGCCAGGATCCACGGCTTCCCACACCTCCTGGGCCTCAAGAACAATGCTCATCTTCATGACCCATATGGTGTAATTGCTGCGCCCAAGTTGCGGGTACAACACTGGCATCATCGGAGTCTCTTTCTTGCTCTCGGATGCCTCGTCACTTCTTTCTGTCGACATGATTACTTCTCACCAAGAACCGTGGCTCTGATACCAAATGATAGAACCAGACCCAGATCAAAGGAAGAAATCAAAAACAAGATCACAAGATGCTTCTGAATTTGGCGTTGCAAACTTGCCGTCTTTTTATGTTTTCTGTTGTTTATATACACAAGCAATACTTTACTGTTTCGGATACGGCATAATTCAGACACCGGATTCTACTTCTCTCTGCTATCCATTTCTGATTCTATTATTGCCTGTCCGAAACATACACAAACTGATGCAATACTATCCTAATATGTCATGCAAGACAAATTCGGTATTACCAAAATATATTGGCAATCCAAACCAAAAGGAAAGCAAAACCAGAACTCTGAAATCAAAAAGTTCTGAAATCAGTTTCTGACAAAACCGAAAACAGAGACAGACTAAAAACTGAAATGCATAACTAGCTTAAGTCAACAGCATATGAGTGTATGGCAGCATGATGGTGCCATGGTAATCAAAACCAGTAGCAGCAGTAGGTTCCATCTTAGATCACTAGCTACGTACGTGCAGCTTTTAACAAAGATGAATACCAGTTGATAACTTTGTTAACAGTTAAAGCTTGCCTCATACTTCAGAAACAAAGTAGGGGATCAGTGGGGGGATGGGTCAGTCCACTTGGCCATAATTTCAGGACTAGCTAGTTGAGTTAACTAAGAAGCCGATTTCTATGTTCAAGCTCGTTTAATGGTCTTGGTTCAAAATTGCTCTAATTAGGCTTGTTTTTGGTTCAAAATTGAAATTAGTTGATTCTGAGTGAAACACGATTACACTTAGGCTCGGCTCATTAGCTCCATAACAAAATTGCTTCTAAATTATAAATAAGATGATACTAAATCAAAATAAATCAGTTTCTAGTGAAGCTCGACTTGCGCGATAGCCAGCCCTATAATCACCTGCCCACTGTTTATATACTAGCTAGGCTAATAGTTAATGTTGTGGTTTTGCTAATTATCATGCAACTCATATTGTTTAAAAGTAGGTCAAATTTTTTTAGCCCTTACATATTCTTGCTGCTGTGTGTGCTTGAGCTGTTGATGTTTATCCGATGTACAAAAAATTAACTTATCATTCTAACAAAATAATTAGAGGGCTGATGTATAGACAGCTGCTTAATGTTGACAAGACGCATACTTTAATTTCTACAATTGATGTCTCACCCAACAACTATTTCTGAGTTCTGGCTTGTACACGGGACTTCTGTCTTGGTCTTGACTAGACTCCAATTTATATGGCACACCGTACATGAATGCATGTTTCTTCTCCAGAATTTGTGGGTTGATTTTTTTATAGGATTGATGGCTTGATTTGGTAGGGTGATAAATTATTATTTTACTTGTTTTCGTCTCATCATCGATCTTGTTATCTTAATTCTTCAACTGGTTGATTATTTTTTGTCATTAATTATAAAGAAGCATCAACGGTCAAATTCTGAATGAGCATGAATTGACTGATGACAATTTATCGGTTGGCTAGTTAAGTAGAAATTTCTTAACGTACTTCTAATCAATGGAATGCTTCAAAACTTATTTGACTCTTATCAGTTGCTTATAATTTTCTTGCTAGTTATTAGGGAGTATCCAGTTGAAATCAGTGTTCAGAATTTCATCCGAAAATCGGCAATTTTGGCCATACCGGTGGGGCTGGTAGGAATACAAACTGGTCTAAAAATTAAACTGGTCATTTCGTTCGAATTTTCTTGAATTTGGGTCAAATTTGATTTTTTTTAATTTAAAATTTGAAATATTCAAATTTCGTTCGAATTTTCTTGAATTTGGGTCAAATTTGATTTTTTTTAATTTAAAATTTGAAATATTCAAATTTTGATCTGAAAAATTCGACCGAAATTGACCGAAATTTTCTGATTTTCAGCCTTACGCCTGTTAAAAATTGTTTTCGGTATCCAAAACTCTAGTTGAAATCCATTTTTAATGAATTCATGCATGGATAACCAAGTAAAAAATCGCCGGACTCCTACATGCATGTAGGGCTGTGATGCCTCCGTCCTCCTGGTGACCAACCCTGGCGGCGGCCGGACGGAGCGGCAAGCCGCGCTGAACAACCCCATCGTCCGCGGCTTCGGGGTGATCGACTCCGCCAAGGCCGCCGTGGAGCGGAGCTGCAACCGCACCGTCTCCTGCGCCGATTATTTTCTGAGTTCTGACTTGTACACGGGACGACTTCTGTCTTGATCTCGTCTAGACTCTAATTTATATGGTACACCGTACATGAATGGATGCTTCTTCTCCACAATTGATGGGTTGATTTTTTTTTATAGGATTGATGACTTGATTTGGTAGGGTGATAAAGATAGGATTCTGGACTAGATTAACCTTTTTGGTCAAAGTCAGAGTTCCCATTAAAAGAGACTCAATTAACATAGGTTCACTATATTATGGTTATGAACTTGCAACCAGTTTATAAAGGAAGTATAATTCCCTTTATTACAGCCAAACTGATTGACAACTAGTTTAGGTCACGAACGACCTGCTATGGATATTGTCCGACCAGCTACACAGCTTTTGGACAAATCACCGACCAGCTAACTGGTCGGGAGACACCAATAGTTACCCACTGAACTAGCGGGAAGGCGGCTATTGATGCATTTAGCAACTTATGATAGTTGGCTAATGGACGCGACGGTTCAAAACTCTCCTAGCGAATGTGCGTGATGATTAGAGGCGCATTTAGCGACATTAACTACCATCGCTTCAAATAATATAAAGGGGGTAGCCCATGGTCTCTATAACATAGGTTCTAACATCTGTAGCCATGATCATTACGATCATTTTGTAACACCTTCTGTATTCTCATACAAACACTCAATGTGTGTCGGGACCCAAAATTACGATTCTGGAACCCTCTGTGTATACTGCACTAGTCCAGGATCACGCTAGTGTACACAGTGTCAACATAGGTGAATATCAATCCACACAGGCGATAAATAAAGCAAACGATTAGTTTGAATAATAAATAAGGGTTTTGACCTTATGGTCGAGTTTACACTTATTAAGCCACGCAGGTTGACAGAGAATAAAATAGCAGCGGAACAGAAATAACTTCAGCGTAAATCCCATCAATTCACCACAGGCAACCGACTGGGATCCAGACCTTAAAGATCAGCAACCTTCGGCGAACTCCTCCTCAAAGGTGCATAGACTCCTCCTCTTCGGTAGGTTTGGGTGCAAGTTTTACAACAAGCGTGAGTACACAACTGTACTCGCAAATCATACCACAGAATGCAATTTATAGATGCAGGCTTATTCCAAAAGAAAAGGCTTCTATGGTTCTTTTGCATAAAGCAATATTTGCAATTGAATACAATAAAAGATTGAAATGCAGTTCAAAACAAATAGACAATATTAATTTAATAGTTATTTTCACAAAGACACAAAGCTAAACAGATTATTTCACATAGTCACATGATTGAGGTCGCATAGCTCCCATCCCAATATTTTATGAAAACTACCCCTCGTGTGAAATCCCCGAGCATGTCCATAACCGCGGACGCGGCTATTCGAATAGATTGATTTAACACTCTGCAGAGTTTGTACACTTTACCCACAGGATACAACTAGTGTAGTAAGCACTAATCATAACAAAACGGTTCAGAAACTTCATCTTAACATTGACACTCCCGGTGTGCTTACAAACCACTATGCCAACCCAAACGGAGCGCTTTGGCATAACACACACCGCTGGACAGGGACACGGCGAACCGCCCCATGATGTGACTACTTTGTAGTACACACCTCCACCCATAGCCTAACCTACCACCTGAGTAATCAATGCCAAGAATCCGTAACCTACTAAGTTAGGCCCGTCCCATACCAGGCATGTGGTCGTATAGTAAGGCTCAATTCAATGGCGCACAAAGTTAAGTCTTTAATTGACCAAGGCAAGACTTTCATTTTCTAATTAGATCACAAAGATTATCGTTCCCATTCACAAAGTCCACCATATCACAAAGTATCCACCGCTTGCCTCAGTCTAAATTCTTTCCCACCCAGTTGGTTTTAGTGCAACACATGCTATCACAAAGTAATAACACATAGCACACACAATTTTACACAAAGTTCCATAGTCACTTAGTCAAATTGAATATTTGCAACTTACATGAGATGTGAGACTCGTAGCATGGCTAAGCAATTATACTTGCATCTAACCAACCCACGTTGGTGCTACAATATTACCAACTAATAACCAATCTAGGGTGACAAGGAATTATGGCATACAAAGCCAAGGTGATGATAATAATTTGGATGATAACTATGCCCAAAAGCATTTAAATACATAATTAAAGTAGAATGCAATACTTTGAAATAAAGTAATTTGAAAACTGGGTTCAAGATGATCAAAGGTCACTACTACACACAGCCTCATCACAGACGGTTCGGAACAGTCATCACAGACGGTTCCGAACCGCTCGTGTTTTTGCGTCTGTGATAAGTCGGCGGTTAGCATGCAGACGGTTAAAAATCCGTCGTGATAAGTCACAATACGACGGTTCTAATTATATAACCGTCGTGATATCTAATTATCACGCATTTGCTCTATTCAAGAACCGTCATTATAGACGCATATCACGAGCATTTGCTCTATTTACGAACCGCTCGTGATATACACATATCCTAGACGGTTATCATTATATAACCGCTCGTGATATACACATATCCGCACGGTTCGTAAATATAACCGCTCAGTGATAAAGGATATCCTGCACGTTATATTTACAAACCGTCGGATATGTGTATATCATGACGGTTATATAATAGAGCCGTCGGGATTATACATATCACGAGCGGTTTGATTGATAAACCGTCTGTGATAGTTATTTCAGCATAACTATTTTTAAAAATTTTCGCTAGCCTCGAGATTGCTAGCCATGCCCTCTCAAAATAAGCAGCGTAAAATAGATACATCACAGATATCAATCGTTGACAACCCAAAGTGATCATTGTCATACAAACGAACATATATCAAATACGGTCAAACATTGTAATATCAACTCGCTCGAAAATATTGTCATACAACCCAAAGTGACAACCCAAAGTTTACCATTGAATCACAACTATTCAAAGTGAATTACAACTATATCAAATATATTAATTGTTTCAAGGTCGCTCAAGAGTGAAACTCTCCGTTAGCCGCAATGATATCCGTCGTGATGAAGGTGCGAGCCTCCCTCGAACATCCGAGATCTCTTTCGAACGAGTGAATCTAAATCTATATTCAAAACCTACAAACAAGAGTAAAGTGTTACACATATATATTTAAATTTATAATTAGCAATTATTGCGAGATTGACCAACCTCGGATCCGCAACCTAGCACTCATGAGAATCGCATATGATGGCAAACGAGAATGCACATTCTTCTGCTTTTCTTCATGCGACTGAAAAATAGAATTACATATATAGGTATAGTCGGTTCGAGACGCATTATTACAGTATGATATAGGATTATTGTGTTGTAGCACGCATCGGAAATCGCGTCCCGTGATTAAGTGTGGCGTTCGTTCCTTGTATAGCCCTCCTCGGCAATATAGGAGATGAACGACCTACATGTTTCCAAAAAGTTAACCTCGCCATTTCAAACGAAGGAAGACTACAATAGAGTTATGTATGGAGGAAATGAGCACACTGTCGACTACTTCTTGCACAAGGGTGAAGTCGTGGCCTTTTTCATTAGGGAATCAAGGTATAGTACTGATTCCTCTTTGGTATAATGACTAGAAGGATCCAAAGGATGCCTACTCATGTATGTCGCTATAGTCATTAAACCTAAGTTCATATCGTATAAAGTACAAATGAAATTTGTATAGCAAGTAGTGAAGCACTTACTCGGTTGTAGGGCACCATTATGTAGTCCACGTAGTTTTGAGCAAGCAATCCTGCCGTTATGTATTTCTCGACGAGGATGCGTGCGCCAAGATGGTTTGCTCGAGACCACGTGTGGGTCGAGGAAACCCACCGGTTCTTTCAATCGCCGCGCTTTAATCATGTATCTATACATAAGCAATGAGTTGTTATATTACGTGAATGTACGTGAATGTAGAACTTGAATTGTACACACTTACGATGTCCAAAGATCATAGAAGTGAGGCATCGAGGGCTTTGAGGTTGAATAGGTCGAACAAGTCGTCGAAGCCCACGATGAAGGGGCCGCTCGTGGAGGAAATAGTCCTCCGTATCCGACGGTGATTCCATCGCGCACCCTTTCTCTTTGGTCTTCTTCAAGTACCAACTATGCAAACTCGACAACCTAATCCAGCGTAGGCTATCGTGCTCGCCGCCAACGGACTTCCGAAAGAGTATTTCTTAGGGTTAGGAGGCGAGCGCCTTAATGTTCTTCGATTTCGATTTGTCTGAACGACTTGCGCGCTACACGCCTTCCTCCCGCCGAACGACTCGGAACCGAGCACGCGGCATGCTTTTTTTGTTCGTTCGGTGTCTTCTCCACGGAACCGATGAGGCGG
Organism: Ampelocalamus luodianensis; assembly: GCA_036346255.1. Taxonomy (NCBI): domain Eukaryota; kingdom Viridiplantae; phylum Streptophyta; class Magnoliopsida; order Poales; family Poaceae; genus Ampelocalamus; species Ampelocalamus luodianensis. Next base: position 24,951,826 of record CM070618.1, read on the forward strand.
GCTTCAGCGAAGGTTGAGGTGCAATCATGGAGGGTCTGTTGGAGAGACATGGTCGTGTCGAGGTGGTTGGGGTAGAGTCATCAAAGGTTGAGGCGGCATCGCAGGTCCGTGACGATGTCCTTCAAAAGTTGAATTGGAGGGCATGGTCGTGTGGAGATGGTTGGGGTGGAGTCATCGAAGGTTGAGGCGTCACCGCAGGTCCGAGCGATGTCCTTCTTTGGCCACCGAATAAAACTGCACAGGCATCCCTAGTGTTATGATTTCGTCGTTCGGCGAATCTCGGTAGGGACGGCCCTAAAATTATCATGTACCATGTCCACTGGACCTGGCGTAACCTGCGCCACACGGGCACCGTCTTTGCACTATCCCTTCATTGCATGGATACACCACCCCGCCAAACCTCAATAGACATCCCAACCATCCTCACTTGGAGTGTGCGGTCGTCGGCTCCTACAAACGATCACGCAATTAGCTAAGGCATCCTATAGGTCTATCTTTGGAGCATTCCAGAGATGTACATTACCTTGATGTCGCCGATAGGTAATTGGACATCATCGTGTTCACAATTTTGTGGACACGACGCTATCGATGTTGAGGAGGATCGCCTACCAAAACAACGGGCGGCTGCATCGGTTGTTGAGGAGTAGTAGTTGATTCACTTGGTCCTGCAATCTTGCTATCTTTTCTTCAAATTTTGCAGTAAGCACCCGTTCTCTTCCTTCAAATTTTGAAGTAAGCACATGTTCCAACACTGTGTCGTACTCGGCCTTGGATCTCTTCCCGCTCCTATACGCAGTGAGTCGCCGGGAATCCATCCTCCAAGATACGTTAACCCCTTTGCCTCGCGTGCGACCCGGGTGCTCCTTGTTTCCCAGGGCCGTAGTTAGTATATCCTTCTCCCTGTCTGCTTGGAAGGAGCCTTCGGAACATGCGGAACTCAATTCTTGCTGCAAGAGGTCATCATGTTATTATATACATTATGAAGTTATAGACTTATTAACAACTAGGTAGTTTGAAGACATTTACCACACGGTTGGCCACATCCCGGTCTGCCGGGTTTGTGAAAGAGATTTCGCCTGAAGACGTAACTGATGCCCTCGCTCTTAACCAGGAGAGAGCGCGTTGGTCTGTGATCTCAGCAAATGGCCTTGTTTCGTTCGCGTCCTCCGCCGCCCATTGCGCGATTTACCAAGCACCAGCCGGTGCCGAGTTTGTGGGGTGAGTGTTAAGTGTCCGAGAGCCTTGTGCGCGCGACTTTCCTCAAGAAATTCGGCGTCGTCTTCATTTGCACAAAGGCGTCCATATATCCCGCGACAAGAATTTATACGCCGTGAAGGGCGTCACCCGTGTTCACGTGCCTTGTGACAAGCACGCTCTTGAAGGTCCTCCACGCCTTCCGATCGAGAGCAACGCCGTTGCTCCACGCGCGCCAGTCCGCGGCCGGAAAGTGAACGATTTTAAAACTTCGCCCCACACCGGCTTCTCGAACATCCGACACGTGTCCTCGGTGTGGTGATGGGGACCCGTTCCCTTCCAAGTATCCCGCATAAGGTTCGAATCTCGCCGCTTTGGGGGACTCACAGATCCCATTGGCATTGACCTCGTGACGGTCATTATGCTGGAGGAATTCTCGATGTTCCTCGCCATCTCGCGACGTACCACTTTCCTCGGAGATCCGCACGGCGCTAAGATGGTGCGGGCGCCATGTCGCTACTTGCTATCTATATATGCACGAAGCAATATGCGTAAGCTCTAATCACTGATTCAAGCAGATTTACTCAACTTAACCAAAATGATGCACAAACGTATAATATATAAAGAAGGATTGATGGTAGTTTGTGCTCGTATGAGAGTTGCAAAGAACAAGTCTTTGCCATCTCAATCCTATTGTCTATACTCTTCATTAAATGAATATGATAGTATAAATTCAAACTATGAGCTCTAAACAATACTTTGCTTAATCACAAATGATCTCAATCATTATCAAAATGATCTCTTAACTATCACATTCAATCTCAAGATAAGAGAAAAGTTCATCACAGAGCTAACTGCAACAAAGCCCACCGATCAATTTCAGTTCACATTATCAAAGACTATCAAAGTCACAACACGTAGGGTTCACAATACAATAGAGCTCATGAATGAACTAACAAGATATCAAATTGACTGATGCATTCAACCGTCTGTGACAACTAGCATTCAACCGAAAGTAACAAATTAATATATGAAATTGACAGAGCAAGTAATTTGTACAATAGAGCTCAAGAATCAACTAACTATCACATTCAATCTCAAGATAAGATGAGTTCATCACGAGCATGTCAACAAAGCCCATCGATCAATTTGCGGATCTTTAGGAATACTCACGAGGATGCCGCACAACAACTCACGGTGCAAGGAGGAGGCCGGTGCGGGAGGAGGCCGACGCGGGAGGAGGGAGAGGCGCGGGAGGAGGCCGACACGGGAGGAGGACGGCGCGGGAGGAGGCCGGTGCAGAGGGAGGAGGCCGACACGGGAGGAGGCCGACACGGGAGGAGGCCGCGTCGGCGAGGCGAGCGGCGTGCCGATGAAGGCGGCGGCGCGGGTCTTACGGCCGGAGGTGAACGAGCGAACCCTAGAGGAGCGAGAGAGCGCGAGAGCCTAAGGGGCGCGGGAGACGGCGACGAGTAAAGAGCAAAACCCTAGGTGCGCTTTTTAATAAAAGAATATCACGATCGGCTCTATTAAAGAACCGCTCGAGATATCGCAATATCACAGACGGATCTATTTAAGCACCGTGCGTGATAATATCACGACGGTTTGCTTAAAGAACCGCTCGAGATATCTCAATATCACGCAGCGGTGCCATTCAAGAACCGTCAGATATTGAGGATATCTCGACGGTTCATTAAGAAAACCGTCGTGATATTATCACGACGGTGCTTAAATAGAGCCGTTTATGATATTGCCGATATCTCGACGGTTCTTAATAGAGCCGCTCGTGATAATATATCATGACGGATCCATCATACGGTACCTGCTCTGTGGTTATGGATCTCATTCCCTTCATCTCCGCGCAGTGTCTTTTTCGTCTCTGCTCCGACTTTTTATATAAATAGACAACCCTTATCAAAGGGATTTCTCACGAACCTCCTTGATCATCCCTCTCTCCACAAATTCCAAATGGCTTCTCTCGTCCCGGCTGATCGCCTACATTTTGGTTGTGTACTCGCACCTCTCTCGATGCAACTCGCCCAAGCCGCGAACAAGGCGTCCGTCGCATGCAATCCGTTGTAGACCCTCCCATCTACCGAGACCATAACGGCGATCATCGGTCGATTGGAGCTCCTCCTCCAACAGACTCGGTCGAGGCTCTCCAAAGATCCGGCGAGTAAACCTCGCGTGGAGATTGTCCTATGGAACTCTTTGGTCCGCACCGAGGATGCAGCCCAGAGTCGAGGACGACATCGACATTGCAGGAGAGCGGTCCGCCAGCCGAGACTGTGGAGACCAGGTTGATGGCCTGCGGGCTATATGGGACTTGATTACGAGTCCGAACATCTACAAGAGGAAATTGAGCGTGCAAGGTCACAGTGGAGGCGTTTGGTGAGACAATGGTGATCCCGCCCCACCGGCCGGCGAGAATGCGTCCGAAGATTTTGAAGACTAAGATAGGATCGCTCATCCTTTTTTTATCGTCTGTGATGTAAAAACGATAAGGCCAGTCTATTGTCTGTCTGTGATGTAAATATGGTCTTTTTGTCTGTGATGATATGGTCTTTTTATCGTCTGTGATGATATGGTCTTTTTTATCATCTAATATTATTAATGGCAAATCAGACGCTATCACGCACGGTTGAATAAAGAACCATCTGTGATAATATACTCATCACAGACGGTTCCTCTCACTAACCGTCTGTGTTGACCATCACAGACGGCTCCATGTGGAACCGTCTGTGATATCCTCCATAGCACAGACGGTTTGTGAATAGAACCGTCTGTGATGTTGAGTATATCACGCACGTTTCACATGGAGCCGCTCGTGAAAGTTCAACACAGACGGTTTGTGTAGAACCGTCTATGATATACTCGTATCACAGACGGTTGGAAATAAGAACCGTCTGTGATATTTCACCCCTATAAATATAAAGACCCGACCGAGGCCCCCTGCCCTAGCTAGCGCCTCTGATCTCTTCTTTGGAATAGAGGGGCTTGAGAAGCTTTGCTCTGTGTTGGCTGTAGGAGGCTTGTTTATTTGGCTTGCCTTGTTCTTGGTTGTGGGTTGCCCTAGCAACTTATGGTCATTTGGGGCTTGCATGCATGCTTGCTTTGTGAGGCTTTGGTGGTAGCTCTCGGTTTGGGTGTAGGTGAATGAGTGTTTTTGTGAGTGGGATAAGTGGTGTATTTCGATCGTGGCTCTCTTGCCTGCTCATTGGCCCAAGGAGAAGGACAAAGAGGAATCTCATGATATTAGGAATTTTCGCGTGAGCTCCGAGGGTAACGATCTTTAACTCTTTATATTTGCTTAATAGAGGAGTAACGATTTATGATTAATAGGAGGAGTAACATATTTGCGGTTTATTAATATAATTGAACACTACTAATTGTTACATGTGTAGCGTAGATGGACCGAATCGATGTACGGTGCGAAACTGTGAGTGAAGAGTACATTAATGGCGTGATTGCTTTAAAAGAGCCGCGGAGCAGATATGTTTGAATAAGGGATAGAATTTATGTACTCGTCCATGCATTGATTACGATAATCAAGATTTTTAACAACCCGGCGCAGATCGTAGGGCACTTGATTCAAGGGGTTTCAAAAAGGGTATACATGTTGGACCAACACGTGAAGAGCAGATTATACAGAAGTTAATAATGATGACATCGACGAGGAAGTCAACGATATGCCGGATGTGGATCGTGTTTTTGATGACGATAGGTCGCACGATGACAACTGGATCGATGCTACGCGATGCGTAAGGAAACTACGCGAGAGAGAGTTTTGTAAATTCGAGCGCTTAATGGAGGACTCGGGAAACCTTTGTTCCTGGCCGCAAGCCGAATACACAAGGTTGTCAACCGATTTGAACTGCTGAAATTGAAGGCGAGCAATGGTTGGTCCGACAAGAGTTTCACGGCGTTGTTAGGTCTCCTAGCGACATTCTTCCGGAGGGAAACGTGTTGCCCAAAGACCACCTACCAAGCCAAGAAGGTTCTTTGTCCATTGGGAATGGAAGTAGAAAGAATACATGCATGTCCGAACGATTGTATCCTCAGATCGTAAAGAGTATGCAGATTTGCATGTATGTCCTGTGTGCAAAGCATCCCGATACAAGCGTAAGAATACTACTAAGGTGAAGCAAGGACCTCTCGCTAAGGTGTTGTGGTATCTGCTCGTGATCCCACGCTTGAGCGTTTATTTGCGAACCGAAAGGAGGCAAGATTATCGCGTTGGCACTCTGAGGAGCGTAAGAAAGATGGAAAACTAAGACACCTGCCGATTCTCGCGCGGGAGAAACTTCGATCGGACCTTCAAAGAGTTCAAAAGCGAACCGAGGAACATAAGGTTAGGGTTGAGTACAGATGGAATGAATCCTTTCTGTAACATGAGCAGCCGACATAGCACATGGCCCGTGAACCTATGTATGTACAACCTTCCTCCTTGGCATGTATGAAGCGGAGTACATTTTGATGTCACTACTTATCCAAGGGCGAAGCAACTTGGGAACGATATTGATGTGTACCTAGCACCATTATCGGATGATCTTGTGACATCTGTGGAACGAAGGTACAAGTATGGGATGCGATAAACGAGAGAACTTCTTTACGCATCATGTTGTTCTCACTATCAATGATTTTCCCGCCCTTGGTAACTGTTTGCTTCAAGATCGTGAGGATTCTGTTTATTTGGTTTGTAATGCTTAACCAACCACCGGTCCTAGCATCACAAATCAAATAAAGCGATCTCTAGATATGTATACTTCCTGCAGGTATACACACCTCACAACAAAAGTATGCATCAACTCCATTCCAAACATAGAGTCCAAACATCACACTACAAACGGAAGATAAACAAATAGTAACAATATTACGTATATAGGCCGACAAGCCACAAGATACACAAATAGACAACAACGACAATGAAGCAAAGTGCCATAAGATGGCTATAAACAAAGCCAATCGGTGTGCCTCCAACCCACAAGGCATCCGACCGACCGCCAAGACTAGTCGTCACCCACGGCGGCAAAGACAAACTCACGTATGAGGCCCCGAGGCTCACCTTCTTCCTCCAACAAAAACATTAAGCAAAGCACCCGAGTACAAAGATTGTCTTTGTACCCGCAAGATCGACGTGTGAACCAGCGCACTGCTCATATGCTACATGCGTGCTTGTCTAGTGGAGGCCATATGTTTTATTTGCATAAAGCCAATTTTCATTTGCCATAAGGTAATACATTTTAAAGGCAAGTTTGCAATTCATTTTTAAGATTGAAATAACAATAAGGATAATAATAACAAAAGCGAAAGATAAACAACCTAGAAGTGACTATCCCAATAGTCACTACAACAATAGCACGAATCCTGTTCGTACCACCCATCAAGTTTTAATTTAAATGTTGGAGTCTAGTTCTTGGGGCGATCCGAGCGTGTCCATAACCTAGGACGAGGCTATTCGAATAGTTTTAAACCTCATAGGTGTACCAATGTACCCACACCTGCATCGCCTTTAAGCCGAGGCACACTCCGAGGTATGCAAGCCACACTAAGTCTCACGAGACTGCTTTCCAATATTGTGTATCAACCCGAGCCGCTCGTATGGGTAGAAACACCATACGCTTACATGGTAAAGCCGAAAGACAACTACCCACTCAGATAAAGCTTTTGGACAACTACCATGCTCCCACCTCCATCCCTCCTGCGACCTCCTGCGACCCGAGCCAATACACGCCAAAGTACTAGGTCAAGAGAGGTCCCATATACTCTAGTGTGGTTAGCACGCAAAATGCTCAAGACGGTGGCGCAAGTAACTCGGTCCTCACTGACTCTGCACCTTTCAACACACCCAATGATCACACCGGGCTTACCATTGTGCCCAAGTCTAAACCATTTTTGTTTTCATTTTTAGTTTTGCAGATAAACATAGCGTAAATGCTAAAACATAAAGTTATAGTAAATTTTGTGTGATCAAGGTTACCGACTAAAGTCGATAACCGCCCGCTTCTACCGATAGCTAAGCATGTCTAAGCAAGTTGACCTAATCTACTAAGTGACAAGAGATCATCCAATGATCTCTAATCACAAAGAAATAACTTAGGCTCTGTAGTAGAGATCCATATTTTGTCTACAGGATATGCAACTACTGATTTAACTAACCATTTTAACACAAATTAAGCGATGCATACATACAAATGAAACAAAATATTAAACTTTAAAATACTGGGATTAATCATGATCAAATCGCTTGCGGCTGGCCATTGTTGCTCAATAAGGTGCGGAGGATCGTCCTCGTGGTTGCCGCAAATATCGAAGCCTAACGATCGAACACAACAAAGAAATAAGGACGAATAACACCGACAAAACTTAAGCATACAACAACATCAACTCATGCCAAAATTCACACAGAAAGCTAAACAAGATATAACAAAATTTAGAAACAGAGAACAAATCATTTTAAGATGCTAATAATTTTCTATGAATTTTCTAAGCTAAAAATACAACATGTCACTAGTTAGTTACTTAACAACTTTTCATAAATAGAAACAGTGTATAAAACCTATCCTAACAGTTAGTATACTGAAAATGAAATTTTACAAAACTGGTTCATTGAATTTGGACAATTATTGGAAAAGATATGCATTTTCTAATTTAGAAGATACATAAGACATCATTTTATTAGATAACAGATTTTTGCTACAGAGACATGGATGGAACTAATTTTAGTAAGTAATACATTTAAAATGAAAAATAACAGCACTGGTTTCATGCAATTTGGATAAAAATTGAATTAGTTATGCATTTACAAGTTTAAATGATTTAACAAAGGCAACAGAAAGCATTTCGAAATACTAAAGCATTTATACCCTTTCCTACCGACACCAACTAACCCCGTGACATCGATAGATGGCCGCCGAAAAGTGCTGACTGAATAACCGTATGCGCTGAAAGCGACGTCGAAGGCGATTCTAAGAATACGCTTTGACATATCAACGCGCAAACTTAACCTACTCTCACAAAGAAATCGCTTCCCAACAGAGAAAACGCATTATCGCTACAACTAACAATCGATGCATGGGCCCACATGGCGTTGACCCGGAGAACAAATAACGATTGGATTAAACGATTTCTAAACGTGATTACCGAGAGGGCCCACAAATCGAGACTCAAGAAGACATGATTAGAGTTAAACCACCTTTCACCGGCGGTTCACCGGCGAGCACTGCACGCGCAAGGCGCGCAGTGATCTAGCAAACCGCTGAGTTTCAAGACGAGTGAGTGGTACCTTCGGTTCGCAAGGACCTCGCGAACTCGATGACGGTGACGCGAGTCACGGAAACGCCGCGGCGAGTCGGCGCTAACGGAGGCGGAGAAGAAGATGCGGCCTCCGCGAGAAGATGATACGAGCTACGAAGACCGGAAAGTGCGCCACAGCCCGCCTTGATCCTGTGAACAATAAGCACAAGATGATGGCGACGGCGAGGTCCGAGACGGCCGGAATCACCACGGCGGCGAACATCGAGCTCGAGAAAAATCGGTCGACGGCTTCCACGATGCACCAAAGACGTAAACGAACCCCGTGAGCATCGGTGGAGCATTGCGATCAAGTGGAACCAACGCCGAGGCTTGAGACTCACCGAACGCTTAGCAAGCTCGCGGGCCGAGATCGCGGAGGCGAGACGACGATACCGCCTGGTGATCCACCGACGCCAAGGACCCGGAATAGGCAAAATGGAGGCGGCGAGGCGGAGAGGAACACGATCCGCGGTCGCCGCTAAAGGGCGCTCGAACGGCGGCGCTTACGCTCGAGTTCTTCTCCGCCGAGAGGAAAATTTGGGCGAGAAGGTGAGAGAGCGAAGAAACGATGACCGAATGAGTGCGGTGAGGTTATGAAGCTCGCGATGCTCTGAGACGAACACGAGGGCAATAGGTGGCGCGGCGCAGGTACGTGGCAAGCATGCACGCACGCCGCGAGCTCCGTGAGGTGCGGAGAAGACGAGGACGGTCGACAAGTGGGGACCACCATCACGATAGCGTGGCGTGTGCGAGCCGCAGGTTCGACTCTATCGGAAAGATGCCGACCGTTGGATCCGAAATGGACGGTCGAGATTGATGTATGCATTCGGACAGTCGGTTACGCGACGCAACGTGGATCGCTCGATTTGCATCGGACGGCCACGATCAATTGGACTGCGCACTGCAGCTAGTTGACGCGACCGAGTCAAGTGGCGCTGGTCGGACTCGAGCCTCGAGTTGGGTTCGGCCCGAGGAACAAGATTTTTAGATTTTGATTTAAAAGACAGAGAAGGTTTGGGGAATTTTAGAGGTAGACCCAGAGCTACAAAAATTTCGAAATTTTTATGGTAGCTACTAGGACAGAGGACAACCTTGTATAATTTTTCCAGAACTTTTATGCACTGCATTATTCTAGAGAAAATTCACAAGCTGCTGTACAGGAGTTTGACCAGATTTCAAACAGAGTTGACTTGGCCATTTGAAATAGCAAACAAAATCTAAAAATTGTGAAATAATTCAGGAGGTAGATAGGATGATCAAGATGCTAGGAAAAATAGCTTCAGAGGATGATCACAAGTTTGAAGGCTAGAATTGATAATCAACAATTTCCAATCACAAGAATTAAATTCTACAAATTGAAATTGCTAGAAAATTGTAGAAACTTTCAAATGATTTGAAGATACAACAAAAGTTGTTATTTCTCCTCAAAATTTTACATTTGAAATACAAACCCTAAGTTAGGGCTGTTACAAATCTCCCCCTTACAGAATCTCGACCGAGATTCTCGATCACTGAAGAAGAAGGATGGGTAATCGCTCGAGACGATCCTCCCGCTCCCAAGTGGCTTCATCCTGAGTGGTTCGACCACTGAACTTTAAGGAACTTGATCACCCGGTTCCTTGTTCTGCTCAGCTTCTTCGAGGATACGAACGGGCGCCACGATAAGACAGATCTTCCCGCACATCAATATTTTCCAATGGTGTTTCTCAACCGAACACGGAGGCACTTCTTCAATTGTGACACATGGAAAACATCATGCACCCTTCGAGTGTAGCCGCAACTCCAACTTGTATGCAACAGCTCCCACTTTCTTGATGATGCGATATGGCCCATATATCGAGGAGCTAGCTTGCCCTTGACACCTAAACGACGGTGTCCTTCAGAGGTGAGACTTTGAGATACACAAAGTCATTGGGCTGGAAACTTAGCTCACGACGACGACGATCTCGCATAGCTCTTCTCGCTCGATCGAGCACGCGCAAGTGCTCACGAATCAATCGCACTTGACTTTCTCGCCTCATTGATCGAATCCGCCAAAGAATCGCTTTTCACCGCCGACCAGCTCAACGGTGTTCTGCGGCGCCGCCCATACAAAGCCTCAAACGGTGCCATACCAAGACTAGCTCGAAGTCGTTGTTGTAGGAGAACTCTGCAAGTGGTAGGCACTTCTCCCAATTCTTCCCATAGGAAAGAACACAAGCACGGAGCATATCTTCTAGAACTTGGTTGACTCGCCCGCCCACCATCGGGCCCGAGGATGATAGGTCGAAATAAAGAAAGACGGGTACCCATGGCCTCCTCGCAGTCGTGCCAAAATCGGAAGTGAAAAGAGAGCCACGATCCGACACTATCGCTCGTGGCACACCATGCGCATCACAATGCGGATATGTAAAGATCCGCTAGCCGATTCACATCAATCTTCGATCGCGACCGAAGGAAATGGGCCACCTTCGTCAATCGATCAATTATAACCTATAATGCATCCTTCCTCAAGAAGTACGGGTAGACCGCTGATGAAGTCCATACCAACGAATCCCATTTCCACTCGTATAGGCAAGGGCCGAGAAGACCTGGGGCGTTGATGCTCGGCCTGACACGACAAAGATATGTCACATCCGCCACGAACCCGCAATCTCGCGCTTCATGCGAGTCCACCGAATCTTCGACGCATCTTGGTACATTTTAGTGGCCCCGGGATGGATGGATAAAGGCGAATCATGGGCCTCCTGGAGGATCAAATCCCGCAACTCGGGGATCTTTGGGACCACGAGACGCTGCCCAAACCATACAACACCGTGCTCATCCTCTGTGAAACACTTGGCTGAACCATCCTCGATGTTCGCTGATTTTACCCACGCCATCATCTGATTGCTGTGCTGCCTTGATCTGATCCACCAAGGTTGGTTGCACAATCAGGGCAGTAAGGGAACCGTGCTCAACCAAACCCAAGTTGAGACGCTGAAATTCTGCAAGAAGTGCAGGTTGCTGCTCTTGGATCATCAAAGTATTGCAATACACCTTTCGACTAAGTGCATCAGCAACCACATTGGCTTTGCCAGGATGATACTGAATACCCATGTCATAATCTTTGATCAATTCTAGCCATCTCCTCTGCCTGAGGTTCAGATCTGGCTGAGTGAATAAGTATTTCAAACTCTTGTGGTCGGAATACACCTCACAGCGGTTACCGATCAAATAATGCCGCCAAATCTTGAGTGCATGAACCACCGCAGCAAGCTCTAAATCATGGGTGGGATAGTTGAGCTCGTGAGGTCTCAATCGCTCGATGCATAGGCAACCGCTTTGCCTTCCCGCATAAGAACACACCCAAGTCCCCGACGAGAGGCATCACAATAAATATCGAAGCTCTTGATATCGTGAAGAGTGAGGACTGAGCTGAAGTCAATCGCCGCTTGAGCTCCCAAAGCTCTCATCACAAGCAGAGGACCACACAAACTTCTTGTCCTTCTTAAGCAATTCAGTCATTGGCTTTGCGATCTTGGAGAAGTTCTCGATAAAGCGGCGGTAGTAGCCCGCTAGACCAAGAAAACTCCGCACATCGTTGGATCGACTTGGCCGGCCCAAGATAGAACATCGCCGACTTTGCGGGATCTACACTATTCCTCCAAATTGAAAGAACATGGCCCAAAAATGCCACTTCCTTCAACCGTAACTCACATTTGTCGAACTTTGCATACAAACTGATGCTCCCGCAACTTGCCCAAAATAATCTTGGATGCTCAAGATGCTCGCTTGGCCTTGGAATAGATAAGAATATCATCAATAAAGACCACCACAAATTTGTCCAAATACTCCATGAATACGAATTCATAAGGTTCATGAACAACGCTGAGCATTGGTCAAACCAAAAGACATGACGGTGTACTGCATGCACCATAACGAGTAGTGAAGGCCGCTTGAATATCCTCACCGATCCGACTTGATGATAGCCCGATCTCGATCAATCTTGAGAACACTTGAGCTCCGCATAACCGTCAAAAGATCATCAATGCGGGCGAGAGGATATTTGTTCTTCACCGCCACCTCATTGAGAGGACGGTAATCAACACACATGCGCAAAGTCTTGTCCTTCTTCTTCACAAAGATCACCGGACAACCCCAAGGAGATGAACTGACGGATGAAACCCTTTGCTTGGAGCTCGCCAAGCCGCTTCTTCAATTCTTCTAGCTCATTGGGAGGCATTCGATACGCGCCTTCAAATCGGAGCGCACGGCAGCAACTCGATGACAAACTCCAGATCTCGAACCGGAGGCATCCTGTAAATCTTGGAAAGACATCCCCAAAGTCGATACTATGGGAACATCCTGACCGCAAGGTCGCTTCGCTTCTATTGCACATAGATGCGCCCCGGCCGCGCAAAAATCCGACCGCCGCTCGGCGGCCGGTAAGATAGATAGATCAAATGATCTTCCCGCACAATCAATCGCCCCAAGTGCCGGGACAACCAATCCATGCCAAGAATCACATCCGGATTTCATGAATCGAAAGCGTAATGAGATTTGCCAAAATCCCACTCTTCAACTATGATAGAAACATCCCGACATCAGAATCGGCTCTCATTTCCAACCCCGAGAGCGGATGAGCAAAGGAACTCCCAAAGGAACACAAAGACCACTAACAGCAGAAATGATCTTGAAATAAAAGAATGCGATGCTCCGTAATCAAATAATACCGCAGCAGGACGAGAATTAACAAGAAGTGTACCAATCACGACATCCGCGCCCCGAGCCTCCTCACCAAAGGTGGTTCACTCGACCGCCGCACTCGGGTCTTCGAATAATCTTCGTCGCGGTGATCGCTCCCCGCCAAGCCTCCATTAGGACGAGGCCGCAACACTCGAGGGCGCATTCGATAATGGCCCTTGTTGTGGCAAATAAAACAGTCACCTCGGCCGCCGGATTGCGGAGACCGCTCTCTGCCGATCGCAGCGCACGTGGTCAAACACGCCTGCGGTGGGCGAGGAGCTGGTGCAGATGGTCTCGGCGCCGGTGGAGCAAAAGAACGGGCCATCGGTGCCGCCCACCGAGGACTAACGAGGCCGTGTGAGCGCATCGACGCGCTCCCATTTGCGCTATGGACTCACCAGCGCTTTCGCTTTATGCTCAAGAACAATGGCCTTATCTACCAAGGCCCGAAAGTCCGAGAAGTCCACAATGGATAGCTTGTCCTGCAGCTCCTGACAAGCCATCCATAAACTTCTCCCGCTAGCCTCATCTGAGGCCACCTCACCCGAGCATAACGAGCCGATGATTGAACTCAGAAGGTACTCGTCCACGCACTTTGCGCCCTTGCTTGAGCGCGAGGAACTCCTTTTCTTCACCTTCATCAGCCGCCGATGTGGGCCCGACGTAAAAGTCGACCGAACTCCTCCCACGCGACCACATGGCCCGCGGCCGCATGGCGAGATAGTTCTCCCACCATGAGAGTGCCGCCCTCAAGCCGGGTGGGGACGCGAAGAGCGCTTTGTCTGCGCTCGGCATCGAGCTATGTTGAGCTTTCGCCAACCATGCGCAGCCAATCGTCCGCATCGAGGGTCCTCGAGAGCGGAGAAAGTCGGCGGTCAGGTACGGAGGAACTCGCAAGTCCCCGCGAGCTCGTGGCCGCCACCACCGGCAGGAGTGGAGGTATTCCTAGCAATAACCTCCAAGATGCGTGTCTGTCCATGCGGTTTCGCTGACCGAGCGAGAACCTCACCATGGTCGGAGGAGGAAGCTCATCATGACCACTCGCTGACCGCCACGCTGCTCTCCCGCCATCCTGCTTTACTAAGACAAGTTAGCAACAAATTTAAGAGCAAGAAAGCCCAAAATTCATGAAAGCAATCTAAACAAACACAAGGCAGATAAAGTTCGACCAAAGAAAATCGACACATAGCAACTCATACATATCTTACCCTTATGCTCCCACAAATTTTACTTAGACTTAATTCTCTATGGTTCTCCCAAAGACTGATTCTACCAAGAGTAACTATCTTTGAAAGGAAAGAGAGAAGCCAAGTTTTAAACTCAAATTAGAGTAAGATGAGAGTAGAAGGCTAAGATAGGTAAGGAGTAAAATCTGAGAATCACCTAGGTTTTCATAAACCCTTTTTATACTTTGAAATTAAGCTTTTTCAAAATATCCTAAAGACGACTATGCTTGGGTTGTTACGGTCGAATGGCTCGATACCAACTTTGTAGAGACCCCGCTTATTTGGTTTGTAATGCTTAACCAACCACCGGTCCTAGCATCACAAATCAAATAAATCGATCTCGAGATATGTATACTTCCTGTATGCGATACACACTCACAACAAAAGTATGCATCAACTCCATTCCAAACATAGAGTCCAAACATCACACTACAAACGGAAGATAAACAAATAGTAACAATATTACGTATATAGGCCGACAAGCCACAAGATACACAAATAGACAACAACGACAATGAAGCAAAGTGCCATAAGATGGCTATAAACAAAGCCAATCACAGTGCCTCCAACCCACAAGGCATCCGACCGACCGCCAAGACTAGTCGTCACCACGACGGCGACAAAGACACCACGTAAGTGAGGCCCCGAGGCTCACCTTCTTCCTCTCGCAACAAAAACATTAAGCAAAGCACCGAGTACAAAGATTGTCTTTGTACCCGCAAGATCGACGTGTGAACCAGCGCACTGCTCATATGCTACATGCAGCTTGTCTAGTGGAGGCCATATGTTTTATTTGCATAAAGCCAATTTTCATTTGCCATAAGGTAATACAGCTTTAAAGGCAAGTTTGCAATTCATTTTAAGATTGAAATAACAGAAGGATAATAATAACAAAAGCGAAAGATAAACAACCTAGAAGTGACTATCCCAATAGTCACCACAACAATAGCACGAATCCCGCATTCGCACTCACCCATCAAGTTTTAATTTAAATGTTGAGTCTAGTTCTTGGGGCGATCCGAGCGTGTCCATAACCTAGACGAGGCTATTCGAATAGTTTTAAACCTCGCAGGTGTACCAATGTACCCACACCTGCATCGCTTTAAGCCGAGGCACACTCCAAGGTATGCAGCACACTAAGTCCTACGAGACTGCTTCCAATATTGTGTATCAACCCCGAGCCGCTCGTGTGGGTAGAAACACCATACGCTTACATGGTAAAGCCGAAAGACAACTACCCACTCGTGATAAAGCTTTTGGACAACTACCATGCTCCCACCTCCATCCCTCCCGCGACCTCCTGCGACCCGAGCCAATACACGCCAAAGTACTAGGTCAAGAGAGGTCCCATATACTCTAGTGTGGTTAGCACGCAAAATGCTCGATCACGGTGGCGCAAGTAACTCGGTCCTTAATTGACTCTGCACCTTTCCAGTCACACCCAATGATCACACAGCCTTACCATTGTGCCCAAGTCTAAACCATTTTGTTTTCATTTTTAGTTTTGCGATAAACATAGCAGAAATGCTAAAACATAAAGTTATAGTAAATTTTGTGTGATCAAGGTTACCGACTAAAGTCGATAACCGCCGCTTCTACCGATAGCTAAGCATGTCTAAGCAAGTTGACCGAATCTACTAAGTGACAAGAGATCATCCAATGATCTCTAATCACAAAGAAATAACTTAGGCTCGGTAGTAGAGATCCATATTTTGTCTACGGATATGCAACTACTGGATTTAACTAACCATTTTAACACAAATTAAGCGATGCATACATACAATTGAAACAAAATATTAAACTTTAAAATACTGGGATTAATCATGATCAAATCGCTTGTTCGCCGCTGTTGCTCAATAAGGTGCGGAGGATCGCCCTCGTGGTTGCCGCAAATATCGACTCAACGATCGAACACAACAAAGCAAATAAGGACGAATAACACCGACAAAACTTAAGCATACAACAACATCAACTCATGCCAAAATTCACACAGCAGCCTAAACAAGATATAACAAAATTTAGAAACAGAGAACAAATCATTTTAAGATGCTAATAATTTTCTATGAATTTTCTAAGCTAAAAATACAACATGTCACTAGTTAGTTACTTAACAACTTTTCATAAATGTAAACAGTGTATAAAACCTATCCTAACAGTTAGTATACTGAAAATGAAATTTTACAAAACTGGTTCATTGAATTTGGACAATTATTGGAAAAGATATGCATTTTCTAATTTAGAAGATACATAAGACATCATTTTATTAGATAACAGATTTTTGCTACAGAGACATGGATGAAACTAATTTTAGTAAGTAATACATTTAAAATGAAAAATAACAGCACTGGTTTCATGCAATTTGGATAAAAATTGAATTAGTTATGCATTTTACAAGTTTAAATGATTTAACGATTAGGCAAATGTAAAAGCATTTGAAATACTAAAGCATTTATACCCTTTCCTACCGATGACCAACTAACCCCGTACATCGACAGAGCGGGCCCGCGCGAAAGTGCTGACGAGAATAGCCCGCACGCCAAAGCGACGCCGGAGGCGTATTCTAAGAATACGCTTTGACATATCAACGCCGCAAACTTAACCTACTCACAAAGAAATACGTTTCCCACGAGAAAACGCATTATCGGTGCTACACAACTAACAATCGACAAGATGGGCCCACATGGCGGTGACCCGCAGAACAAATAACGATTGGATTAAACGATTTCTAAACGTGATTACCGAGAGAGGGCCCACAAATCGAGACTAAGAAGACATGATTAGAGTTAAACTAATCTTCACCGCGGTTCACCGGCGAGCACCGCACGGCGCGCGCGCGCAGTGATCTAGCAAACCGATGAGTTTCAAGACGAGTGAGTGGTACCTTCGGTTCGCATGACCTCGCGAACTCGATACGGTGACGCGAGTCACGGAAATGCCGGCGGCGGCGCGCGAACGGAGGCGGAGAAGAAGATGCGGCCTCGCGGAGAAGATGATACGAGCTACGAAGACCGGAAAGTGCGCCACGCCCGCCTTGATCCTGTGAACAATAAGCACAAGATGATGGCGACGAAGGAGGTCCGAGACGGCCGAATCACCACGGCGGAAACACCGAGCTCGGAGAAAATCGGTCGCCACGGCTTCCACGATGCACCAAAGACGGCGAACCCCGTGAGCATCGGTGGAGCATTGCGATCAAGTGGAACCAAACGCCGAGGCTTGAGACTCACCGTAACGCTAGCAAGCTCGCGGGGCGAGATCGCCGAGGCGAGACGACGATACCGCCTCGGTGATCCACCGACGCCAGGACCCGAATAGGCAAATGGAGGCGCGAGGCGAGAGGAACACGACCGTCGCGTCGCGCAAAGGGCGGCTCAGAACGGCGGCGCTTATTGCCGAAGTTCTTCTCCGTAGAGAGAAAATTTGGGCGGAGAAGGTGAGAGAGCGAAGGAAACGATGATCGAATGAGTGCGGTGAGGTTATGAAGCTCGCGATGCTCTGACGATGACACGAGGGCAATAGGTGGCGCCGCGAGGCACGTGGCAAGCATGCACGCGCGCCGCGAGCTCCGTGAGGTGCGGAGAAGACGAGGACGGTCGACAAGTGGGGACCACCACGATCGGCGATAGCGTGGCGAGCCGCAGGTTCGACTCTATCGGAAAGATGCCGACCGTTGGATCCGAAATGGACGGTCGAGATTGATGTATGCATTCGGACAGTCGGTTGCGCACGCAACGTGGATCGCTCGATTTGCATCTGACGCCACGATCAATTGGACTGCGCGCAGTGCAGCTAGTTGACGCGACCGAGTCAAGTGGCGCGGTCGGACTCGAGCCCGAAAGTTGGTTCGCCCGAGGAACAAGATGCTTTAGATTTTGATTTAAAAGACAGAGAAGGTTTGGGGAATTTTAGAGGTAGACCCAGAGCTACAAAAATTTCGAAATTTTTATGGTAGCTACTAGGGACAGAGGACAACCTTGTATAATTTTTCCAGAACTTTTATGCACTGCATTATTCTAGAGAAAATTCACAAGCTGCTGTACAGGAGTTTGACCAGATTTCAAACAGAGTTGACTTGGCCATTTGAAATAGCAAACAAAATCTAAAAATTGTGAAATAATTCAGGAGGTAGATAGGATGATCAAGATGCTAGGAAAAATAGCTTCAGAGGATGATCACAAGTTTGAAGGCTAGAATCGATAATCAACAATTTCCAATCACAAGAATTAAATTCTACAAATTGGAAATTGCTAGGAAAATTGTAGAAACTTTCAAATGATTTGAAGATACAACAAAGTTTTTATTTCTCCTCAAAATTTTACATTTGAAATACAAACCCTAAGTTAGGGTCATATAAGTACGAAAGGAGCCAAAGCTCATCATGCTGCTTAGATGCTACAGAGAGTGTATGGTCAACAACTCACAGAAAGCGTGTATATGCGCCACCGTAGGTTCCTTCCCGTGAGTCACCCATACCGCAAGATGAAAAAACAATTCGACGGAAATAAGGAGGACAATTCGGCTCAAGGGCTTTTAGAGGAAAGAGGTCTATGATATGGTTAAGGATATCCATGTTGTGCTTGGGAAGGATGTAAATTAAAACCCGTCGAAGAACATCCGGAAGAAGCGGTCAATTTTTGGGACTTGCCTTATTGGGAGCACTTAGAAGTTCAATCATCGCATCAACGCCATGCACGTGGAGAAGAATGTATGTGAAAGCTTGATTGGTCTCTTCACCGAACATTAGTGGCAAAACAAAGGATGGTGTTAACGCACGACGCGACTTGGTTGATATGAACATAAGGACCGAGTTAGCACCGAAAGAGACCGATAAAGGACGAACATACCTTCCACCACTTGCTACACTATGTCCAAGGCCGAGAAATGAATTGTGCCAAAGCTTGCATGGTGTCAAAGTCCCGTCTGTTACTCCGCTAACATTAAGAAACTTGTTTCTATGCAAGATTTGAAATTAATTGGTATGAAGTCTCATGATTGTCATGTGTCGATGACACAAATGCTTCTGTTGCAATTAGGGGTATCTTGTCGAACAAGGTCCGAGTGGCAATCTTGAGGTCGTGTTATTTCTTCAACTTAATTGCTCGTAAGGTCATCGATCCCGAAGACTAGATGCTCTACAGCCGAGGCGGTGACGACTCTATGTCAACTTGAGATGTATTTCCTCCGTCATTTTTCGATATTATGGTCCATCTCATTGTTCATCTTGTGAAAGAGATAAAGATATGCGGTCTGTGTTCCTACGTCATATGTACCCGCTCGAGAGGTATATGGGAATTCTCAAGTCCTACGTGCGAATCGATCTCGACCGGAGGGCAAGATCATCGGGTTATGCAACCAAGAGGTCATTGAGTTCGCGTCGACTACATGGCTCGTGGAACCGATCGGTGTGCCTCTATCTCGCCATGAGGGAAGGTCGGTGGTATCGGGACCATCGGAAGGAAATCAATCACCCCGACCGGATACGTGCGCCAAGCCCATTTCACGGTCTTGCAACACATGACCCAACTGTCCCGCGACATCGACGAGCACAAAGACATGGTACGCCAATGTAATCCGCACCGGTCGGAGGTTTGGATCACGAGAGAGCACAACCGTCGGTTCAACGAATGGGTAAAGGTGCGAATCATGACCGGAGGTCATCAAGTGATGATACGTTGCTATGGTTGGCAAAAGGGCCACAATTTACAATTGTCACATGGCAAGGATACGACATAAATGGGTACACATTTTATACGGCACTGGGATAGGAAGAGCACAGATCGTAGCAGCGGTGTCCGCATAGATGCATTCAATCTGATCGATGGGCCGAGGAGCTCGTACTATGGGCAAATAGAGGAGATATGGGAGCTCGACTACGTGCTTTTCAAGATCCCCTATTTCGGTGCCATTGGGTCCATCTCCACATGTGAAGGTCGACAAATGCACGCGTCACTACCGTGGACCTCGATCGTGTCGGATACAAAGACGAACCATTCGCATCTTGCAACCAAGTTGTTCAAGTCTTCTATGTAACCGACCCGGCAAATAAGAAGCGTCACGTAGTTCTTCATGGAAAAAGAAGGATTGTCGGAGTTGAGAATGTAGTGGACGAGGAAGAATACAATCAATTTGTGAGTTGCCTCCTTTCGGAGACGGCATCGTGCTCGAGGAAGAACCCAATGAGGAAGCTAGCTATATGCGCGTCGATCATCGTGAAGGACTATATTTTAATTAAGAAATTACTCCATTGTAATTAATTTATTCCATAACATCATGTGTTATGAACTTGTAATATGTCGACGTATATTTTGATGTCAACGTGGAATTGTAATCGCTCTGTCCTTGTGGACCGTATATTTTGGTGCATTAAAATTCATTTCATTTGGAAAATAGTCCACCGCACCACCTTTCTAGAAACCTAAAAACTAAAATTTTATGGCAAATAGTCTAACACCTTTGCAAAGAAACCGGTATACTCATGCCTAATCCTGCAATGTCATCGCGAGCGAGAGACGCACGTCGTCGTCCCACCCTTCCACACCGCACCAATGCTCGCAATCGTGGCCATCCTCCGACAGCGCCACACCCGCCCGGTGGCGACGCTTCTTCCCCACGCCGCTGGACCATGTCCGCGGCGAGCCTCGCACCGCTCGCACTCCCGGTTGGTCTTGGCCGCTCGCACTCGCGCCGGCCGGCTCGTCCTCGACTGGCCGATGTAGTGCTTCCCAACGCCGCGCGCTCGCGTCGGCGTGTAGAGGAGGAGACCGAACACGAGGCCGCGCCTTGTGGCGGCCACGCCGCCGTTCAAGGAACATGATCGGCCGCGGCCTATGTCTTGGGGCGCGAAGACAAGCCCGAGGCCGACGATGAAACAAGCCCGGGTTGCCGGCGGCGGTGGTTGACAACGGCGAGGTAGCGCCGTTGTCCCGCCACTTCATCGCCTCCTCGCTCGGCGCCACGCGCCTCCCACGGCGCGTTCTTTGGACACCTTGTACAAGGCCTTGCAACTATCGTACATACATTCAAGATGTTAGAATAAATAGTAGTATGTACGACGTATATTGTAGACATAAAGATGTATGTACGTTAATCGTAGGTGCGTAGGTCCTCCATGGTGAGGAGAGCTCGCGGCCACACTGGCGACGATGTCGGCGACGACATCGTGAGAAAGAGCGCGATCACCGACCTCCTCGCCTTGGTGCTTGCTTTGTCGCTCTGCATGCTAACCTTGGCGATTGGCGTGCTCAAACCGTGAGACGAAGAGCGATGGGAGGGTTTAATCTTGGTGATTATTAGTCTTATATCAAGAATTAGAGTAAGCGCACGTGAGGCGAAGAGACGCATGTATCGTCGGCGTGCGAGACGAAGAGACGGCAGCGATGGTGAAGAGACACATCGATATCACGAGCGGATCTATATGGGAACCGCTCGTGATAATAATATCACCGACGGTTATTTAATAGAGCCGTCTGTGATACTAGTATATTACGACGCTTCTCAAATTGAACCGTGCGCGATATTTCCAGAGCAGTTTTATTTCCAAACCGTGCGCGATAAGGCGTCCTCATCACAGAGCGGTTCTTGTACCACCGTGCGTGATACTTCCTGACGGTTGAAATATGAGCCGCTCGTGATATGTCCTCATCACGAGCGGTTCATATTACGAACCGTGCAGGAAGTATCACAAACGGTTGGTAATAAGAACCGCTGCGTGATGAGGACATATCACGACAGTTCCCAGATGGTTCCAAAGGGAACCGTCAGAGAAAGAACACGAGCGGCTCCTTTGGAACCGCTGCGTGATGAGGTGTCTGCTATTGCCTGTTTTGTAGTAGTGGGTATGACTTGTCTTGGAAAAGGTCTATGTACTGGTCCTGATCTTGAGGTGCTCATTCTTCTCCAAAATTTCCCGACGAATCGACGTCTACTCGCAAACGAGATAAATAAACAAAACAAATAAATAACAGAGGCAAAAAAAACTCCAAAAATTAAATAAAAATCTCAGATAAATAGATCTCAAATTTAGATAAATTTAGGAATTTGAATGGGCTCAATCGGAGTTTGGATGCAAAAGTTATGGGCTCTGGAAGATTGAAAATCTAAAGAAACCCCAATTTTGGATTTTCCAGAATTTCCGAATTATTTCTTAACATAAAAATCGGATTATTGCGCAACGCTGATGTCATCAGAGAACGTTCGGACGGGGCGAAAAACAAACTGACAAGCGGGACCCACATGTCAGAGACACGGCTCACGGTAGACCAAGTCTACCGAGCCTCGGGACCCGGGGACCGGTGAATTGAGCCACGTGGTGCTGACGCGGCACCGACGTGGATGCCACGTCGAAGACACACAGGCGACGGGCTGACGCGGGCGCTGAGGTGGTGGTTGACGCGGCGTGCCACGTCGGCTCGGAGGCGGCGGTGCTCGGAAACCGACGACAACGGCGAACGGCGGGGCTTCGCGGCGGTGAGTGGTACCGGCATGTAGAGGGGCTATTGCGAACCTCTGGGTGCAACTCCGGGTTATCGGGAGGGACGGTGGCGACCGGTGGCGATAGTTGAGCGGCGGAGGAGCCTCTGGTTTTGTCGGACGGGAGCTCCGGTGGCGCTTCGGCAATGCGAAGGGGCTCTGGAGGTAGATGCTGCGATGGCGGACCCGGCAGTGTCGATCACGAGGGCAGGGCGACGTCAACGGCGGTGCAATTCGAAGGAAACGCCGGTGGCGACAAAAACCTAAAAACTGAGTTACGGCGGTGCTAGGGCTCGGGAGGAGGTGGGGTGGCGGCTCTGGGTTGCGGTTGAGAGGGCGAACCCGGGGGTCCTATTTATAGGGTCCGGGAGGGCTAGGAAGGCGTGCGGCGGCGGAACCCTAAAAGAGTCTGAAACGATCCCGCGAGAAAACGGAGATAGAAACGAATCCGAGGTTTGATTTTGATCCGGGAAGATGCGGGGAGATTGGGGATAAGATTTCGCACGTTTTCTAGAAGGGGTTCTGTTGGAAATCTCGCATTGTCGTACGGGACTCGGAGATCGGTAATGGCGGACGGGCGCGGCCGTTTGCGAAGACGACGCTGGGCGCGAGGAGAACGACGAGGGCGTGGGGCCCACACGCCACGGCAAGACAAGCGGCGCAGAGAGTTGAGTGCGCGCAGAGGTTGGGCGGAACAGAGGAAATGGGTCGGAGGAAAGGAATTCGGCCCAAAGCTTTTATCTGAGATTTAAATTACTTTTCTATTTTATAAATTATCAGGAATTCAAATAAGCAATAGAAAATAGCAAATGAACTCAGAAAAATTCTAGAAAAATCTAGAAAATATATCTGAGCATATAAAACCCAAATAAAATAGTTTTGACTATTGTTCATGTTGGGATTATTCATATTAAATGTTTTGATTGTAAAGTCCAATATTAAGCTTTTGAATTAAATTCAAATAAATCGAAATGGTGACTTTTCTTCCTACTAACTATTTAAAAGATTTTTAAACTTAGAAAATTGGGATGTTACAATGTGTCCACAACAATATATAGTCTTCATTCAATGGCGTTCTCACACTGCATTCCTGTGTAAGTTCAACAGGGAACCTCGTGTTTCAACCATTGACAGTTGGCGCTAGAAGGAGGGCGCACCATCAATTAGAAGATCACTGTGATATCCTCATGGCCTCTCCGGTGGACTATGAAGACAATTCCTTTGATGTTGACAACTATGCCCACCCCACGATGGAGGACTACACCCCTGTGGAGGCGTGCAAGTACGACTTCTTCGATGAGTACATTCCAGAGAAGAAGTCCTCACCACCCTCAAACCAATCCATTGGGAGTAAAATGGTGGGAACGTCAAATCCACTCTCAAGCAACTCTGAGAGTGGCTATGTCCCAACTTCTATATCAAATCAGGAGATAAATGACCATGATGCTAGTACCATGACAATTCATGACGATCTCTATGGTGAAGACTATGCTGAGGTGAAGGAAGAATCATTTTCAAAGCATCTACTCTATCAACTCCGAGGTCTCAACTACTACCCCTCCTCTGATGAGGATGGAATGTTCCCACCTTCTATCTGCTCTGAATTTCATGAATGTGCAGTCATCAATGCCAATGAGACTGACGAATAATGGACGGTATGTGAGCAACGCGAGGCCCAGGAACAAGCCGAACGTTTGGCACAGGAGCGATGTAATTAGATTAATGCAGTCAAGTAGAAGGCAATGGAGGAGGTCCATTGCCGTACCACGACAACGCACCAAGGACATTTAGAAAATTTTTGCTACGCTGCGTACTACTGTTGCAGTGCAGAGTGGCCTGCAAATGCATTGCAGGTATGGTTTCTGTTTCACTCGAGTACAATCTCAATGTTTTACAATCACCCTCATAGGTAGAGACTCTTGTTGACAGAGTACGGATACTCTCGAGTGCAATTGTCAACAACCCAATGAAAAATGACGGTGAACAGGACCTTTTGGTCATTCGTTCACTTGCTGCTGACCTGTAAGAGGCCACTGTCGAAGTGCAAAGCCTCTCACTATCATCACGAGCTCAAAGTAGTTCTAGAGTAGACCAATTTGACTTTAGACATCATCATCATGATGGCAATATTCATCAAGAAGACTCTTTGCCTTTTTGCTATATATCATGCGTATGATTTTTTTTTTTGCAAATCATTCAATTTTTTTACCTTGCGATCTACATGAAGATTCATGCGCCTGACCACCTCTGACTCTAGTGAGGCTCTGGTGATTTCGTCTTCTCTGGCGGTGACAACAGCCATAGAGGGAGAGAGGGTGGCAGCTAGACGGTGATGGTGCCCTGCTCCCACTACCAGCCGCAGATCGGAGGAGGACGGTGGGCAGTGGAGGTCAGCGGAGGCGATGAGAACAGACTATCTATTAGGAGGCGAGGGTAGTGGTGGTGGATATGACGTCAGTAGTCGCTAGAGACGCGGAAGAAGGTAGCGACGTGGAAGATGGGTGGTGCTGGTGTAGGAAGAGGAGGGGTAACAGCGGGAGTGCGGGTGATAGGCTCGCCAGTAAGGTGATGGGAGGCGACGTATCGAAGGGTGTGGGGTCGGGGGGCTAGGAGTGAGGGAGTAGTTATGGTTGGGGGTGGGTTGTGGTTTTATATGGTGGGAATTATTTATTTGACACAGGAAGTTGGTCAGATCCCTGTCTCCATCGGAAAAGTTATCTTCCTTCTTATGCCATTCGTTCTTAACTTTGCTTCGTTATTTGTCAATCTTCGTTAGGACACCGCTATGCGAATAGCACAAACATGTCTATTTTTTCAAAAATACCTATCTTACCCCCACATTGGCCCACATGTCATATTCTTCCTTTTTCTTTCTCCACCGTCCTCCCTTTTTTCCCTCTCATGACTCACCGGATGCCACCAATGTCCCTCCCTGCACCTCCTCCTCCTCCTTGAAGAATCTAGACCCGCTATTATAGGTTAATAGAATATTTTGGTAATTAATGACAATTGTCATGAGGTCTAACATTTTTATAAGTTGGTGAAATAGGTTAAGTCACATGACAATGAAAAGCAATTGATTGCTAAATGTGTTAAAAGTCATCAAATCAAGACTTGGGATAAATGATGCTATCATGTGTTGATAAGCGTCAAGATAAGATCATGAAGTAAAGAGAATCATCATGGGTTGATGATTATCAATAGTCAAGAACCAAATCTTGGAGTGAGGTCCAAGAAGAATGCTAGAGGTAGACATATGACTAGCTAGGGCTATAGATGTGTTCCTAATCTTTTACCGGTCTTGGTGTTTGGTTGGAAGACCGGATTGCTAGTATAGGTTGCCGTACTATTAAGAGGGGTTTTGACTAGTAGTTTGAGTGTGTCATGTGTTGATAGCTTGTTTTGCTTGCTCTAGCTCTCGTAAGCATGTTGCCGATATTTGTGAATGTGTTTTACAAATAGTTGAGGCCCATGCATAATCCTTGTAGCATGTGACTTGAGTTTGCAAATGTGTTTTGTAAATGGTTTAAGTCCATGTACCTTTTTCCTTGTGGCGTAATTCTAAAAGTTTGCAAATGTATTTTGCAACTTATTGAGAATCTCGTCTTCGTACCTTGTTTTGCATTTTGTATCTTTTGTAAATGTGTTTTGCAAAATTGAGTTGAAGTGATTTGTAAAAAATCTTTTTTTGTTTCCTAGATCGGATTGACCGCAATAGGATACCCGGACTAACCGGAACCTCGGTCTAGGTCAGACGGTCAGGTTTTTCCAAAGAACATCCATTCTCTGTTTTGATATGCAGATTGACCGACATTGGAGGACTGGACTGACTGGACCTCCGGGTCAAGTGACCCGGTCAGTCTTTTCCAGAGAATGATGTTTTTGGAAACTTGCTACAAATTTCCTCTTCCAGACTAACCGTAGTTAGTAAGCCAGACTGATCGGACCTCCAGGTCATGTGACCGATCGCGTTTTCCAGTAGCATGTTTTCCCCTAATTCGAAAATCTTTGAACCCGGTCTGACCGCACCTTGTATAGGCGAACTGACCGGCCTTGCCATAACGGACAGAATCTGCTGCAATGATTATTGCAAAAGTTACCGTTATATAGTTGCCCGGTCTGACCGTCCTGTTGCCTGCTCAAGCTTTGACGAGGATTTAATAATCCTCATTTTACTATTTATCCGTAATTATGTATTATAGGTAAATATGACGTCACACAGTTTCTAAGTATACCCCTTACGGTTGTAAGGGAGAGGTCAATCAGGTGGTCGTAAGTCCTTCTACAACCACCCCTATAGTCGTAAGTATTTCTACGACTACCGTGTAATCGTAAGTTCTCCTGCGATTACCTTCGGTCGTAAGTTTTTCTACGACTAGCATCCAGTCATAAGTTGTTCTACGACTACCACCTGGTCGTAAGTCCTGCTACGACCAGTCCTACCACAACTTCTCCACAGATAACTAGGTCCACTCGCCAGTAGGCCCTATTAATTGTGAGATCTGAGCAGTCAAGATACGTAGTTATACCTGGAATAACTACAGATAACTCACCATTATCTCTGATTGATAACCGTCAGGCAATGTAACATCCTGATTTTCAGAATCGGGATGTTAATATTTAATTTGGCAATCTATTAAATATTTGACTATGTTTTAAAATTTTCCCTGGTTAAGTAAAAAGATTGCTTGAAAAATCAAATCGAATAATTAAAATGGTTGCATTTAAAGTTTAATTGAGTTGTTTAAAAAGTTGCATAAACATGACAATAATAGTAATAAACAATATTAAAACAAATTGTTTCAAAGACTGCATTTAAAAATAAATAAGTTATTTTGACTTTTTGTTTTAGCGTGCATATCAAAAAGCAGGACATGTCATTCATTTATATCATTGCCGCTGCTTCCATTCAAGTGCTGTGTGCTCATTAATTCCACTACCATTTCTTTTCTCATACTTACAATCATGCATGCTACACACATCTGCTACTACTAATTCACTATATATATATATATATATATATATATATATATATATATATATATATATATATATACTACTACTAGTAGTGCTAGTTAAACACTTATATACTTGCAAGTGCTAGTTGCACACATATATACATGCAAGCATGCTGCTTCACACACCGAAAAGAGACATGCAGCAGGGGAGCTAGTAGGATATACTTAGATGCATAAGCTAGCTAGCTAGCTATGGGCACTCACTGCCCTTGCCCCAACCGAAGCGACCTATCACCATAGCCCCATGGGTAAGTGTCACTTTCTTTTCCCCAATTGGCACCGCCATTTTTCCTGTGCCTAGCACAAGTGCAAAGCCCCATATTTCCTTCTCTCCACCGCCATATCTTTCTTTACTCAAGAGAGAAACCTTTTGCCTCTCTTCTTGCCCAACCGAATCACATGCATGCCCATTTCTTTTTCTCACCAGCCCAAAGCCCTCGCACACACTGCTTTCTTCTCACCTCTAATCATTTTTTTCTCCCCATTTCTTTGCACAATGAGAGCTTTTCCTCATCCTCGTCATTTTCACTCCTCCTCATCCCAAGCCACCTTTGTCCCACCTTGAGCACACTTTCTTGCCATTTCCTTTATGCAATGAGAGCTACTATCACCCATTGCCTTTCTTTCTTTCTTTTGTCCAATTGAACTCACTGCATTCCACTGCCATTCTCTCACCTACAGCTTTCCCCATCATGTGCCCAGCCAAAGCACCTAAGCCCCACTACCAATTCTTCTTCCCAACGCAACACCTATTCTTCTTTCCCAAACCAGCACTTCATTTTCACTTCCTCCCTCCAAATCCCACCAAAAAAAAATAGAAATCCAGCCATGCATGTTGTACCATGATGATCCTCATCATCTAGGCTTCCCATCGATCCAATTAGTTTTTACATGCACACCTTTTGAGCTATTTGTGTGGCACAAGTCGTTCGGTTGGGAGTGAGCTTGAGCTAGTGTTCTGTTCGGTGGGAGAAGAAGTAGTGTTGGTTTGGGCATGAAGGAGCAAAGCAGCAAGAAGCACTGAGGTGGCGAGCAAAGAGCTTCGGCAGGAGGAGCTCCGACTAGGACGGTGTCATGAGCACGGTGTTGCAAAGACCATGGATGAGGCCGAGGCGCCAGATCATCGGAGCAATGGCGCAAAGATTGGCAACCAGCCGCTTGACGGCAAGGAGGTGGCGAGGCGCCGAGGCGCCGCATCGCAAATGGCGTCCATGAGTGTCGGCAGTGGAGGCACTGTCCAGCGAGCAGGGAGAGGAGGCGCTGCAGCGGCGCGGCCCAGCCCGGGCGGCACTTGTCGAGGCGAGCCGAGGTGTCGGCGCTGCAAAGAAGCAGCCGGTGGCGCAGAGCCGGCACCAAGACGGAGGATGGCGAGGCGCGGCACGGCGGTGAGGGCACGACGTCAGCCCAAGGCGAGGGCGCAAGGCGGCGCAGTGGAGGCAGCGGTGCGACGATGCCGAGGTGCTGCAGCGGCAACCCGGCGTGAAGACGAGGGCGCCGAGGACGCGCCGACCGAGCATCGACGGCGCCGCGTTGTCGCGACGGGCGGTGGTCGGCCGAGGCACCGACGGCTCGAGGTGCGGCATCGAGGCCGCGGCCATGCATGCGGCGATCGCGGCATGGCGTGGTGGCTCGATGAGGCGCACTAGAGCATGGCGCGCGCCAGTGCACGCGACGGCCGAGGGCGAAGCGAGGCAAGGCGGTGTCGATGCGACGGCGTGGCGCATGCGGCGGCACTAGGATGATGGACGTGGACGAGAAGGCCGAGTGGACACGGACGAACTCGGCGACGACTACGACAGACGCAGACCCGAGAAGACGTCCGGTGAGATTTTGCACGCCTATTGCCATGGTAGAAATCTTTAGTATCATATCGCATTTACGATATTTACTTGTGCATGTTGCATCTTAGTCATGTGCATGTCATCTATTTATGCATATTTAATTGCAAAAATGATTTAGTAATTTAAGACCGGTATAATTCTCCGGTTACGTTTTATTTGTACGTAGGCGTGATTATGTGTTGATATATTGGTGAATGCGAATAATTAGATTATTGAGGCGAAATGTGTGTATTGTTGATCGGTGGATGCTAGATTAAATATATATTGGATTGTTTGACCGGTTGATATTTTGAAGTCGCATGGAAGTTAGTGGTGATCTTCGGAGGATAAATTAGTTGGAGGTTTCCTCTCATATTGGATTAGAAATTTTTGGAGATAGGATGCATAAGGGTTTTACAATCTATTACTTGATGGATAGCTTTGTGATGATATGTATTGAGATATGGAGATTGAATCGGGATTTATTTAATCATGAGCAAATGGATCTGATGATTTTAGCATTAGTGTGTGAGTCATTTGTGCTAGAATTTGGAGATGGTAGGAATGGATTATTCGATTTTAGATAACTAATTGGATTGCCATGTAATTAGTAGATAAATCCTATATGCCGAGTCGATGCAATTGTACTCTCTTTTGGATTAGTAGCTAAATGATTATTAGTCGATTGTAGAGACGCATATGTGATTGGATTGGTAGATGTCGTTCACAACTAAGTTCGGTGGTATGGATATAAGTTGATCGATTAGTGAGCAATTAGATGTTGGATGTGTTCTTAAATTGTAAAGATCATTAGGTATCGGTTTGTCAATTAAACTTTGATCGGTAGAAAATTGCGTATGCGATTGTGATTTGCCGAGGCGAGACTAGTAGAGCTAGATAGTTAGCATTAGCTTAAATATTATATCGGAGAACGATCGATGGATTCAATCATGGTCATATGCCCATGCGTCGGTGGATTTCGTAATTATCGGATAGGTTGTATATTTGGAAGATCGTGAGTTCGCATCACTCGATGGATTGAATACCTTGATAATGTCCTTGTGGAGGTTAGTATGAGATTTAGATCAAGATATGATAATATGATTGGAGAGTGTTATTCATGTGATTGGGTTTGACACCTGAGAATCGGTTAAGTATATGAGTATGAGAAGGTTAGATTTGTCGGTAGATGTTTTCCTTAGGAAATAAATAGAAAAGAAAAGAAAATACATAGACCCCACTTGGCATGGCAGAGGCTAGGTCATCCTACCTATAAAAATTATTTAATGCAGTAGCAAAATCAGAAAAGAAATTATTTTTACACGAAAAAGTCTTTTAACTTCAATCATTCATAACTAATTCATATGAACTCCAAATGGGGTGATTCAATTTTTATTGATCTTAAATTTTAATTAACTTTCATACCATGTAAATCTTATCCCTACCATTGTTCTACAAATTCTCACAAAACAATTAAATTCGGATGAACAGTAACAGAACATTGATTTTCAATATTTTCCAAAAATCTGATTTTCAAACTACTATAACTCTCTCATATAAACTCCAAATGGAATAATTTTTGTACCTAAATTCATTTAAAATCATAATATAGCTACTGTATAAATTTCATGCATTTTGGAGCAATTTGAGTTTTTGGCTATTTCTCGGTGTTTATTCGATATCGCCTTTCTATAGATTCCGAGTTGCCGGGAGT
The DNA here is from genome assembly GCA_036346255.1 of Ampelocalamus luodianensis. NCBI lineage: Eukaryota > Viridiplantae > Streptophyta > Magnoliopsida > Poales > Poaceae > Ampelocalamus > Ampelocalamus luodianensis. The sequence goes on from CM070618.1 coordinate 24,983,270, forward strand.
AAGAGAGTATGTAACCGAGAGTGAACAAGTGAACTCCCAGCAAGGCAAGCATCATTTGAACTTTCTTTTGCATCATATTTTATCCCAGTTTTGGTTAAGTTAGTGCAATGATAATTGCTTGCATGCTATTTTGATTATGTAAATATTTTTGTGATGTGTAGTTTAGTTATGTCCTATGCTTGAGGTTAATATTGAATTATGCCAGTACCTACATGCTTAAGATAGGATGTGATGATTATTGAATATGGGTTGCTTAGTCATGCAAGTCTAGATACGGTAGTTTGATTGCCGGGGCTAACCCGACAATTATGGGAAACACATACTTACCTCTTTATACTTTAATTCAGATCTTCGTATCTGTGTTATGATCTAAAATTTGTCATTTTAAAATGAGATCTGGTCCGGACAAGTGTTTGTTAGTGATGGTGTCTTTGTGCACGAGCTTTGGGTAAGTGGAAGGACTTGTCCGACAATTGAGGACCGAACTTTGGTAACGCTGTTAATTCAAGTACACTCGTCTTTGCCACACGCGGGTTGGGAGCCATATGGTTAAGTAGGGGAGGGTTTTATTGTGTTAAGTCCCATGGTGGTGTAAGGGCATAGCGACCGTGAAATCCTATGTCCCTTAGGAGCCGATGTAATCCTTTATAGTGTGCAAGGGAGCACCAATTCTATTTGTTTTGATTGCATCGGATGTCCAATATCACTTGTGAGCCCCTAGCAAGTGCTATCGATGCTTGTACTAGGCAAGGAACCATCTCACAAGGGGGACTTAGCTCAATAGGGCCTTCTTGCTGAAAATGATCAGATCTTGATTTACCCTACGGCATACCATAGGAAGTATGCTACTTTGGAGGTATCCGGAGGCTTACGCGAATCAAGTCGTGTGGGTAAAGTAGTACACCCGCAGGTATCAATCTATTCGAATAGCCGTGTCCACTGCTATGGACAACCGCTTGAGTTCGGAGTTACTATTGTTAGACTTTTAATTAAAATTGTGGTTGAACTTGGTATTCGTTATGAACGGGATGTTCATGTGTTTAATACATCAAAGTGGGCTGCCACTTTGGTCTTTGCATGATTCAATTTTTTATTACTTGAAATGCTTTACTATATGCTTTACTTCTACTTCAAATCTGATTTTAAATGGGCACATGAAAACTAGTATGTGTAGGATGTTATTTGTTGCGCCTCTTTCGCAAAACTAAACCAATATGAGCCATCCTTTGAATGACCCTTATGCATAACTAATTTTATTTGTGTAAGACTTGCAGTACACTTGTACTCACCAGATGTTTGTGGCCTTTTCAAAGTGGAAGATTATGAGTCTAACGATCTTGTTAGTATTGACTTGGGTGACACTAACGAGTAGTGTGCTATCATTTAACTCCCATCGGTTGTCGATGGGTGATGGGCATACCACTACGGTCTTTTGCTTAATTTACTTGCTTCACGCTACTTGATACTTTACTTTGAATTTGGCCTGGTCGGTCGTATGTAATAAGCTATAGACTTTGACTATTATGCAAGATGTCTTTTGATCTCTTGTTGTATGCGTTGTATGGATGTAATCAACGTTGGATGAGGGTATGAGTATATTGGTCGTTGATCTTGGGAGCCAATATAAGTCATACTCGTTGTTAATGAATCCCCATTTAACTCACTAAGGGTAGTGCTTGAATCGAAGAGAATGGACAATCATGTAGCGCCGCAAAGGAGCAACACGCATGATCGTTGAGGCTCTAGTATTCGCCAAGCCCTCACTTGGATAGAGTTAAATTGGAATTCATTTACCGGAGACCCGTAATTATGTCCCTAAGACCTTGTCTAATCTCGGTCTTATGGAGATAATTACCGGGGTCCCCACAGGCAATGTGGGGAGGTTACTACTCCGGTAATTACTCTCATTATTGCAGAATAATGAGCGCCTCCTGACCTGGAACGACAACCACCTTCACAGCATACTATAAATAGACATCTTTTAGAGGTAATGAGAGAGGCTTTTTGGGAGAGAATCAGTAGTGATATTAGCACCAGTCTTTCTGCCAATTGTAACCGGGATACTCAATACCATACACATAGGAGTAGGGTTGTTATTCCCTCAGGGGAAGGCCTGAACCTGTATAAAAATCCCCGTGTCTCTTACTGTGTAGGTGATCATTCGTGGAGACCCCCCCCCGAATCAAATAATCTTTATGTAAGATCGGTTCTAAAACACCGACAGTTGGCGCCGACCGTGAGGATCTCTTCTGGTAATTCCTTGTCAACAGTTCTTTCTTTTTCTCTTTTATGATTCCATGGCAGGAGAGTGGAACGAGGAGAACTGGTTCGACTTGGCCGATTACGCAGATATCGACATGGATGCTGGCTTCGATTACGAGCCGAGTATCGAATCATTTAACGGTATTGCCACATCTAGAGATCTTCTATCAGATATCGGAGACCGTACCACCGCCAAAATTGAGGAGGGATCCTTATCCCCACAACAGTACGCCTAATTGAGGGACCAGCTTCCTCAGAGGGCAAGGGTCAACATGACCGCGAACAGGGAAGCCCTAAGACAGACTCAAAATACAATGAGAGTTTTCCCTCCTAGTGTTCGAGTCCCCTTAAGGCAGTACGACCTGGCGAGACAAGTTCTGGAAGCCATTATTCCAGAGATTCATCGCCACCTAATGGTCCTTTCTCTCCGGATAATCCCACAGAGGGGGGAATCAAACACGCTTTCCTATAAGTACGACCATCCCATCGCAGGACACACCTGCAGATAGAGACGGTTATTAACCCGGAGTTCCTCTACCTGGAGGGGTTTACTCCAAGTCGCCAAATGGTGTCACTTGATGACTCCTCAAGCGAGGAGGCCTCGAGCACAAGTGGAGGTCATCAACGGGAGGTCTTCGTCATTCCCTCTGATAAGAATCATTCTTTTCTACAAAGAAGGTGCCAAGAAGTTATCTCGGGGTGTCGGGCGTTCTCACTCGATCTCCGAGCAGTTCGCTGGTCACCTCATTTCCAACCAACAAACATGGAGAAATTCGATGGAACCCAAAATCCCATAGAATTCCTCCAGATCTACACAACTGCTATCCGAGCAGCAGGAGGAGGAGAGCATGTAATGGCGAATTACCTTCCAAATGTGCTTGAAGGATTTGCACGATCATGGCTTTTAAACCAGCCTTTCGAGTCGATCTACTCGTGGTAGCACCTCTGCGACCTTTGCTGGCAAATTTTCAGGGTACCTACAACCGCCCTGGAAAGGAGTACGACTTGCACCGGATAAGACAGAACGACCACGAGACTCTGCGTCAATTCATCAGGCGCTTTAGTCAGGTTCGTAATTCTATTCCGGAAGTTTTTGACTCGTCTGTGATCAGGGCTTTCAAGCAGGGAGTCCGCAACAGAAGGATAACGGAGGATATAGCTTTGAATCCTCCTGCCACTGTCGCCGAACTCTTCGAGATGGCCGATAGGTATGCGACTGTCGCTGAAGCAGTCGAATGGAACAACACTATCGATCATGAAGATAATATCCCTCAGGAGGCAGGCGAAAGTGGTAAGAAAAAGGATAAAAAGGCTAAGAAATCCAAGAACAAGGTGAAGAGACACAAGTCCCCAGCTGCCGGTTCTAAGGAGGTCCTGGCCGTAAGCGACAAAGAGCCACATAACTCCAAACAGAATTCTGAACGAGGCAAAGGTAAGCGCCAAGATAAGAAGAATGACAAACCTAGGTGGTGTCCTTTTCACAAAAAAGAGGGGAATGACCTTCGCAGCTACTGAGTTTTTCTACAAAAACTCGAAGACTATTACTCTGGCAAGGGGCCACTTCCTACTCTTGAACATGTAGGTCAAACAAGTGGACGAAAGGAGTCAGATGATGAGGAGGAGATGCCATTTCAGGATCGCAGCATACCATCGACCACATCTTTGGGGGATTATCGGCATATGAGTCAAGACGATAGCTTAAAGTTGTTGAACGTGAGATAAACACCATCGACTCCCCTCTTGTCAATAAATTACCGAAGTGGTCAGAGGTCACCATCACTTTCGAGAAAGGTGACTGCCCGATCCCTTCGACTAGACCAGGTCGATTCCCGATTGTGGTCAAACCCACCATCAATAATTGTCGGGTAAATCGAGTTTTGGTCGATGGTGGAAGCTCGCTAAACATACTGTTTACGAGTACTCTGGATGAGATGCAAGTTCCCAGGACAAAGGTAAGGCCGATACGATATTCTTTCCATAGAATGGTACCGGGTCTTCAGCCAAACCAATTGGCCAAGTTTCTCTTCCTTTAACGTTTGGCTCACCAAGCAATTTCAGGACAGAGAAGATATCCTTTGATGTGGTCGATTTCGATACGGCATATAACGCCATACTCGGACGACCAACTCTGGCAAAATTCTTAATAGCTACTCACTATGGGTATCAATGTCTTAAGTTGCCAGGTCCCAAAGGGGTAATCACAATTTATTGTGACAAGAAGATGGCACATTCTTGCGACCGTCGGTCCCTCGAGATGGTTGGACAGATACCAACTCGAGACGAAAGTCAGCCTTCGACTAGCAAGTCAAAGCCTAAAGCTGCACCAAAGCCGAACGATCAAGTCAAGGAGGTTCCTCCGACGCGAGGAGCCCTCAAGATCGCTCGATCGGGATTCTTCCGACCCCAAATAGGAAGACGCCCTCATCACTTTCCTCCGGACAAACTTAGATGTCTTCGCGTGGCAAGCATCCGACATGCCCGGAGTCCCCAGGGAAGTGATTGAGCACAGGCTAGCATTACGGCCTGACACAGTACCCGTAAAACAGATGTTACGGAGATTTGCCCCTGATCGACGAGATGCAATTAGGTCAGTATTTAACAAGTTGCTTAAAGTAGGCTTCATAAGAGAAGTCAACCACCCCGAGTGGTTGGCTAACCCTGTAATGGTTAGGAAGTCGAACGGCAAATGACGTATGTGCGTAGACTTCATTGATCTTAATAAAGCTTGTCCAAAAGATGATTTTCCTTTACCTCGTATCGATCAGTTGGTTGACTCTACTGCTGGATGTGAAATGTTAAGCTTTCTCGATGCATACTCTGGTTACCACCCGATTAATATGTGTCGAGAAGATGAAGAAAAGACCGCATTCATTACACTATTTGGGATATTTTATTATGTCAAAATGCCATTTGGTTTAAAGAATGCTGGAACTTCTTTTCAGCGTTTGATGCAAACGACTTTTTCACCTCAACTAGGCCAAAACTTGGAAGCCTATGTTGATGATCTAGTCATAAAAAGCAGCAAGCGGCTTAATCATATCGCAGACTTGCAAGAAACATTCGACAACCTCAAAAAATACCACTTGAAGATTAATCCTGAGAAGTGTGTGTTCGGAGTTTCTTCAGGAAAATTGCTTGGATTCTTGGTCTCTGCACGAGGAATTGAAGCAAATCCTGAAAAGATAAAGGCCATCATCCAGATGCGCCCCCCGACCACGAAAAAAGAGGTCCAAAAACTCACAGGATGCATGGTGGCATTAAGTCATTTCATTGCACGTCTGGGAGAAAAAGGACTGCCTTTCTTCAAACTTCTAAGGAAGTATGAAGGCTTCGAGTGGTCAGAAGAGGTTAACGTAGCCTTTGAGGAGGTCAAGAGGTATCTTATGAGTGCTCCTGTTCTGGTTTCTCCGAAACCAGGAGAGACGCTCTTAATTTATCTAGCTGCTACGCCACAGGCAGTAAGCACAGTACTGGTCGTAGAACGTGAAGACATACAACGACCAGTTTACTACGTTAGCGAAGTTTTACACGGGACTAAGGAGCATTACTCTCAGGTTCAAAAACTTCTATATGCCCTCCTCATGTCTTCAAGGAAACTGCGGCATTATTTTCAGGCACACAAACTAGCTGTGCCGTCTAAGTTTCCCTTAGGAGCGATCCTCCAGAATAGAGAAACAGCGGGACGTATAGCAAAGTGGTCGGTCGAACTTGGGGAGTTCGACTTCCATTTCGTGTCCCGAACGGCCGTTAAATCCCAGATCTTGGCAAACTTTGTCGCCGAATGGACAAATCCTAAACCTGTTCAGGATCCCCAGTACGATTCTCATGAGCAGTGGACGATGTACCTTGACGGGTCACTTACTATAAGTGGCTCGGCGGCTGGGGTGGTCCTGGAATCTCCTACCGGAGAGACCTTAAAGTATGCCATACAATTAAACTTTCATGCCACTAACAACGTGGCATAATACGAAGGTTTGCTAGCTGGCATATGAGCCGCGAAAGCGCTCTCGATTCGTCGACTACCCGTGAGAGGAGACTCTCAATTAGTCGTGAATCAAGTCGGAAAAGAGTACCAGTGCTCTAATTTGACCATGTCTCGGTACTTATCGGAAGTCCAAAAGTTAGAAAAGCATTTTTGGGCTTTGAGGTATAATTTATCCCTCGAAAGGATAATTTTCTCGCAGACCAACTTGCTCGTATACCTTCTTCCCTATCAGTAGTACCAAAAGGAGTTTTTCTGGAACAACTCCAGAAACTGTCCCTAGTCGAAGAACTAGAGACACCTCCTATCGAAGCAGCCTCTCTAGAGTACGAGGATACCTGGATGTCTCCCATCTACGTGTATCTTCAGACGGGTTCTGTACCCGACGACGATCTTGAGGAAGATCGACTGTCCCGGAAGGCCAAAATGTATACTTTGGTCGAATGAGTCCTCTATAAAAGAGGCACTCAAGGGGTGCTCATGCAATGCATTCCGCAGAGCGAAGGATTAAAACTCCTTCACGACATACATGGAGGCATCTGTGGAACTCACGCTTTCTACAGAACATTGGTCGGTAAGGCTTTTCGACAAGGTTTCTACTGGCCAACAGCCCTCTACTGTCACATCCCCAAATTTAATAAAGAGGTTAATTATGCATCTCATTGACATGCATCATGTTTTGGAACTTTGAATTGCATATTGTACTTGGAAAATCTCTAAACACAATTGAAACATACACTTTAAATTGAACTCCAATCATAAAACTGAAATAAATGCTACTAAAGTATCTCTGGAAATAGTTTATTCAAATACTATATTAATTATCACGAATTAATATAATTTTTCTCAAATTTTTGGGACTGATCTTAACCCTAAGAAAATTCAAACCCCATTAAAAGACCTTGTCTAAGTTTGAATTTACATATTACAAAATATATTATGAACAGTAGGATTTAATAATTTTTATGGAAACTAGGTTGTCCCAGGAACCCCCACAAATTATTTCACGATTTTAGAAATTTTATTTCTATTTTTAGAGCATTGGTCAAAGCTGCCGCTAGTTGGTCAAATCTGTTTTAAACTCGTGCTCGACCGTTGCTTTGACTCGAGCCCATCATCGTTCGACCGTGAATTGATTCGACCAAGCCAACTTAGTGCACCGGACCCTCACCCCCAACTGACCATCAAATCACAATCGGTCGGTCCACACAACGCCACGCCGCGACCGCACACCCTCGCCTCGTACATCGACCGCCCGACCCCACCGTCCGTGGCCTTCATCCACCTCATGCGGGCGCGCCAGACGCCAAGGCCACGCGATCGCGCTTATGCTCCGGCCGCTGGCAAGCCGTCATCTCCGTTAGCCACCGCCGCATGCAACCACTCCGAGCGCTCACTCACGCCGCCGCCCCGCTCACTTTCCCGGATAACACCCTTCCACACCTCTTTTCCCTCTCACTTCTTCTCTCGGCCGTTGAGAAGAAGGGAGCTTCTCCGCTCTCTACTCGTAAGTTCCACCGCGTGATTCCTATCGCTCTATGATCGATGCCATCTCCATTTTTGCTAAGCTCAACTCCTTTGGTTGTTTGTAGCTTCAAATCCGCCTCGGTGCCGTTCGGGCTGCCTCAGAGCACGCCTCGAGAACACCTCGAGTCATCTTCGCCCGTGAGATCCTCTCCTTTTCTTGCGCGTCACAAGGTGTCTTAGAACACAATCAAGATTTCTCAACTTATTTCACCAATGTTTGACAGAGTTGATGAATTTCTGTCTTGCTCTTATTCTCGTCACAACCCTATTCACCGCCCTTTGTCTAAACCAAGAAGCCACTTACCAATCTCTTCTTGTCACGCAATCTATGAAGTGTGCTTAACCTTTTCGATCATTCACTACATTGGATTTTGTCCAGAGAGTTCTCTCCGCTACGGAGCCCTAGCGCCTCCGTCACCATTACGGCGCGTGCTCTAACCGAAGCTTCCGCCTTTTCTCCTCTCGTAAGCATCGATCGCCTCGAAGCTTAAGCATGTTTTTCTTTGCTTAAACACTCGGCGTAAGTCGCATGCACTTAAGCCGTATGGTCACCTCCGCCGCCGGCGCCGCCGCCACGGGCCGCCCCAGCCGATTGAAGGTTCCCTAGGATCGCACGGTTATTATGCACCCATTTTTGGCCTTGACCAACGCCACAGGATCACCGCACGCGAGCCACGCAAAGCTCGCGATGCGTAGCTCTTTGTCGGATCCCCTAATCACCGCAACACGCCATTAGCGCTAAACCATTTTCGCTTTAGGAAAAGTATTCATTAGTAACGTAAGTGTTGCTTTGTATCGCCTTACATGCGGGCCTCAAATAGAAAACGATTGGGATAAATAAAGGCTTGCGTGGTATGACATGTGGGCCATATGACCGTAAGTGGAAGTGTAGATTGTGAAGTATGTTTTGTTTAAGGCAAACGCATTTTAGTATACTTAGAACTAGTCTACGCTTTCTTGTTTCAAGACGATTTCGAAATGTGCCTTCAGCTCATTTCGGCCGAGACCAAGTCCACGTTGACTGGGTCAAAGCTCTGCCCCCGGTCCCACCCGTCAGTGGCTGTGGCTAGGTGAGCACTCGGTATAAAAAGATAACATACTTTAGAAAATCCGAAATCTATTAAATTGCACACCAAAAATTGGCATTAACTTCTAAAATGCATAACTAAATCATTTTAACTCCAAAATGAGTGAAACCACTTCTGATAATTTTTTTATTTAATGAACTTTATATTAAAATTAGTTTCAAACATGTCTCTATAACAGAGAGCATTATTTTGGAAAATGAGTTATAAACACTATTTTTGTTACAAAAGAAAAAGGCTGATAACTTTGAAAATCAATAACTAAATCAAGAAAACTCCAATTGAAGCAAACTCAATTGTTTTGAACTTGTAATAATATTGCCCTTTTATCCATGTAATCCTTGTACTCACCACTACTCTACAAAATTTCACCTCATAATTAAATTACATAAAGGAAGGCATATTGAAATCTGAAATTCCAACCACCATAACTTTCATATACTAAATCAAAATGAAATATTTCTTTCACCAAAAATCATTTAAAATCATGACTTAGCTACTGTAGAAAAATCATGCATTTTTAAGCATCTTGATTTTTGGAGTATTTCTCGATGTTTATTCGGTATTGTATTTATATAGATTCCGAGCTCATTGATATTGACTCTTACGCTACTAAGGGAGAGCAATTAGCCTACCAGCAAGGCAAGCATCCTTTGAACTTTCTTTTTGCATCATATTTGATCCCAGTTTTGTTAAGGTAGATGCAATGATAATTGCTTGCATGATAGTTTTATAATGTCGCTATTTTTGTGATGGATAGTTAGACACACCCTATTATCTTGTCATTGTGGCTATCCATGAATTATTCCTGCATCAAATGCTTAAGATAGGATGTATGAATTTATATTGTTCGAGTCCGCTTAGCCATGCAAGTCTAGAACTAAGAGTTTGATTGTCGGAATAACCCGACAATTATGGGATGGACACAACTCTCATTATTTACTTTTGGTTCAGATCTTCGATCTGTTTTGTGAGTTAAAATTTTGTCATTTTAAATGAGCTTTGGTCCGACAAGTGTTGGTTAGTGATGGTGCTTCGTGCACGAGCTTTGGGTAAGTGGTTGACTTGTCCGACAATTAAGGACCGAACTTTGTAACGCCGTTGATTCAAGTACATTCGTGCTATCACACGCGGTTGGGAGCCGATGGTTAAGTAGGGGAAGGTTTTATTGTGTTGAGTCCCACGGTGATGAAATTGTAAGGGCATGGGACCGTGAAATCCGTGTTCCTTTGGGCCGATAAGATGGGGCGTTAACGCCTTGTGTTTCCTAGGATATATAGGATGGAGGCATTAACGCCTTGTGTTTCCTAGAGCCATGGGTTGAGGGACTTGGCTCAATGGGATCTTCTTGCTAAAACGATCCGTGATCTTGATTTACCCACCGGCATACCATAGGAAGTATGCTATATTCGAGGCATCCGGAGGCTTACGCTAATCAAGTCGTGTGGGTAAAGTAGTACACCCGCAGGTATAAATCTATTCGAATAGTCGTGTCCACGGTTATGGACAGCCGCTTGAGTTCGGGAGTTACTATTGTTAGACTTGGAATTAAAATTGTGGTTATAACTTGGTATCGACATGAATGAGATGTTCATGCTTGTTGTTGTATCAAAGTGGACCACCACTTTGTTGTTGGTATGATTCATTTGTTATTGAATTCATTACTTATTCACATGCTTTACTTCTACTTCAAATCTGATTTTGAAATGGCACTTGAAAAACTAGTATGTGTAGGTTGTTCAGTATTGCGTATCTTTCGCAAAAATTAAGCCAATATGAGCCCTTCCTTTGAATGACCTTATGCATAACTATTTTTCTTTGTGTAAGACTTGCAAGTACTCTTTGTACTCAGCCAGGTGTTTGCTGGCTTTTTCAGGTGAGGAGGATATTGAAACCGACGAGCTTGTCGGTGTCGATTTAGGCGACACCGATGAGTAGTTGCTATCATCTAACTCCCAGTTGGTTGCCGATGGGTTATGGGGCATACCATTGCTGGCCTTTTGGTCTATTTATGTGTTTCCGCTGCTACTTAATACTCTCTTTTAAATTTGGCCGGTCGACCACTTGTATTAGTTGTAAACTTGGAACTATGTGTATGTCTTTTGAACCATTTATGTATGAATGTTGTATGGATGTGAGGAACGTTGTATGAGAGTATGATTATATTGGTCGCTGATCTTGGGAGCCAATATAAGTTGTACTCGCTGTTCATGGCTTCCTATTTAACTCACTAAGTGTTGCGCCTGACTTGTTGGAGAACCGACAATCATGTAGTGCTCGCAGAGGAGCGGCGCGCATGATCGTCGGGGCTCTAGCGTTAGCTAAGCCTCTCATTTAGATGGAGTTAAGTTGGAATCCATTTACTGGAGATCTAGAGTTAGGTCTCTAAGACCTTGATTAGTCTTGGTCTTACGGAGATAACTCCGGGGTCCCCACATCTACGATGCCAAGGAGCTGGTTAAAAATGTGTGCAATGCCAGTTCCATAGCAGGCAAATACACCAACCAGCTCAGGCGTTACAAAAAATTCCTCTGTCTTGGCCTTTTGCGACCTAGGGTCTCGATATCCTGGGACCATTACCCAGAGCTCCAGGTGGATTCGAATTCCTTTTTGTGGCGATTGACATGTTCACAAAATAGATAGAAGCCAACTCGTGGATCGGGATAACAACTAAGCGAATTAAAAGGTTCATGATGAGATGCTTGATAACTCGATTTGGGGTACCTAGTCGAATCATCACAGATAATGGTATGCAATTTTCGAGCGCAAAATTTCAAGAATTTTGCGATGACTTGGGTACCAAGTTGTATTACGCTTCCGTTGCCCACCCCCAAAGCAATGGGGCGGTCGAAAGGGCGAATGGCCAAATAATGAAGGGATTAAAACTCGAGTCTTCGACCAGCTTGTCAAGCGCTCGGGGGCAGGGGTACAAGAATTACCCTCAGTATTATGGGCCATCCATACGACTGCTAATCGGGCTACAGGAGAAACACCTTTCTTTTTAGTCTTTGGTGCAGAAGCCATGCTTCCGCCAGAACTAAAGATTAGGTCAGCACGAGTCAAAAATTTCAACGACTCCGTTCAAGAACAACTTCGAGCGGACAACATCAACCTGCTCGAAGAAAAGAGGAACCAAACTCTAATCCGTTCAGTAGTCTATCAACAAGCCCTGTGCAGATACTACGATCGTAAGGTCCAACCTCGCAGCCTTACTGTAGGTGACTTGGTATTGACGCTTATCCAGTCCAAGTCTAATCGGAATAAACTTTCCCCCAAGTGGGAAGGTCCTTACACCGTGGTCGAAGTTATGCGTTCAGGTTCAGTACGACTTGCAATGGAGGATGGCCGCGTTCTCTCAAATTCTTGGAACATCGACCAGTTACGCAAATTCTATGTGTAACAAACCTCCACGACAATAAAGTTTCAGGTTCTTTCTATCTTTCTTGTCTTGCTTGGAGTTTTTCTTTCATAACTTTTCGACCATATTTTATACGCTCAATTTTTCTTTAAACTGGTCAGAGAAAGGACACAACCACTAGTCAAAGTCTCTCCTATCTGTATGTGGTCCTGCCCACTAGAAGGAGCTTCCTAGTATCGCCTTGTTCCTAACTTTTGCTACCAATACAAATTTCTTGGGCTCAGAAACATGGTCGAAACGTTTTTGACAAACTCTTATCACCTTAGTTTATTTATTCATTTTGAAAAATACTCTAAGCAGAGCGTACTCTTGAGATTCGTTCGACTGCTTTTGGTACACTTGATCGGTTTTAACTGGTCGGAGGAAGAAACACACCTAGTCGAAGCTTCTCCTTTCTGCATGTGGTTCTGCCCACTAGAAGGAACTTCCTAGCGTCGTCTGGTTTCCTACTTTTGCTACTAGGACAAACTTATCGAGTACATTGAAAAAGGTCGAATGAATTTTTAAGGTCCTCTAGATGTTTGTTTTACTCAAGCTGTCGTTCTTGATTTGATTAATTTGGTCGGAGATGGTAACATCACCTAGTCGAAGCCTTTCCTTTCTACACGTGGTCCTGCCCACTAGAAGGAACTTCCTAGCGTCGATCCGTTTCCACTCTTTCGGCTAGTGTAAGATAATCGAGAATCAAAAGCTATAAGTCGAATAAACCTCTCTGTTTTTAGGAACCCTTTCTTTACTATTTCCTTAGTTTATTCAAATAAACTAAGCAAATAGTCGGGGGCTAGGATAAAGTTATAAACATGACTTCAATTCTTAGTCTTAGTCTCTTTTTCCAAGTCGTTATCTTGCGAGTTACTAACTACTCTACAAGATGATTTGCAGGAAAAAGAAAGAAGGAAGGAGGAATAACAGATATCTGGTCTGATTATTTTTTTCCTTTCATTATCTTTCGAGTTACTAACTACTCTACGAGATGATTTGCAGGAAAAAGGAAAAAAATCATATATTTATGCAACACCAAAAGGCTTGTCTTTACAGATCCCTATTACAGACTACTCTGACGAAGGAGATTCTATTTGCATCTCCTCCGCGACCTTCTCGCCGACTGATTGCATATCCTCGACAACTGCTCGTCACTTTTCACATACCAAGTCACTTCAACAAAATGAGGGTTAAGGTTGGGGCTTTAAGGTTTGCTAAAACAAAGCTTACGCTTCCTTTGACCGCTTTATCGAGTCATTCGTTGGTCTTCGAGTAGTTGTAACATCCCAATTTTCCGAGCTTTAAAATCTTCACGGGCTTTAAGGTTTGCTAAAACAAAGCTTACACTCCTTTGACCGCTTCTTTATCGAAAGTCATTCGTTGGTCTTCGAGTAGTCACCAATTTGTCTAAATTCAAGATCTATTTATCTGAGATTTTTATTTAATTTTTGGAGTTTGTTTTGCCTCTGTTATTTATTTGTTTTGTTTGTTTTTGTTTCGCTTATGTAGTAGACGCGATTCGTCGGGAATTTTGTGGAAGAAGGAGCACCCCAAGATCAAGACCAGTACATAGACCTTTCCAAGGCAAGTCATACCTTTGATCATCTTGAACCCAGTTTTCAAATTACGCTGTGTTAAATTATTGCATTCTACTTTAATTATTTATTTAAATGCTTTGGGTATAGTTATTATCCAAATTGTTATCCCACCTTGGCCTTGTATGTCATAATTCCTGTCACCCTAGATTGGTTGAGTTGGTAATATTATAACACCAACGTGGGTTGGTTAGATGCTAGTACAATTGCTTAGCCATGCTACTAATCATCATCTCATGTGAGTCGCAAATATTAATTATGACTAAGTGACTATGAAACTTTGTGTAAAACTGCTGTGCTATGTGTTATTACTTCGTGATGGCATGTGTTGCACTAAAACCAACCGGGTGGTAAAGGATTTAGACCGAGGCAAGTGGTGGAGACCGTAGTGACATGGTGGACTATGTGATGGGTATGATAACTGCGTGGCCTAGTTAGAACATGGAAGTCTTGCCTTGGTCAATTAAGGACTTAACTTTGTGCGCCATTGAACCGAGCCTCATCGCATCACCACATGCCCGGTATGGGACGGCCTAACTTAGTAAGTTATGGATTCTCGCATTGATGTTCTGTGGTAGGTTAGGCTTTGTGATAGGGTGGAGGTGTGACTACTGGTGGTTGCATCACGGAGGATCTGCCGCCCCTGCCCAACGGTGTGTGTGGTGCATGGCTATGTGATATGTATAACGTTTGTAAGCACACCGGGAATGTCAATGTTGAGATGAAGTTTCGAACTGCTTTGTTATGATTGGTGCTAGCTACACCGGTTATATCGTGGGTAAAGTGTACAACCTCCGCAGAGTGTTAAACAAACTATTCGAATAGGCCGCGCTGCGTCATGGACATGCTCTGGTGCTTTCACACGAGGGGTAGTTTTCATAAAATGTGGAGTGGGAGTCGGTGATCTCAATCATATGGCTATGTGAAATAAATCTGTTTAGCTGTGTGTCTTTGTGGAAATAATCATAAATTAATATTGTCTATTTGTTTTGAATTATGCTTTCAATCTATTATTCGTATTCAATTGCAATGTTGCTTTTATGCAAAAGAACCACGTAAGCCTTTTCTTTGGAATAAGCTTGCATCTATACATTGCATTCGTGGTATGATTTGGCGAGTACGGTTGTGTACTCACGCTTGTTGTAAAACTTACGCCCAAACCTATGTATGGAGGAG
Organism: Ampelocalamus luodianensis; assembly: GCA_036346255.1. Taxonomy (NCBI): domain Eukaryota; kingdom Viridiplantae; phylum Streptophyta; class Magnoliopsida; order Poales; family Poaceae; genus Ampelocalamus; species Ampelocalamus luodianensis. The sequence goes on from CM070618.1 coordinate 24,998,297, forward strand.
TCTACGCCGCTTTCGAGGAGGAGTTCGCTGAAGGTCGATCGCTCGTTAAGGTCCGGATCCCGCTGGTTGCCCGTGGTGAATTGGTGGGATCTACGCCGAGTTTTCCGCTCTACCGCCGCTTATTTCTTTGTTAGCCTTGCGGGCTTAATAAGTGTAAACTCGACCATAAGGTCAAAACCGTTATTTGTTATTCAAACTAATCGCTTACTTTATCTATCGCTTGTGTGGATCGATATTTACCGTGTTAACCCTGTGTGCACTAGCGTGATCCTCGACTAGTGCAAGATACAGAGGGTTCCGTAATCGCACTTCGGGTCCCGGCGGCAGGTGGTATCGTGAGCCATACCGATCGTAGGTCTTGACCTTAGTTAGATTGGCCGCTTTAGAGAGTCCAAATTATTTTCTAAAGAAAAATTAACTTGCAAAGTTAATTGATTGCTTAACTCTTCATATCTCTCTCGCCAACTTTTGCTATGATCTCTTCTCTCCCCGCTGCTTTAAAGTTGCTCTTACCCTCGTCGTTCTGTTTACAGCATGCCTCACCTTCGAGCTATGGTGAGCGACCGGAGGTTATGCCGCGAGCTTTGGAAGTCAAGTGCGTGTTCTGAGGTTTTGATCGTCCACAGACGCCTATAAACCGGATGCTGAATGGACAAAACCGCGGAGTGATTTGTCGCCGACGATCTACGCCAGAGGAACGACAAGGCAAGCCAACCTTCGCACGCCTCTGGAGGAAGATCACTTGGCCGGAGGGTATCCGTGAGTCGCCGCTTTTGGCCATGCGCCGCAGATTCGCAACATCTACGCACGGAGCTTCAGACACCGCCTCGTTACCACCCTGTAGCCGCACTGTGGACTTGCCAAAGACGCTACCCGCCCACGTATGAGAGAGCAACGCTACGCCAGGCACTCGCCCGGCTCGTGCCGCCTGTGAGGAAGCCTGGAGAGAACCATCACGCGAGTTGGATCATGTCTATGAAGCCTTGCAGAGAGTCAAGAGAAGGTCGCCACTTTGCGTGAGATTCTCTACGACCAAGTCCCCAAGAAGAGGAAGACCTGAGGAGGATCCCAAGAAGATCCGAGGAAGGTCCAGCTGAGCCCAAGAAAATGCAGAGCCGGAGCTGGGCCACACGGAACGCCTGCTCTCGCTGCACCGCCTGTGGCATCGGATCAGCTTGCCAAGATGCCGGCTCACTTCCGAGTCACACCGCCGTGAGCGCCGCCAGGCCAGGAGGCTTTCGAGTAGTTGGTCTTAGTTGCGCTTTCTGCTTAGCCGCTGGGCTTAGTGAGTCGCCTTTAGGCGGTAGTTTTGTGTGCTTAGGTCGTTGTTCTTTGTGTGTAGTATGAGCTGCAAAGGCCCTTAGGCATTTGTTGCAGCCATGCTAAGACCTTATTAATAAAGGTATTTCATTTGAGTTTCTTGATCTGTGTTTTGTTGGGTATAACCTACCCTCGCTAGTTCTTAACTCATCTCATGCTTGCATACTTATCTAACCTTTGGAGCTTCGCGATGGTTCAAACTCGCATGATGGCGCCGTAAGTGGTTCCAGATTCAAAGACCGTGAGGCAATGAGCAACCACCGCAGGAGCAGCTCCACTGCAGCACCCCCAATTGACTTGCAAAACTTTGGAGCTTTCATGGCAGACAGCACTCACCGATGAATACCATGATGACTCGATGCAAGCCATGCACAACCGTAATAATAACAACAATAATCACCAAAGATGGAGCCCAAATGCCTCATGGTCACCATGGACCATCTAAACTTGCAGATTCATGAGGACCCGCCCGCCAACATTTTTGACACGCCTTCCAAAGTGGAAGCGTATGATTGGCCTGTGGTTATCGAAAGGAAGCTCGATCACCCAAAGGCAATGATCGTGAAAAGGTTCTCGTATGCCACTCACCGATGGAAGGCACCACGCGAATGGTGGGAGAACTTCGTGCGCCTTGAGACGCCACAGTGATATCACCCGGGAGGAATTTTCCATGCATTTCGCCAAAGATCATGTGCCGTAAGGCATTATCGATCCAAGAAGGATGAGTTCCGCGCTCAAGCAAGGAGCTGCGTCGTTGTCCGACTACCTCAACAAGTTTTCAACTAGCTCGCTACGCAGCAGAAGATGTAGCCACGCATGGCTCGCCGTAGTCGCTTTGAAGGGACTAAACATCGGATCGCAAGTCGGGCTTGATCGCCATACTTTCCCGATTTTCGTGAATTGGTCAACAAAGCCTTTGTTCTAGAGGACAAACGCAAGGAGCCGAAGATAGCCGTAAGCGCCGGATGGCAAAGCAAGGGAATCATCAATCACAAGAGAGCAAGAACAAAGGCAAAGATACCAAGTGCTTCCACCCCAAACTTCGCTCAGTGAGCACTCGCACCAACTTCAACACCCCGCCCACCGCCCGTAACTTCCGCAACCCCGCACTCGCCAACCCCAATCCAGAAGCAACCACAGAACGTATCAAAGGTCCGCATACTCGCTGCCACCGACATTTTGCCAACCAGTTGTTCGCAAAGGGGAACAATCACCCAAGACGCTTTCAACCTTGAGCTACGCCATCCAAGACACCAGCGCTGTGCATCAATCAAGAGCGCCATTGCCGCCGGCCAAGGGAGGAGCACCACGTACCGGATCGAGGTCGTGTCAACCACGCCACCTCGAAGGAGCCCAGAATCACCGACGCCAGATCGGGTAAGTTTCCGTTAACTCGTGACCGCATCGCTTTGTTTGATTCGAGCTTCGCGATTCATTTGTTTCTGGAATGTTTGCAACTAAAAATAAATTGGAAGTTATGCAACTTAAGCATACTCGTTAGTCCAATACCGGAGCAGAGCTAAGTACTAGAGTGGGATGTTTAGGAGCTAAGTTACTCATAGTCGAGTTGAGTTTCTAGCCAACCTAATAGTCCTAGATACCCAAACCCTAGATGTCATTCTTGGCATGGATTGGTTATCCAAGCATAAAGTCGTGCTAGATTGTGGCCAAGAGCCAGAATAAAGAGGACGCCAAAGGAAACAAGGTAGAGTTTCTAGCCACCTCGCCTGTGATGGACATTTGCTAGTAAACAATCCAAGACCCTTGCCTTAGAAGAAGTACCAATGGTCGTTGAATATCCGTATGTGTTTCCGTAAATTACTGTGGATGCCACCGGATCGTGACATTGAGTTTGTCATCGACCTAGTGCCGTGGACAAGACCAATTTCAAAGAGACCTTATCGGATGCCACCATGAATTGGTAGAGATGAAGCAAACAGATAGAAGAACTTCTTGAGAAAGGTTTGTGAGACCTAGTTCTGTCGCCATGGGGAGCGCAAGTGTTGTTTGTCAAGAAGAAGGATGGAAGTATGAGGATGTGTATTGATTATCGCTCTCTCAACGGTTACCATCAAGAACAAGTACCCACTACCCGATAGATGATCCGCTTGATCGATGAAAGGAGCCGATTATTCTCAAAGATTGACTCGCGATCAAAGTTACCACCAACTAAAGATTTGTCCTAAGGATATACCAAACCGCTTTCAACACAGACGGACATTATGAGTTCTTAGTCATGTCTTTGGTCCGACTAATGCCCCGCTTATTTCATGAACATGATGAATAAAGTATTCATGGAATATTTGGACAAGTTCAGAGTTGTGTTCATTGATGATATTCTCGTGTACTCAAGTCGGAGGAAGAACACGCCAACATTTAAGGATAATATTGGGAAAACTCGTGGAACATCAGCTTGTATGCCAAGTTCAAGTAAGTGTGATTTTGGAAGAAGGAAGTGGATTTCTTGGTCACGTGATGACAAATGAGGAGTAGCAATTGACCCTGTAGTTAAAGCAAAGATTACATTGGGAGCACCAAGACCGTGACTCAGATTCGCAGCTTGGGAATGGCAGGTTATTACCGCTGCTTCATCAAGGATTCATCGATTGCTAAGCCCTTACGCAATTGTTGAAGAAGGAGAAAAGTTCACTTGACTCCACCTGAGGAAAGTTTTCAAGAGTTGAAGAAGCGCTGACTTCACCCCAGGTCGATTCGCCGATATTCAAAGGATTTCGATATCTATTGTGATGCTTCGCACAAGGATTAGGATGCGCCCCCGATGCAAGAAGGAAGAGCCGCCGCTATGCGCGCAATGACACTCGTATGAGCAACTATTGTATTATCACGAGGTGCGACCTTTTCAGCATGAAGCCCATCGAGTACATTGTTCCAAAGCGAAATGTTGTTTTGAAGATTGATCTTCATCGACTTCATCTCCTCCTGGGTGCAAATCGAAGCCTCGTGGAGTTGTTTTTATTTCAACTAATCGCTCCGAAAGGAGGAAGGATTAGTTGGATAAAATGATTCTACGAGAAGGAAAAACAATTTAATAGCAGGTAAAGTTTTACTTACCCGCTAATTAAGAACCTAACTTCTCAATTTCTTGATCTTTGTCTTTCGCGATGCGGGCGATCTCACGAACGACCGAGGACTTTTACTGAACCTCGATCCGAAAAGTCCCCACCTCGGCTTGAATGGCCTTATTTTTGACTTCTTTTTCTGTAAAAGAATGAGAAGTTAGGAAGGTGAAGATCAAGATTATAAGCAGTCGTAACGTCACGTACTGTTTATTTTTTCATGCAACTCTTGAGTTGCAGAGTTAGCCTCCTGAAGCTTCTTCAGAAGGTTGGTGACCTCACCCCTTAACTTTTTCGTCTCGACTTTTTCGAAGTCGAGCGAATCAGCTTAGGTCTTTTCGTCACTCTTAAACCTGAAAAAGTTAAGGGTAGACATGAATACATAGACGAGCAGTCGTAAGTATTTCTGTGACTGACGCGTGATCGTAAGCTTTTCTACTATTACTTCTGGTCATAAGTTTTTCTACAGTCAGTACCAAGTCGTAAGATTGTTTACGACAATCCCCACCGAGTACTGAATAAGTAGTCGAATTATAAAACGATTACGAGTGTCGGTTACTCACCACCTCTCTGCTTGCTCGCAGAGTACTCCTTTCTCTTGTCGCAATTTGACAAGTTGCCGATTGTACTCGCAAATCGTAGCAACTTGTTCCACGGCTCTCTGCAGGGGAGAAAGACGATAAGAAACAGGGATAAAACCATACATGTGAGTATCGATGAATATTTACATTCATGCTTGACCAAGCAAACATGGAGACTATCCGTGATGGATCTTTCAGCTCATCCATCTTCTCAACTCGTTTACACCAAACCCCTTCGAGATGTTCGTTATCGAAGACATCACCACAATTGGGAATGTTGTTGGGGTGAGGAACTCGGTCGCGAGATTGGTAGGCAAAAGATCCTATGATAGAAGAAGGGCCAAAGAAATCAGAGCAGAAGTTAAAGTACTATTCTTCCTCTGATTTGGTGATGGAAGCACCGCTTGGAGGACCGGATGGAATGTCCTCGACAACCTCCTTACCGACACGGTGGTCGGAACTCTCACCACCACCTGCTCCCGGTGTCTCCCTCGTGGCCTCTCTCGTCTCCACCTCCATCCCTACGACTGCCTCGGTAGTCATAGCGACTTCAGCAGCGACGACTCCTTCCACCATGGGAACGGCGGCCTGAACTTTAGCAACCTCCGCTGTCGCGCCTTCACTTGCTGAAGAAGTGACAGCGAGCTTCTCAATAGAAATATCCCTAGGGCTGAAGGAGTTGGGCTAAGATCACAAAACGAAGAGCAAGTTAACTCGTGAAAAACAAAGGGTAAATGTTGTTCTTACACTTCTTATTTTCACATACCTCTGCGCTGGACCTAACCCAAAACTTGGGAGCAACCTTTCCAACGGAAGGTTTCTTCAACTTCTTCTCGACCACTGTTGGTCGAGATTCGATTAGGGGAATGGGGGTCACCGCTTCGTGACCCTCTTGACTCCCCGATTGGCCGAGATCTGTCTCAACCACCTCAAGAGCACTTCCCTTCACAAAAGACATGAAGCTCTTCCATTTCTCCTTTTCTAGCTGCCTTATAAAGCCACGAGAAGGAGAAACTGCGAAAGTCTTATTGTCGTAATAGAAGGGTACCTTGGCCTTGGGGGCTTTACGCTTAAGGGTAAAGGCATTTTTCTCTGCTTTTTCCCTTACCGCAGTCTCTATATCTGCAGCGAATTTAGCAAAGGGAGCAGGAGGAGCCGAACTCGAGCCACCTTTGTTGCCAACCTTTACAAGTCGACGTCTTTTGGATGGAGGAGTTTTTGCTGGCTTCGCTTGCGTTGTCACCCCAATGACCACCAATTCGACTTCCCCATCGTCTTGGCGGTCTTTCATACGTACTTTCTGTCAAACATCAGAAAAAGAAAGTGGTCGTAAGTTTTTCTACGACTATCCCCTGGTCGTAAGTCCTACTACTACCAGCCCACAGTCGTATGTTTTTCTACGACTACCCCCTGGTCGTAAGTCCTGCTACGACCAGCCCACAGTCGTAAATTTTTCTACATTAAATCCTTTAATCGTAAACTTCTTTACGACTATAAGGGCCTAAAGATGAAGCCGGTTCTCGATTACCTTTAGGCGCTTAACCTTTTCCTCTGCGGTTAAAACCGCAAGAATCTGCGGAGTCGCTACACTGGACGGACTCTTCTCATAGATGAGCCTAATGTGGGCGTCAATCTTTGCCTGTGGAAGATCTATACGGACAAGTAGCACAACCAACAGACCAGATCAAGATTAACCAAGGTCAGAGTCAAAAAGTGAGCATTCCACTTACCATCCTTGTAGTCCCTGGTCGGGTCTTCTTTCCCCGAGTACCTCCACATAGGAGGAACTTGTTTCTTCAAGGGACTAATGCGGCGCGTGATGAAGTCCTTCACCACGTGCCATCCAGTAAGCCCATCCGCCTTCAAATCTTTGATAGCTTGAATGAAGGGGGCAATCCGGTCAAGATTCTTGGGAGTCGAATCCCAGGAAGAAATCCTCTCGGCGGTATTCCCGATGAACGAGAGGCTATCTTCCTTAGTGACTTCCCAGTAAAACCATTTCTTCTTCCACCCTGGCTACGAGGACTGGGTGAACATCTGAATATACTCCCTCGACTTACCGTCGTGGAGTTTCAGACCACAACTTTCGGCAATTTCGACTTGTCGAGCCATCCCGTAATAGTACTGGAAAAGCTCGAGGTCCGTCGAAATCCCCAGGTATGCCTCACACAAGTACACGAAAACACTTAGCATTGTGATGGAATTAGGTCCAAGGTTCACTAATTCCACCCCAAAGCGCTCAAGCACGAGTGTGAAGAAGGGATGAGCAGGCAATCGAAGGCCACACTCATAATACGCCTCGAAGATGGGGATTTGACTATCCTCCCCTAACGGCCAATGTTGTCCCGCTACCGAAATCCATTTTACGAGAACCTTTTCGGGGATCTTCTCGGCAGTGGCCAAGGCGTTCATCTTCGCCGTATCCATTTCTGATTCAGCCCACTCAGAGACGATCCTAGCCATCTTTTCTCACAAAGGGGAAAGTTGGATTCGGGAAAGCTTCAATAAAACACACAGCATCGCTGGCGACGAGGAGGCGAGAATGCGATGAACAGTCAGGGTGAATTTGGGAAAAGGTAAGAACCCTAAAGTCACCCCCGCATTCCGTTTTATAATCGCACGCTTGAAACGAAACACCGTGGAAACTCAACGGTTTCCACCGCTTTGGGAATTGCTCTAACGGACAAATCTTTTTAAATCGCTGTCCGAGAAAACCGAGGCTCTTTTCACACCTCAAGCGAAATTACCTTCTTGCCCAAGTACTTCTGGTCAAAAGAAATATCACTTGGAAAGATTTTTACGTCCGATCATAAGTACCACGATTACTTCAAAGTCGTAAGATTTTCTACGACTACTTTGTAATTGTGAGATTTCCAACAAACTGCATCGGCCAAGTATATTTCTGGTCGAATGAAACACGTGTTGAAGAGTATTTCCTTCAACGTTTTTCCTACAGTCACCTAGTGGTCGTAGGATCATCTACGACTACTTTCCCAAGTAAGTTATTTTCACTTGAAGTTGGGGGGGCTAGATGACGAGGATTTAATAATCCTTATTTTACTATTTATCCGTAATTATGTATTATAGGTAAATATGACGTCATACAGTTACTGAGTATACCCCTTACAGTTGTAAGGGAGAGGTCAATCAGGTGGTCGTAAGTCCTTCTACGACCACCCCCATAGTCGTAAGTATTTCTACAACTACCGTGTAATCGTAAGTTCTCCTATGATTACCTTTTCTACGACCAACATCCAGTCGTAAGCTATTCTACGACTACCACTTGGTCGTAAGTCCTGCTACGACCAGTCCTGCCATGACTTCTCCATAGATAACTAGGTTCACTCGCTAGTGGGCCCTATTAATTGTGAGATCTGAGCAGTCAAGATACGTAGTTATACCTGGAATAACTACAGATAACTCACCATTATCTCTGATTGATAACCGTCGGGCAATGTGGAGAGGTTACTACTCCGGTAATTACTCTCATTATTGTGGAATAATGAAGCGCCCCCTGACCTGGAACGACAACCACCTTCACAGCATACTATAAATAGACACCTTTTAGAGGTAATGTGTAATACTCCGGAAGTGTGAGAAGCCAATAATCGGGATAAATTGATTTAATCGGTAGCGCTTAATTTTATTCGGGGGCTTGTTTTTTTGTCAAATCTTGTTTAGAGAGGGGGGATTACTTGTTTTTCTTGGCTTTTTGGGTTTGGGCTGTGGCCAGGTGGGCTGGCCGGTTCTCCTCTTGAGGGGGGAGGCACCATGGGCCTAAAGCCCATGCGCCCCCACACCCCCTAACCCTAGCCGGCCACCCTTTTCCCCTCTCCCTCCCCCCTTGGCCGCCACTTTCTTCCTCCCACCTCCCTTGGCCGCACCTCCCTACAGCCCCAAGGCGACCTCCTCCCTCCATTGGTGGCAGTCGGCCCTTCTTCCTCCATTGGTGGCAGCAACCCCTTCTTCCTCCCTTGGTGCTGCCGGCCGAATCAAGGGAGAGCGCGCAGGCCGTCAACCATTGGTGTTTCTTTCAAGGGATGGTGTCTCACGCTTCTCCTAGGGTAACGAGTGCTAATCCCCATGGATTGATTAGTGGTAGAGGTGTTTTGGTTCATTCTTTTGTTAGATCGAATTGCTGCGAGTAGAAAGTCAAATCTGTCCAGAAGGTTGCGTGGTCTGTTTCAGGGTTTTAGAGGCCGAATTTGAGATGTTCATCTCCTGGAGATGTGTAGGCCTTGCTCTTAGCTTTCGGTGGCCGCTAAGATCACCTGATTCCGACGTTCGAGTCAAAAGTTATGATAGATTTAGTATCTGCTGTCCAGAATTCTGACGAGAACTGCCTTTCTAGTTGTCTCCCAAAATATGATTATGTTAGGGGGCGATTCAGGGTTTTCACTTAACTAGGTTATTGTAGAGAATTTCATAACCTTTTCAGATTGATAAAGAACACTCAATTCGGAGTTGTAGCTTAAAAGTTATGGACGTTTTAGTACTGCTGTTTATTATGTTCAGACAGTTTCTGTTCTGCAGATTCATTCAACGGTTAGTATACTAATTTGGCCGATTTGGGTTATCTCGTCAACTGCAATGTTGTAGATATGTTCGTTAAGTTTTTGTAGGATCTGAGCACACCTCGTTTCGGGTCCCAGGACATTAGTTATAAGTGTTTTCGCGCTGCTGTCCAGAACTAGTTAATTGTTGATGTAATATGTTTTTATATTAGAACAAGTTAGATTTTGTGGGTCGTCGGGAAGGCGTTGTAGAACGTTATTGAAATCGCCCTGTTACATTGTTCTTATTTCAAGTATACTGTGTAGGCGGAGAGGCTTCAGGTTTAGGAGCACCGCCATTGACTCCTAACGCGTCGCATCGCGGAAGGCAAGTACTCTGACGTTGTATGAATTGTGTATGTTGGATGCTTGATGTTCGTACTGTGTTTTCATTTGATACGTGAGAAGTTCCGATGATTATGTTTCTTCCGTATGTGAAATTTATAAGTTCAAAGATTATGCTAGTCGTTGTTCATAAGTACATTCATGCATCCACGTTCAAGTTCCGTCCACGGGAGTGGAACTCCGCGGGAGTGGAGTCTAAAGTTGCATCCATGTTCATGTTCCGTCCACGGGAGTGGAGCTCCACGGGAGTGGAGTCTAAAGTCCCATCAATTCCAGTATGGGCATGTGAGTCCCACCATTCCAATGTGGGCAGTTTGGACACCCGTATGAAATGTTCTTCATACGGTATCTTGGATCCCCGTATTTCGATAAATACGGGCTTGAGTGAACACCGACGGGTGTGTCACTAGCTATACCGGTATAAGCATGTGTGCAGTCCATTCTTTTCATTCAATCTATTCATCCATATACTCATTTGGGGTATGATCACATTCTTTAATGATGATGTCTTGTTCGTATTTGTGGTATGTTCATTTATTCACTGTACTTGCTGAGTCACGGACTCATTCTTGCTTTGTTTGTTTTATTTTAGGTGATCATTGATGCTGGCTCTATCGGGAGGGAGTAGACACGCACTAATAATGCAATTCACCATATTCAAGTTCAATAATATGATTTAGTTTCTATCTTTCATTCGTTAAATGATGAACTGTAATAAATAAATTTAGATGGTGAAGGAAGGATACCTTCTCCATGTTATGTTTGATAATGAATTGCTTGTGATCTTCGATCACCCTTCGTTACACTTGCTTGAATTCAGACTGTTGTCATGCCATGGTTCTATTAAATAGTGATTTCTTTATATCATTAGTTGATATTATTCAAATTCTTCCGCATTATGGATGTATGTTAGATGATTTAGGTGACATCTTGGCTTCCGAATAGCCAGGGTGTTACAGTTGGTATCAGAGCGGGCTTTAGGTCCGTGGTGATTAACTTGTTAAAATGACACACTGTGCACAGTAGGTGGGGTTTGTGTAATCCATCGTATCCGTATTTTCTAGTGGTGTGTTTCATCATGTTGAACTGTTCTTGAACTGCTTCTGTACTATCATTCTTGTTGTTAATCTATGATCTTCTATGATATTGAATATCTATGAACTAATACTATGATTGTCATGAGATGATCCTGTATATTCATAATTGAGTATTTTGGTGAAGCGTGTTGTTAACGGATGTTAAGAAGTTGAGGTCGTGGTTGTTGCTCTGGGATTCACCAGGGTACACCACCGTTCGTGTTATGTGGACATTGGAGTAGTTACCCCGAGTACCATAGGTTCAGGTGTTAAGCGTGAGTTGTTTTAGAAAGTTGTTCTATTTCTTGATTTCTGAATTTGCCAATTCTTGTCCTGTGGTGGTTGATGAATTTCTCCTAGGTTTGTGGTTCATGATAGTTTTTGGTTTTCAATAGATCCCTCTTGGTTCTCTGAACCAATTATTGTTTTTCGACTGTTGAGTTGTTTTTACTACTTGTGGTCGTTGTCAATTGGCAAGATTGATATTTTCATGGTTGCTCCTTCTTTTCATTGGAAAAAAAAGAATGACTCATTTACTCGTTTGATAGCTTGGTTAGTGAGAGTTTTCCATTTGTAAGTTCGCTTTGCATGGGAAAACTTTGGCTTTATGTGTTTCTTTGGATTACTTGAGCGTTGAGGTTTGAAGTCTCTCTTTGTCTTTGAAGTAAGGTGTTAGAATCCTTTTGTGTTGTCTTGCCATGCTTAAAATGAGAAGTTATAACTAAACGAATAAATTGTTACGGTATGAGTTACCAAGTTGGGTATTAGCATGGTGCAAATCAATTATTCTTAACTACCATCCATGAAAGTGAAATTGATTAATTTGAAATGTTCTTGTATTTGATACATGGTGTATGTTAAATAAAGACTGTCCATATCCGTTCAGAACCTACAGATCTTACATAAGAGCTAGACTTATCTATTTCCTAGTATGCTAAAATTATTGAAACTTGTATAAAGGACCAGATGGGTGTTGATGTATCAATTCGTGAAACCTTGTTTATAGAAGATTATGTTAGTGAATATTTAATCTTGTTTTGAAATGATTTCTGAACAATGGTGAAATGTGAATTTATGTTAATACGTGGTTATGTGATTGCAAATGGAATGATGAATTTCGTAAGTAGTCTTTATAGCGTGCCTTCTGATATTGTTATTGCTTAGCATAATCTTGTTATAATAAATTTGTTTCAACCTTGTGGTTTGTGTTCCCTTTGGGAAGTTTTAGGATGGAGTAATAAAGTTTGATGATTCTTGGTACTAGTGTATGTTGTCGATGTTATTAAATCGTCAAAATGTGAGAATGAGGTTAATTCTCGTAGTAATTTGGTCACCATGGTGATATTTCCTAAATAATCAAAATTCAAGTTTTGTGTTCTCAATCTTTTGGGGGTTCAGGCTTTATGTGGTAAATGAAATTTATCGGGTAGCGATATGTTGCAAAGTTATAATGGTTCTTCAGTGATGCAAGTGCTTCGATCTTGAATACTTATTTGTTCTTATCTGTTAAGGTTCGATATTCTCTTCTTGTGAGGCTTATGCTTTCAACTGTGAACTCCACTTATGTTCTATGAGTTCATTGCTTAATTGGTTTTTCCTTGGTCCCGTGTTCAGTGCGAGTGGTAGATGAGTTTTCTAGTTGGTGAAAGTCGTTTCCATTTGTCTCTTCTTTTGAGAAAGAATCAACCCGTTCTTTTCACGTGGGTCTTTCGAAGTGTTTTCTAAATGTTGTTGTGAAATTGATGTTAATACCCATAGTAATTTGATCGCCTTTGGTGATATCGTTCATATGAGAATATTTCAAGTTTAGCTTTCGTGATATTTTCTTTGAGCTCTTGAATCATTTGGTAGCTGAAATTATTTTAAATAAATTAAGGTATTGGATTGTCCTGTTGCTTCTTAAGAGTTTTGTGTGACTTAATTTTAAAGACTTTTTAGTCTAAGTTGGCAACGTGAGGTTGCAATCAAAGAAGTTATGTTGGTTCCTTTAAGAGGAGATTAATCTGCTTGCTCTTCATAAAATCCCGTAATTGGAAATATTTCGAGTTTGGTGGCTGAGATTATTTGGATCTCATGTTTCTGGTGTAGTTGAACTGTTCTGAACAAATATGACGTATTGAAGAATTTTTATTGGTTCTTAATTAGTCCTTGTGGTTTGGACTAAAGACCTTATCTTGTTCGTTGTAGCAAAGCGATGTTAGTCAAAGAATTAATTTCAGTGTTAAAGGAAGGGGTGCAGTAGGAATATTTGAGAAATTGAGTCAAGTTTTGTAACTTGTGGTTATTTGAATTGTTCATAAACTTTTTGCTCTTTTCACTCAAGAGTTGTCTAGTTTCAATCGCAGTGTTATTTTTTTTATTGGTGGTTATTTGCTATTCCCTTTTCGAGGGATGTGTGCCCTCCGCTGTGAACTCAATTTTTGTTTTCCCAGATCTTCATTACCATATTATTTCCTTTGGTTTCGTGCTCATTGTGAGCAGCAACATTTTCCTGTGTGGTGAAAATTGTCCTTGTTCGTCTCTTTCTTTTGAGAAAGGATCAACAATTTTGTGTTGCAAAGTTTTTCAAAGCGTGAGTTATCAATTGTTTGGTGGTGGTTAAGTGATTGTAGGGGTGAGATTTTGCTACCAAGCTATTGGAGGGGTAATAGAAGATGAGTTGGTTTTGACCGAACCTCTTGGAATGTATGACTTCGAAGTAAAACTGCATAGTGTTCGACTAAGTAGGACCTATGGTATAGTGTAGTTCCAGAAATTTGGTTCATGTTGAAATGTTGGGGATGATCAAATGTATGGAAATATTAATCAAATTTGTAGAGTAACACAATTGGAAAGTATTGCGATGTTGTGTGAGTGATTCCTGATGATGTCAATGAGTGAGTATGTCGGAATTGTGGGGATGTTAGAGATTTAATCCGATGATTTCACTATTTGTTATAAGAGGAATTCGTTGTAGAGGTCTCGGAGGTTAAATTTGGGCTTTCCATTTTCATGCTAGACTTTTGGTCGCCCAAAGATTTGGGTGTAGAGGAGATAGAAAACTGGAGTATTCTGAGCAATGGAATGATTGTCGATAGAACCCTTCTGATGCGGTGCATGAGCGGGTGTGCTGAGGATTCTGATGTGTTATTCTTGAAAGTTGGGGGTGATGAGACTGCATGGGTTTTGAGGTGCTTTGGTGTCTCCTATCAAATTAATGTCATCAGTTGAAGGAGTTGTCTAGAGTGTTCAGTGGAATCAATAGAGGCTCTCTACAAAGGTGTGGATGATATATTTCAGTTTAAGCCTAAATTTGATGATGTTAAATTAAGAGGTTTGAGACCGTGTGGTATGCGATGAATTCGAATTCCCAGGTTGAGAGATATTTTATTCCAAAAAGTGAAACTAAAGAAAAAGATGTCTTCTTGATTAGTGAAGCGTTTTCTTTATTCTCGCATGAGCTTTGTGCTGTTGACCAATGTCTTTCGTAAGTTGAGTTTGACTCGATTTTGGTATGTGTGGTTCTTATCGGTTCAGGAAGAGTAAAGGAAGTTTTTGATTTGGGCATTCAAGTGTTTTTCCCCTTTGGATTTCGTGACGTTTATTCGCAAATTGCCACTTGGAAAGTGGAAATGTTTTCTTGATGAAATTCTGATTTCTGGATTTTACTCTTCGGTACCCAGTTGGTAATGTATAGTTGTGACGTGAATCTTTCTTATTCAGTTATGTTTTGCCGGTAAAAGAGTTTGCTTAAAAAGAATTCGATTGTATGTCTCTAGTTAAAGGAGGTGATCCTTGCTTTAGTAAAGAGTTTAATTGAGAGGCGGAACAAGAGTTCCGTGTTCTTTGTGCATGTTGTGTGGTTCGGCATCAATGGGAAGGTTAACCCCAGGTTCATTGGGTTCTTTTTGCTAGTCGGCGTATCGCCAGGACTGTCTCGAGTCTGTGTGCGGAGTACGTAGCGTCTTGTATGTTCTCGTGTTGAGTGAGTACCTGGGAGATCCAGACTTTGAGGTTTCGTTTGCGCCGTTGACCATCGATTGAGATCTTACCTTCGAGTTTTGTCCGATGAGTGTACCTGGAAGTGCCGGGTTGAGTGTTAGACCAGACGTCGTGTTACGTCGTTGTGTTGTGGTATTTTCAGTCCGAGGGAGATGCTACTTGGGAAGTTGGAGTTTCGCGTGCGTGATATTTAACCGGTGTTGTTCACAACGGGTACGTGGTTACCGTTGTTCGTTCTCAGTCGTAGTTGTTCTTTCGCTTAAGTGTGTTTAGATTTGGGGTCGAATCCTGTTAAGGGGGGTAGAATGTAATACTCCGGAAGTGTGAGAAGCCAATAATCGGGATAAATTGAATTAATCAGTAGCGCTTAATTTTATTCGGGGGCTTGTTTTTTCGTCAAATCTTGTTTAGAGAGGGGGATTACTGGTTTTTCTTGGCTTTTTGGGTTTGGGTTTGTGGCAGTGGGCTGGCGGTTCTCCTCTTGAGGGGGGAGGCACCATGGGCCTAAAGCCCATGCGCCCCCACACCCCCTAACCCTAGCCGGCCACCCTTTTCCCCTCTCCCTCCCCCCTTGGCCGCCACTTTCTTCCTCCCACCTCCCTTGGCCGCACCTCCCTACAGCCCCAAGGCGACCTCCTCCCTCCATTGGTGGCAGCCAGCCCTTCTTCCTCCATTGGTGGCAGCAACCCCTTCTTCCTCCCTTGGTGCTACCGGCCGAATCAAGGGAGAGCCCGCAGACCGTCAACCATTGGTGTTTCGTTCAAGGGACGGTGTCTCACGCTTCTCCTAGGGTAACGAGTGCTGATCCCCATGGATTGATTAGTGGTAGAGGTGTTTTGGTTCATTCTTTTGTTAGATCGAATTGCTGCGAGTAGAAAGTCAAATCTGTCCAGAAGGTTGCGTGGTCTGTTTCAGGGTTTTAGAGGCCGAATTTGAGATGTTCATCTCCTGTAGATGTGTAGGCCTTGCTCTTAGCTTTCGGTGGCCGCCAAGATCACCTGATTCCGACGTTCAAGTCAAAAGTTATGATAGATTTAGTATCTGCTGTCCAGAATTCTCACGAGAACTGCCTTTCTAGTTGTCTCCCAAAATATGATTATGTTAGGGGGCGATTAAGGGTTTTCACTTAACTAGGTTATTGTAGATAATTTCATAAACTTTTCAGATTGATAAAGAACACTCAATTAGGAGTTTTAGCTTAAAAGTTATGGACGTTTTAGTACTGCTGTTTATTATGTTCAAACAATTTCTGTTCTGCAGATTCATTCAACAGTTAGTATACTAATTTGGCCGATTTGGGTTATCTCGTAAACTGGAATGTTGTTGATATGTTCGTTAAGTTTTTGTAGGATCTGAGCACACCTCGTTTCGGGTCCCAGGACATTAGTTATAAGTGTTTTCGCACTGCTGTCCAGAACTAGTTCATTGTTGATGTAATATGTTTTTATATTAGAAGTTAGATTTTGTGGGTCGTCGGGAAGGCGTTGTAGAACGTTATTGAAATCGCCCTGTTACGTTGTTCTTATTTCAAGTATACTGTGTAGGCGGAGAGGTTTCAGGTTTAGGAGCACCGCCGTTGACTCCTAATGCGTCGCATCGCGGAAGGCAAGTACTCTGACGTTGTATGAATTGTGTATGTTGGATGCTTGATGTTCGTACTGTGTTTTCATTTGATACGTGAGAAGTTCCGATGATTATGTTTCTTCCGTATGTGAAATTTATAAGTTCAAAGATGATGCTAGTCGTTGTTCATAAGTACATTCATGCATCCACGTTCAAGTTCCGTCCACGGGAGTGGAACTCCGCGGGAGTGGAGTCTAAAGTTGCATCCATGTTCATGTTCCGTCCACGGGAGTGGAGCTCCACGGGAGTGGAGTCTAAAGTCCCATCAATTCTAGTATGGGCATGTGAGTCCCACCATTCCAATGTGGGCAGTTTGGACACCCGTATGAAATGTTCTTCATACGGTATCTTGGATCCCCGTATTTCGATAAATACGGGCTTGAGTGAACACCGACGGGTGTGTCACTAGCTATACCGGTATAAGCATGTGTGCAGTCCATTCTTTTCATTCAATCTATTCATTCTATTCATCCATATACTCATTTGGGGTATGATCGCATTCTTTAATGATGATGTCTTGTTCGTATTTGTGGTATGTTCATTTATTCACTGTACTTGCTGAGTCACAGACTCATTTTTGCTTTGTTTGTTTTATTTTAGGTGATCATTGATGTTGGCTCTATCAGGAGGGAGTAGACACGCACTAATAATGCAATTCACCATATTCAAGTTCAATAATATGATTTAGTTTCTATCTTTCATTCGTTAAATGATGAACTGTAATAAATAAATTTAGATGGTGAAGGAAGGATACCTTATCCATGTTATGTTTGATAATGAATTGCTTGTGATCTTCGATCACCCTTCGTTACACTTGCTTGAATTCAGACTGTTGTCCTGCCATGGTTCTATTAAATAGTGATTTCTTTATATCATTAGTTGATATTATTCAAATTCTTCCGCATTATGGATGTATGTTAGATGATTTAGGTGATATCTTGGCTTCCGAATAGCCGGTGTTACATAATGAGAGAGGCTTTTTGGGAGAGAATCAGTAGCGATATTAGCACCAGTCTTTCTGCCAATTGTAACCAGGATACTCAATACCATACACACAGGAGTAGGGTTGTTATTCCCTCAGGGGAAGGCCTGAACCTATATAAAAATCCCGTGTCTCTTATTGTCTGCGTGATCATTCGTGGAGACACCCCGAATCAAATAATCTTTACGTAAGATCGGTTCTAAAACACCGACAAGCTTTAAATGTTCTATATAGCGCTTTGAGTGTGGAGGAGTTCAATAGAGTGAGTAATCTTGAGAATGCTCATGAGGTTTGGACAACTCTCATGGAAATTTATGAAGGAATCACCACGGTCAAGGAAGCTAAATTACATAGGTTAAAACTTAAATATGAGTCATTTACCATGTTGCCTCATGATAACATGAATGGAATATACTCTAGATTGAATAACATAGTAAATGAGCTCAAAGGCCTATCTTGTGATCTAACCGTTTTTTATGTTGTGTGCAAGATGCTAAAGGCACTATCGGACAAGTACGAGACTTTGGTAATATTATTTCTCAATTCATCTGAATTGCCAAGGATGACTCCTACCGTTCTTTTGGGCAATCTCATTACAAATGAGATGTACAAAAAAATAAAGATGAGCTAAAGGAAATAGCCTCAACTTCAAGCAAAAGAATTCATCCTTTCAAAGCCAAGTGTGATTCAAGTGAAGATGATGATCAAAATGAGGAAGATGATGACACCAAAGAGGAAATAATTACTCTCATAAATAAAATAGAAGATCTCATAACGAGACGTGACTCTCACAACAATACAAGCTCATCTTCCAAGACTAAGCTCAACAAAATTGGAAGAAGCTACAATGGACAAGAAAAAGAACACATTACCTCAAAATATCCATTTTGGGAAGAAGATGAAGAAGATCCCAAGTCATCATCAAGAAAGAAGAATAATGGCCAAAGGAGATTGTTTGCCGGAGTAGCTATCAAAGACAATCCATTATTTTACATGCCTACATGCCTGATGACAAAAGGTAACAATGAGGTAAATCTTGACGATGAGCCTTCATATGATAACTTGGTGGATATGCTGGAAGAACTAAATGAATACTTTGGGAAAGAAAAGATAAAATTCAAAGTTTTAAAGAAAGATCATATCTCTCTGTAAAATAATTTTAACTTGCAAAAAGAAGAACTTGAGCCTCTTCTTCTCAAGGAATGCACTAGCTCTATGGTAGATATAGGTATAACATGTGATCTATTAGATGAAGCACCATGTTTAATTGCTAGCTCCTACGTTGCATCTAAAGTTAGCATATGCATCTCTTGTGAAGACTTACTAGACATTCCGTGTAGCTCAAGACTAGATGCATGTTCTTCCTCTATGTTTGTTGAAACTTATCATGTAGAGGAAAATAAAGGGCTCAAGGTCTAAGTTAAGAAATTGACAATTGACTTGGAAAGAAGCCTAAAAGGAAAAGCCACTCTTGTTGGCATCTAAGCAAGCAAAGAAGCTCGCAAGACAAGAGTGGAATTGGCTTCATTCCTAAGAAGAAGGAAAATAGCAAGACAAAACACAAACGAAAATGTACCAAGATAATCAAGTGTTTTGCTTGCAATAAAAAGGGCCACAATGCCTCGCTATGCCCAAGTCAAAAGGATGTCAAGTCAAGACTTTCACAAGGGAGGCAAGCCGGCAAAGAGCAAGAAAATAAGACAAGAAATGAGACAAAGAGCCCAACTTGCTACAATTGCCGAAAAAGGGACATATAGTCAAACAATGTCCCATGGGTAATATTCCTAAGCCTATTCTTTATAATGATCATTATTTGCTTAAGAAAAATAAGAAGGGTAGGGTAATATCTAGACTTGTTAGTTCTCCAAAAATCATTACTAGGGCCATATGAGTGCCCAAATCTCTTGTGACTAATATTGAAGGACCCAACCGAGTTTGGGTACCAAAGAGTGCTTTACATGCTTAATAGGAACTCGGAGAGGCATTGGAGACTTGGTTCATTAAAGAGGTGAATTTCACCACATATCAAATTAGAGCCAAGTTTGAAGATAATCGTTTCATGTCAAGAACTAATGCCATCTCGGTAACAAGTATTTATATTGAAGTATCTAGCCCCTAGCCTTGTATAGAATGCATTCATGCAAATCCTTTTGAAAATATGTTATTGCTCTTATCTAAAATCTTCATTATTGCAATCTTGAGCAATATGGTGCGTGGCACATTAAAGGGAGAGTGCTAAGTCATATATATGTATATCACATCTCTAAGTATTGCCCAAATAAATTAAGTGCTAGTAACGTTTTTCAAAATTTAGCCGTTTAGCCAAAAGTCAAAAATTCCATATCTATTAGTAATATTTTGAGAAACTAGTTGCAAAATGCACACAAATGCTTTCCAAAGGTTTTGGTTCAAGAAAAACCTATTTTAAGTAAAAATGAGTTTCTAACCAAAATCTTAGATTATAGTATCTTGTTTTTGACATAAACTAGATTTTTGTATAAAATCTATTCTAAAAAGATTTTGAAAACCATACCAAAAGGAATATCCTAGAGTTGGCGATTTTAAACCTTTCTGGTAGTTATGATATTTTCAAAAAGCCAACCTAGCAAAAGATATTTAATTTTAAAACTCATCCAAAATACTTTTTTGACCTAACTAGGTCACTTTCTGGCACTTAAAGTGGGTTTTGCCTTTTGCGCTAAATTTATTCACATAAATAGGCCAATAATAGTATTAATGATTCATACCTGAAAATTGGATGCTTTAAATTCCATCAAATGCTCATTTTCACTCTTTTGAAGAAATTTCATGGAAATAAGTTCTTTGTGCAAAAATAAAGCCAAATTTATATAAAAAAAATATTGAGAGTTGGATTTCTAAAGGTTATATAGGTTGAAAAATGCTCCAAACATGTTTATTTGATTGATTATGTGAAAAGTTGGAGCAAAATACAACATGTCCTTCTCTTCTCCAAAATAAGCACAGAAAACAGCCAAAAAATTCAGTCCCCTCCGGACTGATCGACAACAATCAGTCGGTCTAACCGGCCATTACCCACCAGTCCAACTACCTTTGCCCTGCGGTCAAACCGGCCTTGTAAAGTGGAATCCTTTTATTCCTCTCCTGATCCATTTTCTCCAGTTCCCTTGTTCCTCCACCCGAAAACTCTCTCCTTATGGCGACTCTCTCCCATCTAGTGTCGGATCTTCTTCTCCGGCCAACGGATTTGAGTCCCAAGGTAACCTTTTTGTTCTCCTCATCCTACTCTCTCCATTTCATGGATCGGTTTGTTTACTTAGTGTCTTATTCTCAAAAACCATGGAAACCTAGTGTAACATCCCCAATTTAATTTATGAGAATTAGTATGCATCTTATCAGCATGCATGACATTTAGGAAGTATTTGCATAAATTATTGCACTTGGAAAAATCTTAAACAAATATTAAACAAACACTTTAAATTAAACCCCAAAAGAAAAATTGAAACAAATGCTACTAAAGTTCCTCTGTAAATAATTTATTAAAATACTAGAATAATTATCATGAATTTATATAATTGTTTCCAAATTTTTGGGACTGAATTGAAACCTTAGAAAATTTAAACTCAATTCAATAACCTATTGTAGTTTTGAATTTAAATTAAGAAAATTAAATCATGAACAGTGGGTTTTAAAATTTTATTTGGGTACTAAAACATCCTAGGAAAACCTCTGAATTATTTTAGATTTTTAGGATTTTATTTCTAATTTTAGTGGCTTGGTAAAAGTGGGAAAATAGATTTAATTCTCAGTCAACTTTTGGACTCACCCCAAACCTAGCCGGACCAGATCCTGACTCAGACTCGAGTCCGACCCGGGGCGAGCGGACTTGACTAAATCAACTAAACGTCCCATTAAATCTGAGCCGTCCACTCAAGATCGAACGGACCCAACGTAACTTGATCCAACCAACTAACTGTTCTCGCCCGAGCTGCACCACCTTGTGCCTCGACGCCGGACCCACGTTGTCAGTGTCATCCCTAACCTCGCGCTGGTTTTGCAGGCGTCGTGCTCCACATTGCCGCCGCGCTTTGAGCGCCTCCGTTTGCATGACATTGACGCCGTTCATCCACCGCGCCAATCCACCACTCCCAGGGCTTCACCGCTTAACGTCGCATCCATCTCCGTCAGCCCCCAAGCTTAATACCCCTCTCACCCTCCCAATTCGGCCATTCTCCCTCTCGGTGGCAGAGGGAGAAAAAGCTTTTCTTGCTTTTCTTCTCGGGTAAGCTCCGCTCCCCTATGCCCTTTGTCTTCCTCTATCATTGCCGTGTTCGTTTTACTAAGTTGAGCTCTTGAATTTTTGCCGTAGTTCTTGGACCCCGACCTTGTCTTTCGATGACCCCGAGCGTGCTCTAAGTGCCATCCCCGTGTCATCTCTTAATCCAGTAAGTTATACCTTGGATTAACTGCATCATCCCGTGCCTTTAAGCACTCTTACGATTTCCCCTCATCTAATTTGGACCGTGTACTTCAGGAGCTAGTGTTCTCCCTTTTTGTTGGCCAAGAACCCTATTTGGCATCTTTTGTCAATCGGGTAAGCCATTTACCAATTCCTTGTATTGCTACCATCTGCATCACTATCTGAGGCATTCCAAACCTTTTCTTGTTGGGTTCCTTGCACAGATTGCCTCCTCCACGTTGAACCTAGCGCCGCCGCCGCCATTGTCGGGGACGACACCTTGCCGAGCTTTCGAAGACCTTTCTCTCCCTCTGGTAAGCTTCCACTGACTCCCTAGTAGCTCGAGCGTGCGTTGTCTTGCTAAAAAACGCGTCGAGTCGCGACATGCAAGTTTGCCGTGTTAGCCTCGCCACCCAACTCCGGCTAGCCGGTGACCTAGACCATCTCAGCCGTCGTCACTACCACCTGTAGATGCGCAAGCTTAAGTGGAATCCATTCATGTCATTAGATCTTGTCACGCGATGCGAACGCCGGCGGGCTCCGACGGCCGATCGCGCGTGTTGTCGGAACGGCCGACCATTTCCTGTAGCTCGTCATTACGTGTTAAACCGCAGTGATTAGCATTTAATTTTGGATCTTTGTCGGAATGACACAATTAGTCGTTTTAAGTGTTGTCTCTAGGTGTATGACAGGTGGGCCTAGCTCTTTAAGTGCACCGTTTACTATGCTGTGGACTGTGAACCTATACATGTGGCTCGGTCCATGCACTGTGTTCTTGGATCGTGCCACTAACGGGTGGGGTCCACGCGTCAGGAGGTATAACCCGGGAAATAAATGGAAAGGAAAATAAATCAGCACGGGTCTCGTTGTCAGGGACTGAGGCTAGGATAGAGCTCGGTGAGAAAAGTGCAAAATGCTTATAGATTTTCCGAACTGTTTATTTGTACACTAAAAATTCATTTAAAATTTAAAAATGCATAATTAATTCAATATAACTCCAAAATGAATTAAACCAGTTTTGATATTTTCTTATTAAGTGAATTTTATTTTAAAATAGGGTTCAAACATGTATCTGTAGTAGAGAATATAGTTTTGTAAAAATGATCCATAACTCTATTATTTTTACAATAAGAAAAGCTTTTAACTTCAAAAATACATAACTATTTCATTTTAACTTAAAAAATAGTGAAACCACTTTTGATAATTTTCATTTTAATTGAACTTATTTCTAAAAATGGTTTTAGTCTTACCTCTGACACAAAAGATATATTTTGTGGAAATTGATCCCAAAATGAATTATTTTTACACTATAAAATGCTGATAACTTTAGAAATTCATAACTAAATCTTGAAAACTCAAAATGAGGTAAACTCAACTAATTGGTCTTATAATTTTATCCTCTATTTATCTATGTAATCCTTGTATCCATCACTGCTCTTCAAATTTTGACCAAACATTTAAATTGGATAAATAGTACCAAATTGGATTTTCTAGAAAGCTGAGATTGAAACCACCATAACTTTCACATACTAAATCCAAATGGAATTAATCTTTCACATAAATTCATATAAAATCATAATCTACCTACTGCATAAATTTCATATATTTTTTAGCATGTTGAATTTCTAGCTTTATTTGATATTTATTGCAATATCGTCTTTCATTAGGTTTTCGACGATAACGATATATTCGTGAGATTATTATGAGTATAACCTGAGAATTGAACAAGTGGTACCAGCAAAGGTACGAGCACCCTCCTCTTGATCATATTACTCCTAGTGGATTTTAAAAGTTTTGTGTGAGTTTTATTATCGCAATTGCATGCTATTTTGAAATGTATGTTCATGGGCAGAAGTAGTTAATCTCCTAATTGCTGCATTAACCCTCCTTTGAATGTTGATTACCCTTTTACCTTGAATGATTAAGGATATATGTTATATGGGTTGTTTGCTAGTTTGTAGAACGATGCTTAGCCATGTGCTAGCAGTTGTAGCCGAAAGCGGTTGATGGAATTAGTCCATCGGCCGGTGGATTGAATTGAATCTTATTGAAATTTGAGGATTTTATGGATTGGATTATGATGGATTTGAGGGATGTATCCAGATCTTCGCATCTGGGGTTTGTGGACATGTTGAGCATGGGTTTTATGTTCTTAACTTGGACGGGTGTAGGTTGATGATGAATCACTATTGTTGTTTGTTGTTATGGAATTGTGTAGCCCCGTCTGAGTGTTTAAGGACCAGTCTGTGGTGTGATGAACCAAGTCTTATGTGCAATCACACGCAGGATAATGGCGAAGGCTTGGCTAACTAATTTGTTGTGTGTTAACTATCAGAACACAATCAGGATGACAATTGTTATTGTTATTTTTAATTGTTCTCTTGTCAATCCGGCGGGGGCATGTTAAGGGTCGCCTTACTTGCTCTTAAGGGTCTCTTGTTTGATAGGGACTTACTTATGCAACGAGGTTCACCTGTGGTTCTAGGCGACCGACAGTCTGCCACGGGATTCTGCTCCTCGGGTGGTTTGATAGTTAGGACATGACATTGTAACGGCCTCGTTATGCTACCTCAGTCACACTCTTATGGAAGAGTGCATTGGCCGACATTAAGAGGAATGCATATCGTGTGGGTAAAGCTGTACAACTCTACAGAGAACTAAATCTATTCGAATAGCCTCGTCCTAGGTTATGGACATCACTTGTGGGAAAGCAGGCACAGTTAGCTTTTGGGAAATTAAGTTTGGGTTATGGTTGGAAATGTTACGTCATTATGCTAGTTTGTTTAGATCTTATGTTGCCACGAATGGGTTGTTCGTGTGTTGATTAATTATATTTGGAGATTATACCATTGTTGATCATTACTTGCTGTCATAAAATGTTTTCTAAATATTTTACAAATGGCAAGTTGAATCTATATTGTTTATCTCTATGCAAAACTTGTTTTATGCCGAAAATGGACTAGTGTAGTAGCCTTCCTTTGATACTTACATGCATCCTTATTTTTCTTGAAAAGTCTCGCGAGTACAACTTTGTACTTGAAAAATGTCTATTTGATCAAGTAAGGACGACGGGCGCAACGACTTTAACTCCAGTTGGTTGTTTGTGGGATTTTGGGCATGCCAACTCGGTTATTACCTTTTTTACTTTAAGTTTATTTTTCACTGCGATTTATTTGTGTTATTGTTATTTAGATTTGGCCAATTGGCCCTCTTATGTAAAATTGGGACCATAAGATTCTATATGTTGAAGATGTATCAAAGTTTCTATTTCTCTTGTATGATTGTGTATGGATGTGATTGCAATGTTGTGTACTAGGATATGCGTATGTTAGCCACTGATCCTTGGGAGCTAACATGAGACGCATATCCGGGCACTTGGGATCATTCTCATCTCTCGTTAAGTGTTGCGCTTCTGATGTAACCACTTAGCTTGGAACGGATGCGATCCCGGGGAGGCCTCACACCTAGGTGGAAGTTTCCTTTTCACTTCCAGCTCTGTTCTTCAAGTCTTCTTCAAGGAGCTCATCTCAAGTCTTCTCCTCTCATCATCTAAGCCAGTAACCCCTCGATATCTACTTGCTTTATACCTACATTGTGATTTTTCCCAAAATCCTAGGGTTTGACATGAATACCCTTGATTCATTCGAATTGGTGAAAAATTATTAACCTGCAAGTAGAGTGGAATTAGACTGATATAATTCTAGTGCCAAATTGCAAAACTTTTGGGTTAAGATTTGTTTCCCCAAAATTTGCTGCTGATGTCCTTTGGCAGTCTGACCAGATCTTATATGGCGGTCTGACCGACCTTCTAGCGGTCTAACCGGCCATACCTTGGCGGTCTGACCAGCTGTGACAACAGCAGAGCATACTAGAATCTAAATTATGACAATCTCATTTCTCAGAATTCTTTGCTAATCTTTGTGCTCTCTACAACTAAGATGCCTCGTATCTCTAGTTCCTCCTCTTCAAGAGGAAAAGAAAAGATTGTCTACAAATCCGATGATGACTTTGAAGAAGACTCAGCTGATAGTGATACAAATGATCAAGATTATGTGCCAAACAAAACTCTTTTCTTCGTTACAGACCCAAGAAAGATCAAAGGTGAAAAATACAGAACAATGAGGCACACAAATCAATTCCTTCTACCTAAGAATGCTGTTGATTCCTTCTTTCACATAAAGTTCCAGGAAAATGTGTTCTATCACATTTATGACCAGAAGAATTTTGCAAATCATCTATTTGTCACTTGGGATCATCTCAATTAGAACCCCTACTTAAATGGATTTTTCTACACATTTCATAGAGTGAAATTGGACAACTTGGTGACTCTGAAGTGTGATTATGACTCTTCAACTATCAAACAATTCTATGCCACTGTCCATATTTCCCCAAAGCATGGTACCCTCACCTGGATGACTACCTCATTTCAGCTAAGTGCATCAAAAGAAGATTGTCGTGAATCATGGTGCATCCCTACACCTCGAAGTGGTTCTCCGACTCTAACGGTACATCTTGAGGAACCCTAGAACTTGGATGAAATCAAAGAGTTATATGATACATCTTAGGCTTTTGAGCTTGGCACAACAATTAGATTTTCACCAATAGCCAATATGATAAACAAAATTATGAGAGCAACCTTCTTCCCTAGAGGTGGCAACAACAATAAAGTTCATCCCAAAGCATGGAACATTATATCTTAAAAGGGACCAAGTTCGACATTGTTGACTTCATCATCATTGAAATTGCCTTCTCAAAAAGAAATACGGAGGACAACATCTTCTATGCTCCTTTCATTATGAAGCTGATTAAAGAAAAGTTTGGATTCTATCTTGCTAGTGACAAGGTTCACACTGAATATAGACCAAGCTATGATGATTAAAAGGAAAACCTTTCTTGGTGATTAATGACAAAGGGGGAGAAGAATAAATAAGAAGAACTACAAAGGGGAGATAAAGAGACAAAGAAAATTAGAATGCAGAAATGTTCTATCTTCAATTTTAGCTTTATCTACTATTTAGGCAATAGACCTTGTCTTGTGAGGATAAGCTTAGATTCATTCTTGTAATATCTTATGTAAGCTTATTTAAACCTTGAATGCTTTGTGACTTGAGTTATAAACTGTGCTATCTATTTGTATCTTTGTTCAAAATTTCTTTAGCTTGGATCTTTTGCATGCATACGTAATTCTTAATTCTAACTGCTGTGGTATCATGCTTCCTTGGATCCAATATATAGAGAAAACTCTATCAAAATTCATAAAAATCACATATGTGCATAAATTTCCTTCAAAACTCATATGCACATCTTCAGGAGGAGTTTCATCTAGATGTTGTGGCTTTGAGAACAATTAATTCAAAATTTCTTGGTTTCATCGCAAATGAATTAATTGCTATCAAAGCTTATCCTAAGAGTACACAATTTGTTTTGTACTCAATGTATACTCTAATAAATCTTCTCTAAATTCCTTATTTATTGAGGTTTGTTATCAATTACGAAAAAGGGGGAGACTGAAGAAGCTAGACCCGCCATTATGAGATAATGGAGTATTTTGGTAATTAATGACAATCGTCATGAGGACTAACATTTTCATAAGTTGGTGAAACAGGTTAAGTCACATGACGATGAAAAGCAATTGATGGTTAAATGTGTTAAAAAGTCATCAAATCAAGACTTTGGATAAAGGATGCTATCATATGTTGATAAGCGTCAAGACAAGATCATGAAGTAAAGAGAATTATCATGGGTTGATGATTATCAGTAGTCAAGAACCAAATCTTGGAGTGAGGTCCAAGAAGACTGCTAGAGGTAGAGGTGTGACTACCTACTGCTAAGGATGTGTTTCTAATCTTTTACCAGTCTTAGTGTTTGGTTGAAAGACCGAATTGCTAGCATAGGTTGACGTACTATTAAGAGGGATCTTGACTAGTAGTTTGAATGTATCATGTGTTGATAGCTCATTTTGCTTGATCTAGCTCTCGTAAGCATCTTACCGATATTTGTGAATGTGTTTTACAAATGGTTGAGGCTTATGCATAATCTTTATAGCCTGTGACTTGAGTTTACAAATGTGTTTTATAAATGGTTTAAGTCCATGTACCTTTTTCCTTGTGGCATAATTCTAGAAGTTTGCAAATGTGTTTTGCAACTTGTTGAGAATCTCGTCTTCATACCTTGTTTTGCATCTCGTATCTTTTGCAAATGTAAAAATCTATTTTTGTTTCCTAGATCAGACTGACCGTAATAGGATCCCCGGACTGATTTGAACCAGATGCAGGTCGGGCGGTCGATTTTTGAGAATATCCATTCTCTGTTTGATATCTTGGTGGCCGAGCGTTGGAGGATCGGATTGACCGGACCTCCGGGTCAAGTGACCCGGTTAGGCTTTTCCAATGAAGAATGTTGTTGGAAACTTGCTACGAATTTCCTTGTCTAGACTAACGCGATTAGTAAGTGGGTCGCCAGAACCTCGGGTCATGTGACCGATCGACTTTTCCAGTAGCATGTTTTCCCCAATTTCGAAAATCTTTGAACTCGGTCTAACCACACCTTGTATAGGCAGACTGACTGGCCTTGCCATAATGGGCAGAATCTGCTGCAATGATTATTGCAAAAGTTGCTGTTATATAGTTGCCCGGTCTAACCGGCCTGTTGCCTGCGGTTTGACCGACCATGTTGTTTGTTGCACAGTTTTCTCCTCCAACGGCTAGTTTTCATGTGTGGGTGTATAAATACCCCTTGTGGCTGGTTGGGTAGGTGTGTGCTGATGTCTTATTCATTTCCCTTGAGCATAGAGCAAACCCTCTCATCTCTTATGTGCATGTGTTGCACTTAGTGAGTTTGTAGAGCAAAATCTTAGTGCATGTGTTGCATTAGGTAGTGGATTGTGTATCCATTGAGCTTAGACACTTGATACGTTCAAGTGAGCATCTTCGACTTGTTACTCTTGGTGTTTGCCGACACTTAGACGGTTTGGAGGAAATGTACCGACGATCTTCTCAAAGAAGGCTGTGAGAAGACCTGGGCGTTTGTGAGTGGCTTGGTGCTCACCATCTCCGGATTGCAGGAAGAGCAACCCCAAGTGGATTAGAGGTGTTGGCTTAATTTGTGGAACCGATCCAATGTGGTTAGGCTTATCTCAACGTGGACTAGGGGAAACCGGCAAGTTTCCGATCACTACGGGAAAATATCAAGTGTTCTTTTGGTTTGCTTTCTTGAGCCTTACTTTCTCATAATTTACACTCATAGAATTAAATTGCTTGCTTATCTCCTTAGGTTTGCTCTCTTTGTCCTAATTTTATCTTGTTGGGGTACTTAGCATAAACTAGTCAATTTAGGTTTTAAATGAACTAAACCTTTTCGTTTTACAATTCCGCATAAAACTTGGTTTTAGCTGAAAGAAATTTAAAACCGCCTATTCACCCTCCTCTTATCGGCCTCGTCGATCTTACACTCCTCTTCTCCCTCTCTCTCACCAGATGCCACGGATCTGGTCGCCGCGCGATCTAGTAGTCCGGCGCGTCGCTCCTCCGTGCGTGTGGATACCTTTGAAGGCGCCGCATCGTGGCGTTGGGACGAACCGCAAGAAAGGAGGCAGCGTGGGACGCCACGACGAGGACGCAGGAAGTAGTACGACTACTCGCCTGACGCATCGCATCAACTTGGTACGACTACTGCGCTTCCGACGCGCTGCATCAACTTCCGCACTGCGCGTCTAGTTGTAAGACCGTGATCTATAATCGCAGTGATCTTGGTTTACGGGTAGAATTTTTTAATTTGCGCTAGTGTAGCCTACCCGCTTTCGTCACAAAGGTATCGAGCGGTTCTTTGTCATGTTATAGGTTCGGTGATTTGCATATGGCGATATGTAATCGGTATGATCGATGTGATCGATTGTATAGTTCGTAATGGATTGATCCGGTTCCGTGATCATGCCGCTAAGGTCGTGAAACAACATACCCCTACCGTCGGATTCGCCATCGGGGTGAAAGAGTGACACGTAAAACCGGTTGCGGCATGCGAAGATCAATATGATTGATCGAATCGAACCTAGATTAATAATCGATGTACCGTGATCATGCTGCTAAGATCGTGAAACAACATACCCCTACCGGCCGGATTCGCCATCGGGTAGACAAAGTGACACATAAAACCGGTTATGCATGCGAAGATCAATATAATTGGTCGAATCTAACGAAGAGTCGATTTGTGGTAAATATGATTTGCCGATCAAAATCCTATGTAAAATTGCATAGATTGGATCTCTGTTTTTACGAATGCGCCTTCGAACCCAGCTGATGGGGAAACCTCGACCCCTATCCGTAGATTGCGATTCTATGCATAAACTTGTTTTTGCGGGATGTATGTGACCATATGGCCTAATGTGTATGTGATGCATGTTTGTAATATTTGCATGACTGCGTGTCGTGGAGTGCGGCAACACGGCCGGAGCCATTGTGTTGTCAAAGTATTGTATTAACGGCCTGCGTGCGACTTGTGATGATTCCTAGTATTCATGTATTTTATTACTAGTCATATGAGTAATAGCTTATAGTAGTACTCGGAGGACACATCACTTGGAGGATGGCACACATGAACCATGGAGATGGAGATCATCATGGTGGATGATTCTATGGCGATGGAGATCACCATGAGAAAATGGGCCATACTGAGTCACAACTGTGTGAATGCTATTCCTATTATTTTACTCCTATGCATGTTTGAATGGTAGAAGTATAGCGATCCCTCACAAAATGTTAAGTTAAACATATGCCCTCCCAATTAAACTTTGCACCATCCCATGTCTTGTAAATTGATGGTGGGTCTATAAAATTAGGGCACCATCAACTTTCCTTGACTAGATGGGTTTTGTATCTGATACTTACATGCATAAGGATTGGTGAACTTAACAAGGTTATCATAAAGGTTATGGGCCTTGGGGCATAAAGGTTGGGCGCGGGGCATAGAGATGTCACCCAACAACAAGAGTCATATAGAGATATGATTAGCAAAGTGTTGCTTATCGAATTACCTTGTCTCCTAGCGGTGATGCAAAAGCTCACTAGTAGACTCGTTAATTGCGGATCTTGAATCGCTAAGAATCAACAGAGGGATGTTGATTTTAGTGGGAGTACATTCTATTAAATTTGTTTAATACTGATTTACTCTATCATGGTTTTATTTGTCTTAGTATTTTGCATTTCCTATTGTAGATCAATGGCATCTAGCAACCACGCACACCCTTTGCTTTTGCGATCGATTCTTGAGAAAGAGAAATTAAATGGAACAAACTATTCGGATCAGTCCATGAACTGAGAATTGTTCTCGTGGCGATAAAAGGAAAACGTTCGACACCCCAATCCCGGAAGAACACGCTAACAATGCGTCTCTGTCACAAAAAATGCCTACAAGAAAGCATGTGATGACTCTCTTGAGATTAGCTGTCTTATGCTTGCATGCATGGAACCTGACCTTCAAAAGCAGTTTGAGGATCAGGAAGCGTATGATATGATCATAGCGCTTAAGGACATGTTCCAGACACAGGCCAGGACTGAACGGTTCAATGTCTCTAAGGCTTTTCTGGAATGCAAGTTAACAGAAGGTGCACCCGTAGGTCCACATGTGATCAAAATGGTTGGTTACAGTCAGACTTTGGATAAACTTGGTTTTCCAATTGGCCAAGAGTTGGCAACTGATTTCATTTTAGCGTCTCTTCCACCTAGCTATGGGCATTTCATTTCGAACTACCATATGCATGGGCGGATAAGGGCCTTAATGAGCTTTGTGGGATGCTCAAAAGCAGAGTGACATTAAGAAGTGTGCAGGGCTAGCCATGTGATGGTGTGTTCAGAACAAGTCTAGCTTCAAGAAAAAGGGTAAGAAGCCATGGCCAAAGAATAAGGGCAAGGTTAAAGATATGATCTCGAAGCCAACGCCTAAGCCTAATGCTGGACCTGGAGCTGAGACAGTATGCTTCTATTGTAAAGAAACTGGCCACTGGAAGAGAAACTGCAAGAAGTACATGGATTCCGATGAATGCAAGAAGAAGGCTGGAAGTAAGACTTCCACCCATGGTACACTTGTCATAAATGTTTTAGACATTTTTCTCACTGATTCTCCTATTAACTCTTGGGTATTTGATACCGGATCGCTTGCTCACATTTGCAACTCGATGTGCGGGCTAATAAGAAGTAGAGGAGTCGCAAGAGGTGAAGTTGATTTTCGCGTCGGGAATAAAGCAAGGGTTGCTGCGTTGACCGTCGGCACCATGCAACTTCAGCTTCCTTCAAGATTTATTATGGAATTGAATAATTGTTATTATGTTCCTAGTATGAGTCGAAACATTTTATCCCCCTCATGTTTGATGAGAGATGGTTATTCATTTGCAAGTAAAGACAATGGTTGTTTGATCTCTAAAAATGGAATGTTTATGGCTTTTGCGCCCATTGTGAATGGGTTATTTATTTTAAATCTTGATGATGCGCCTATCTTTAACATAAATGCTAAAAGACTTCGACCTAATGATTTGAATCCCACCTATGTTTGGCATTGTCGTTTGGGTCACATATGAAAAGCGCATGAAGAAGCTCCATGTCGATAGTCTTCTAACTTCGCTTGATTTTGAATCATACGAGACATGTGAAGCTTGTTTGCTTGGTAAGATGACCAAATCACCTTTCAAAGGTTCTTTTGAGAGGGCGTCAGACTTGTTGGAAATCATACATACTGATGTATGTGGACCAATGAGCACGACTGCTAGAGGTGGATTTCATTACTTCATAACTTTCACTGATGATTTTAGTAGATATGGCTATGTCTACTTAATGAAGCATAAGTCCAAACTTTTGAAAAGTTCAAAGAGTTCCGAATGAGGTTGAAAATCAACGTGCCAAGAAAATTAAGGCTCGCGATCCGATCGTGGTGGCGAGTATTTGAGTCATGAATTTAGCAATCATCCAAGATTTGCGGAATTGTTCCACACCTAACACCGCCTAACGCCTCAAAGAAACGGGTATCCGAGGCGTGTCGGACCTTGTTGGACATGGTTCGATCGATGATGAGCCGATCAGATTTACCATTATCCTTTGGGGTTACGCTCTAGAAACGGCGACTTTCACACTTAATAGGTACCGTCTAAATCAGAAGTTAAGACACCATATGAGATATGGACCGGGAAGAGTCACAGCTTGTCTTTTCTAAAGATTTGAGGATGTGAGGCGTTTGTCAGCGACTACAATGACAAGCTCACACCCAAGTCTGATAAATGCATTTTAGTGGGATATCCAAGGAAACCTTTGATATTACTTCTACAACCGACTAGAGGGCAAAGTGTTTGTCGCTCAAGTGGTGTTTTCCTAGAGAAAGAGTTTCTCAACAGGGAGACAAGTGGAAGAACGGTGCAGCTTGAAGAAGTTCAAGATGAACCAATCGGGGAAGACTCGACGAATGATGCCCATGTGGCAGAACAAGTTGAGGAACCCATGGCAAAGGAAGCACCACCACCACGGTTGTCTGGAAGGCTCGCAATGCGCGAGATATGTTATTGTTAGACAATGATGAGCCTACGACCTATGCGGAAGCAATGATGGACCCAGACTCTGAGAAATGGCATAGTGCCATGAGATCCGAGATAGCATCCATGGGAGACAATCAAGTTTGGAATTTAGTTGACCCGCTTGATGGTGTTAAAACCATAGAGTGCAAATGGATCTATAAAGGAAGATTGATATGGATGGAAATGTTCATATCCATAAAGCTCGACTTGTCGCAAAGGTTTTCGCAAGTTCAAGGAGTTGACTACGATGAGACTTTCTACTTTGTAGCGATGCTTAAATCAATACGGATCATTCTAGCTATTCTGCATATTTCGACTATTAGATATGGCGATGGATGTCAAAACGGCTTTCCTTAATGGAAATTTAACCGAGGCGTGTATATGATACATCCAGAGGGTTTTGTCGATCCAAACAATGCTAGAAAAGTATGCAAACTTCAAAAATCCATTTATGGATTGAAGCAAGCATCTCGGAGTTGGAACATTCGTTTTGATGAAGTAGTCAAAGGGTTTGACTTCATCAAAAGCGAAGAAGAATCTTGTGTTTACAAGAAGACAAGTGGAGCTCACTCGTATTTCTAATCTTATATGTAGATGACATATTACTGATTGGAAATGATATTCCTATGCTCGAGTCCGTTAAGACCTCACTAAAAATAGTTTCTCAATGAAGGACTTAGGGAAGCTGCATATATTTTGGGTATTAAGATCTATAGAGATAGATCAAAAGGCTAATAGGATTAAGCCGAGTACTTACATTGACAAAGTGTTGAAACGGTTCAACATGGAGGAGGCAAAGAAAGGGTTCTTGCCCATGTCTCATGGCATAAATCTTGGCAAGACTCGTGTCCTTCGACAACCGATGAGCGAGATCGCATGAGTAAGATTCCATATGCTTCGCCATTGGATCTATCATGTATGCTATGATCTCAGCTACGCCAGATGTTTCCTATGCTCTAAGTGTTACGAGCAGATACCAGCTGATCCAGTGAGAGTCATGGACAATGGTTAAAAACATCCTCAAGTATTTGAGAAGAACTAAGGATGTGTTCTAGTCTACGGAGGTGAGGAAGAGCTCGTTGTAAATGGTTACACCGATGCAAGCTTCCAAACCGACAAAGATGATTACAAATCGCAATCGGTTTTGCGTTCCTTTTGAACGGTGGTGCGGTAAGTTGGAAGAGTTCCAAGCGGGAGATCATGCGACTCTACAACGGAGGTTTAGTACATTGCGCTTCAAGCGGAAAAGAAGGTGTTTGGATAAGGAAGTTCATAATCGAACTAGGTGTGGTTCCTAGTGCGTGCGATCCTCTGGATCTTTATTGTGATAATAAGTGGGGCCATTCGCGCAAGCCAAGGAGCCGAGGAATCACCAAAAGAACAAACACATATCAAGAAGGTTTCATCTCATTCGAGAGATCCTTAATCGAGGAGATTTAAAGATATGCAAAATACACACGGATTTGAATGTTTCAGATCCTTTGACGAAGCCTCTCCCACAGCCTAAGCATGAGGCGCACACAAGAGCTATGGGTATTAGATATCTTCTAGATTGACTCTAGTGCAAGTGGGAGACTGTTGGAGATATGCCCTAGAGGCAATCATATTGATGATGATATTTCATTGTATCCATGATTTAATAAATGTTCCTTGAATATTGCCTTTGTGTTGATTAACAAGTATGTGACTTGTTTGTGAAACTCTTTACTTGTATGGTTATTCTAAAGTTGTCCCTAGTCGGAGTTCATGTGAGGACACACGTGAATGATGGATTAGCACATGTATCGGTTGATGACCATGTTTCACAGGTCATAGACATGGAGATGTCAAACCAAGAATGTGGACACATGTTTAGAACATGGGGTTGGACCGACCCAACATGAGACATAGTAATTATTCTTATGGTTCTCTCTACACAATGTATGCGCCTTGTCCTTAGACCTAGAGATTGTCGCATGTACTTGAGATGTGAATCGACCTACTTAGGGGCTATCAAACGCTACTCCGTAACTGGGTAGTTATAAAGGTAGCTTTCGGGTTTGTCATGAAGCATGCTGCGAGGCATGGTCAGTCGAGATGGGATTTGCCCCTCTCTACCTGAGAGAGATATCTCTGGGCCCCTCGAGTGATCGGATCCAGAAATGCATGACCATGCTACTTAAGGTTAAGAGTTAACCTAGTAAGGGATTCCGGATCACGGGATCGAGAAAGAGTGGTCGACTTGGAGCTCGACCGAATATCGTGAGGCAAAGGGGTTGGCATGTACATAACGCTGTGATGGTTCGTCCGATATGATCTTTACGTATGTTTAGGAGTTGTACGTCTTGCTAGAGGCCGCTACCAACTATTGACCAAGTATGTGTACTCGCGTCATGTCTAAACATATGTGAACCATAGGTCACACACTTAAGGTGAAGCCTAATTCGGATTGGATCCGATTAGACTGGCATTGAGTCATAATGGGCCTCTATTCGTAGAAGCCCATTATAAGGACGCCTATAAAAGGAGGCGGTGCGCCACTGGTTGAGGGTTGAGTTTTTCGTGACATCCCCAAACCACGCCGCCACCCTCCCACGCCCTAGTCGCTCGCGCGATCTAGTAGTCCGCGCGCGCGCGCTCTCCCGCACGTGTGGATACCTTTGAAGGCGCCGCATGCGTGGCGTTGGGACGAACCGCAAGAAAGGAGGCGACGTGGGACGCCACGGCGAGGACGCAGGAAGTAGTACGACTACTCGCGCGGACGCATCGCATCAACGAGTACGACTACACTTGCCGACGACGCTGCATCAACTTCCGCACTGCGCGTCTAGTTGTAAGACCGTGATCTATAAGCTGCGGTGATCTTGGTTTACTGGTAGAATTTTTAATTTGCGCTAGTGTAGCCTACCCGCTTCCTACATCGCCGCCTCCCATGATGGCCACTATATTGTATGTCCCTCCACGCGCGAGGTCAATGGCCGCGTGCTCGATGAAGATGTCGACGGCGTAGAGCGCTCGTGAGGCATGGTGAAGCATCACATTAGGCCACTACTACACACCCTCATCACGAGCGGTTGAGCAACAAGTCATCACGAGGCGGTTCCAACCGTGCGTGCTTTTGTACGCCTGTGATAAGTGGCGGTTATCACGAGCGGTTAAAAATCCGTCGTGATAAGTCACAACACGAGCGGTTCTAATTATATAACCGTCTGTGATATCTAATTATCGCGACGGCTCTATTCAAGAACCGTCGTTATAGCGCATATCACGATTTGCTCTATTTACGCAACCGCTCAGGATATGCACATATCCTGCAGTTCTCATTATATAACCGTCAGTGATATGCACATATCCCGATTTGGTTAAAATAGAACCGTCGCGATAGATATCACGCACGGTTCTATTTACGAACCGCTCGGGATATGTGTATATCACGACGGTTATATAATAGAGCCGCTCGATTATACATATCACGAGCGGTTTGATTGATAAACCGTCACCTGTGATAGTTATTTCAGCATAACTATTTTTTAAAATTTTCGGCTAGCCTCGGGATTGCTAGCCATGCCCTCAA
The DNA here is from genome assembly GCA_036346255.1 of Ampelocalamus luodianensis. Classification (NCBI taxonomy): domain Eukaryota; kingdom Viridiplantae; phylum Streptophyta; class Magnoliopsida; order Poales; family Poaceae; genus Ampelocalamus; species Ampelocalamus luodianensis. The sequence continues at coordinate 25,035,377 of CM070618.1, forward strand.
AATAAGCGGTGTAAAATAGATACATCACAGATATCAATCGTTGACAACCCAAAGTGATCATTGTCATACAAACGAACATATATCAAATACTGATCAAACATTGTGATATCAACTCGTTCGAGAAAATATTGTCATACAACCCAAAGTGACAACCCAAAGTTTACCATTGAATCACAACTATTCAAAGTGAATTACAACTATATCAAATATATTAATTGTTTCAAGGTCGTTCAAAGAGTGAAACTCTCCGTTGGCGCAATGATATCCGTCATGATGAAGGTGCGAGCCTCCCTCGAACATCCGAGATCTCTTTACGAACGAGTGAATCTAAATCTATATTCAAAACCTACAAACAAGAGTAAAGTGTTACACATATATATTTAAATTTATAATTAGCAATTATTATAGATTGACCAACCTTGGGATCCTAAGCAACCTAGCACTCATGAGAATCGCATATGATGGCAAACGTAGAATGCACATTCTTACGCTTTTGGCAAGCACTGCTTGAAAAATAGAATTACATATATAGGTATAGTCGGTTCGAGACACATTATTACAGTATGATATAGGATTATTGTGTTGTAGCACGTCTGGAAATCGCGTCCCGTGATTAAGTGTGGCGTTCGTTCCCTTGTATAGCCCTCCTCGGCAATATAGGAGATGAGCGACCTACATGTTTCCAAAAAGTTAACCTCGGCCATTTCAAGCGAAGGAAGACTACAATAGAGTTATGTATGGAGGAAATGAGCACACTGCCGACTACTTCTTGCACAAGGGTGAAGTCGTGGCATTTTTTCATTAGGGAATCAAGGTATAGTACCTGATTCCTCTTTCGTAATATGAACCGTCTGTGATATGTCCTCATCACAGATGGTTCTTTTTACCAACCGTCCGTGAAGTATCACAAGCGGTTGGTAATAAAACTCATCTGTGATGAGGACATATCACGAAGGAATTCAGCCTCGCATCGTTCCAAAGGGAACCGTCTGTATAAGATTCAACCTGACGGCTCCTTTGGAACCGTGCAGCGATGAGGTGTCTGCTATTGCCTGCTTTGTAGTAGTGGGCGAGAGGTGGTAAAGGTGAACTTGGCGGTGTTGGCTTGAAACCCAATGGTCGCCGGAGATGGCCGTGGCGAGGAAAAGAGGGCAGCATACATGAGTTTTTGGCTGATTTGGCACTATTGGAGCCTAGAGTAGCAAAATTAGCCCCCTTTCTCAACAAGTGCAAAAATATCACCACGAAGCCGTGCGAATATGCCACATAGCGAATCCGGCTGCCAGGGGTGCAACATTGCCTTGTCCGGCCCCCAGGGGAGCGACAATGCCTAGTTAATGCCTAGTTCGCCCCCAGGGGTTTGGTTTTGCCCTTGGTAAGCACCCTAGGGCATAGTAGCCCCCTTGATTTTTTTGAAACTAAAATCTTGCTTTCGACCGTCCCCGAACTCTCGCTGCATGTGCAGAAAACCCAGCGGGTCGCATGCGCATAAAACCCAGCGATTTTGTCTCATCACTTCGCGGTCAGCCTTCGTGTCACTATAAAACCTAGCAACGCTCTCTCATTCCCTCCACACCGGAACCATTCTGATCTGCGTAGAGAGAGAGGATTGATCGAGCGAGAGGCAGCGCAATCGGCTGAAATTAGTTCGATTTTCGCTGCCGATTTGAGGGTGTTTAGAGAAGTATTTAATGGTCGTTTTAGAGGAGTTAGTTCGACATCAATTGAAGATCTTCTAGAGGAGGTAATTTCTCTCGTATGCACTATGTTTATGAACTGTGTAGTTAGTGTTAAAATATTTAGTCGTAATTAATTAGCTATAGTTCGTTAGTTGTAAATATTTAGTCATAATTAATTAGTCGTATTTTATTTTGCAAATTAGTTAGTTGTATTTAATGAAGTTGTAATTTTTCACTCGTAGTTAGTTAGTTATAATTAATTACTCACAGTTTGCTGGTCGTAATTAAAATTTGTAACTAAAATAGTCGTATTTAATTAATGTAATAATCTATTCATAATTAATTACACTTCATTAAATAGTATTAATTAATTAGTCAGCTTAATTATAAATTCATAGTTAATTAGTATTAATTAAAATAGTCATAATTGATCAACCATAATTAATTAGTCCTAATTAATTAGGCATAATTAAATAGTACTAACTAATTAGTCCTATTTATGTAGTGGTGGATCATAATAAATTAGTCACAATTTATCTGTCCTAAATTTTTAACTGTAATTAATTAGTCTACATTAAGCACTATTAATTATTTAGTCATAATTAATTAGGCTTATTTAAAAAGTCATAGTTAGTTGTCTTAATAAAATAGTTGTAATATACCATAACTAATTAGGCTTAATTAAATATAACTAATTAACAAGTACTAATTATGTAGTGGTGATTAATTAGTTGATATTAATTAGTCATAATTTATTTATCCTAATTAATTAACCATAACTAATTAGTCATCGTTAGTTAGACGTAATTAAAATAGACCTAATTAAATAATTATAATGAAATAATCCTAATTAATTAGGCTTAATTAAATACTATTAATTAATTTTGGTTAGGTCTAGTAGCGAAAAATAGACTACGTAGTGTGATCTTTTTGTTATAATGTATACAGTAAATTGAGTTGTTGTGGCTTTAGGTAATATCGAACATGCAAGACTTGCTAGTGTTTTATAGCAACGGTCTCGTACGAGGCGGACCCAATGGATTGGACCTATTGAGATGCCAGTATAAGATGGTCCCGTCGGAGGGGCTCGATGCGACGAATATTCACGAGCTAAGGAGCTGCATCTGATGGGAGTTCGACACAGAGGCAACGGCGAAGAAGCTTGTCATCAAGGGGATCACCTGCACGAATAGTAGAGGACTGGGCGTATGGGAGCTACTCAAGGTGAATGGCAGCATCGCATGGGGCCAGTACATGTGGATGGATTCCCAGCCCGAGACGACGATATATAGGAAGTCGATGGTGTACGTGAATTTCGTGCATAGGGCACCAAGAAACCTTGATGATGCTAGTGCCTCAGGAAGCGGGCAACAACAGGCGGTGCGTGAAAACTATAGCACAGAATGTGTTGTGTTGTGTGAAGACTACAAGAGAAGACTTGCTCATAACTTTGTGCAAAATGACGGGGTGGGACAATGGTGGTCGGCTAGCATTGACTACCACGAGTTTATACCAGGCCAACCAGTTGGTTTGAGCCCGACATGGACCTTGACCCAAGCTCGTATGGTAGTGAGGAGGATGCACCCCAGGGTGCTGGTCCCATCGACGGAATTGTATCATCGGAGATGCCTTACGTGGCATCCAGACTTGATGATATCGTAGTGCGGTCGCTCGTACTACCACAAGGAGAAGGGTCTCAGTGAGGGTCAACACTTCCCTGACAAGGTGGTCATGCAGCAAGCTATAGCACAATATGCCTTGTCCATCAGCCGTGTGTATCGGGTGCACCTGTCCAACCCAAGACATTACGCAGTAAAGTGCCTAGTGGAAGGCTGCCTCGGCAAGGTCAATGCTTACAGGGCGAAGTTCTTTGGCTCAGTCTTCACGGTCAAGGCGGTGATCAACCACACTTGCGAGCTGAGTGAGCCACTATGGCTACATATCGGAATATGACTTACACATATGCCATAAGCCTCATCGATCACCTAATTCTGAGAGGATGTGTCCGTCTCCCCCAAGATGCTGTTGATAGAAGTCACAAATCTGATTGGTTATCCAGTCAGCTATAGCATAGTCCGACGAGCGAAGCTAAAGGTTATCAAGGCCAAGTACGAGACATACGAGGAAGTGTACAACCTTGTGCCAAATATGCTTCACCAGATTGCCGAAGCAAACCCCAACACGTACATAAACAAGATGGAAAGAGAAGATCCTGATGGAGGCCCTAACTGCTTCATACTAGACTGTGTGTTCTGGGCTTTCTTCTAGGTCATAGAGGGCTTCAAGTTCTGTCATATGGTACTCATGATAGATGGCACTTTCCTCACCAGGAGGTACAAGGGCACCATTCTCACCGCGACGGCGACCAGCGTAAATAACCAACTTCTTCTAGTTGCTTTTGCCATTGTAGAGAATGAGAACACATCTAGTTGGTTGTGGTTCCTAGTAAATGTTAAGTGGGTGGTTGTGGGAGACCGGCCCAACGTATGCCTTATCACAGACTGCAATATTGGGTTGTTTCCCTCTCTAAACACCATGAAGAATGTGATGAAACCCCCGTACTAGTGGAACGACGTGGGAACCCGATGGTGCATGAGGCATCTTGCATCAATCTTTTTCGGAAAAAGTCCGGTTTACTCCCTCGAATTATAAGAAAAGTCTGGTTTACCCCTTGAACTACAAAACCGGTTATTTAACAACCCCTTGAACTAGCGAAAACCGGTCAAAAGACCCCTCACAGTGGTTTGGAGCGATGGTTTTGCTGACGTGGCAGTGGTTTTGCACACGTAGAAGCGATTTTGCTGATGTGGCACATATTTTTGAGACGTGGACATCCATGTCACCCTCTCTCTCTCTCTCTCTCTCTCTCTCTCTCTCTCTCTCTTCACTCCACCGCTCCCCTTTCTCTCCCTAGCTTATCCCCCCTCACGGCTTCATCGCAATCCCCAATCTCACTCTTCCTCTCTACTTCCATGGTTCCTCCTTCCGAAACTTGCTCCGGCCACACCTCCTCACGGCGCTCCTCCTCCGACCGGCATCGTGCTCGGCCCCGGCTCCCTATGCCGCCTCTGCCGCTTCTCCCTCGCCTCCCTCTTGCGCAGCCGCCGGCACCTCCGCTAGTGTCCGCGTGCGGGCGCCTCCCCCGGCGCCTCCCTCGGCCGTCGGTCTAGTCACCGGTGCCGCCTTCAGCATGCTCCGCCTTGGCTCTGTCGCCAGCGCTTGGTCTCCCACCGCCGCTACGCTCCTGGCGTGGCTCACACGGCCCCGTGGCTTGGCCTTCGGCCTCCGCTGGCCCGCCGTTCCCGCTGCGGCCCGGTCAGCCCCGCCGCAGCTCACGCGCGCTCGGTCAAGAAGCCTCCCCACACCCTTGTCACCATCCCGGGACTCAAAGTCTCCCCACCTCCATACGTAGCGATCGGAGCTCGGTCGGCGGTCGGTGGCGTGCTTAATCCGGGTTCGGGGGGCAGAGATGAAGTCATCGCTATGGAAGCTGGAGGGCTTCGCGCTGTAGCGCCATGAGCAGCGCGTAGACCGCCACCGCGGCCACTCCACCGCTGCTGCCACGGCGAACGAGGGAGGAGCGGTTCCGCGTGTGATTTGTAGCATGCATACGGTGAGCTACTGGGCTGTAGGGAGTTGGGGTCCGGGAGAATGGCCATATGTTTATGTTCAGCTCCAAGCCTTCGCCTCCGCCGCCGCCCCTAGTGGACACGGCCGGTTTCCGGCCGCCAGCGCCATCCTTGCGCTTCTCCTTCTCCTCCGCTAGCTTGTTGGCGAAGATGTTCGTCCACCGCTTGTAGCCACCAGCGACTGCGGGTGCCGCTGGGGAGGTGATCGCGGCGGATGTAGCAGCGACGGTGGTGTCCTCGGCCGGCTCCAGCTCGGGGTGAGTGCGGTTATGGCGGCGATTGGGAGCTCGGGAGAGAAGAAGAAATGGAGTTGGGAAGGAAGAAGAAAAGAAAGGGGAGGCGTGGAGTGGAGAGGGGGTGATGTGGTTGTCTACGTGGCAAAATATGTGCCACATCAGCAAAACCGCTGCCACATGTGCAAAACTACTCTAGCAAACCGGCCCGAGGGATTTTTTGTCCGATTTTCGCAACTTCAGGGGGTTAAATAACCGGTTTTGTAGTTCAGGGGGTAAACTAGACTTTTCTGATAGTTCGAGGGAGTAAACCAGACTTTTCTCAACTTTTTCACGCGGTTCCACAGTCAGGAACTCATGAAGACATGCAAGGCGTTATGCATGCAAAACCAGAGACGGATGTTTGAGTCCATCTAGAGAGACCATGAACATTGGACTAGGAGGCATACGAGGGAGTCCCCTCCGGAGGCACATGAGGGGCAACAGGCTATGAGCGGGGAATCTAGGAGCCCCACAAGTTTCACCTAGTGGATTAATCTCCACACTCCTAAGTTCAGTGGATTTATCTCTATGCTCCTGAGTTGGGGAAATGGTCCCAGATGCACGACACCAATGGTGCGAGGTACGACATTATAACGACCAACATGTCTGAGGTGTACAATAGTGTACTGAAAGGTGTGCGGTGCCTCCCTATCACCGCGATAGTTGAGATGACCTGGACTCGCACGGTCGGTTACTTTGTCAATAGAGCCACCGTAGCAAGGAAACAGATGGAAGAAGGAAGTAGTGGTATGAGAACATGCAAAGGTATATGGACCTGAATATGCAGAAAGCTAGTATGAATGACATCCAGGTGGTCGATGGACTGAGGAAGAAGTACAAGATCTGACTGAGTCAAAAATATGTCAACAGTCATGCCACGGAGGAAAGAAAACATGCTTGCACCCTCAGTGATGTGGCTACATGCAGCTTCAACAAGCCGAAGCTCCTGCACAAACCATGCTCGCATGTGTATGAAGCATGTATGCTAGTCGGGCAGATATCTACGCCGTACATCTCTGAGTACTATGGCATGCACCATCTTTTCAGAATATGGAGTGCTGAGTTTCACTGATATGGAGTGGACATGAACTATAGGGATCTTTGGCTAGACAAGGTGAAATAGGGCCTAAACATAGCCTTGAAGGCAACTGGGAAGGGATGACGGCAAACGTGGTGCTTCCAAAATGACATGGATAACAACCAGCATAGGGGCCTGAGCCGCGTGAGGAAGTGTCGGATATGCAAGACCCTTGGCCACTCCATGAAGGATTGCCCCAACAGACCGAGCTCGTCTAGGCGTCATTCTGTGTGGTAATTAATTATACTATTTTGCATGTTGGGGGACCCTCATTTTGTGTAAATGGGTAGTGTTATAGTATTTACACCTTTGTGTACGCCATTTTTTCTTAACGGGTATGTATTTTGCCATTCTATTTATTCTGATATGACTCACTCTTGTTCTATGAGCTAGAACAAAACATTACGTCGGCCTTGGAGATATCGGACTCATCGTCGAACTTCTATGCGAAGATGCTACGGAAGCGCAAGTGGCTTGCCGAGAGCATCTAAACCATACCCGGATTGTTCTATGAAGGATGCGCTGATACCACTTTTGTTTCCACGCCTGCAATGTGTGTGTGAAGAACCAGTGAAGATCATTCACTCCACGCCCGCAATGTAAGTGTTATTCAATTCGCATCCTCCTTATTGATTTAGCCTTATGTTTTGCTAACATAATTCAATCTTCCAGCCTGTCATGTAGAACAAGGCTTCCTTCGAGACTAGCAGACACCATGGGCTGTCAGAAGATAAGGGGAAGGGACCGATGCGTCGCCAAGACTAATTTTGATTCTCCTTTTTTTTATTCGAAAAAAGAAGTGCATGTATCATAGGTGTTTTTCGGTTTGTTGTTTCGTGCATGCTATCATTTCTAATGCACATAACCAACATTGCCGTCATGTAATTCACAAATTACATTGTGAAGCCTCTCAAATTTTATTTTGAAATTTCGTCTATTTCATTTTTCAAATTTTACTCCATTACTAATTAATGATGTTTAATTAAATATTACTAATTAATTAGTACTAATTATGTAGTGGTAATTAATCACTCGTAATTAATTAGTCACAATTTATTTGTCTAATTAATTAACTATAATTAATTAGTAAATCGTTAGTTAGATGTAATTAAAATTGACCTAATATAATAACTATAATGAAATAATCCTAATTAATTAGGTTTAATTAAATACTAGCTTATCTGATCTGCATGCCAAGCATTTCCCTCAGTTGGTTCATGGACAAGCTTATATACTAATTAGACGTATTATATGCTCTGCATGCCAAACATTTTCCTCAGCTGGTTCATAGGCAAGCTTATCTAGCGTGTGGTACAATACAATATTAAATAATGTTGTCCATATTAAACCGACAAATTAGCAAAGAATAGCCTATTTGATCAGGGTACATGAGATAATACCCCCTCCCTGGACTGTGCTGTGCCGTGTGTAAAAATTTGTGGAATTATTTTGGTACATGTGATAATATATTTTTCGAACGAAATTATGTCATTTGATATGAAAAAATTGTTTGATATGATTTTGTCACATCTTGGTCGGTATGTGACAACGAAAGTTTGAATTGATCGAGGGGCGGGCGGTGGTGCCACATGAAAAAGTTTGTGGAATAAATTTTTTTGTACATGTGATAATATTTACTTCTTCTTTCTTTACATTCACTTTTACCTATTCTCATCGCAATCTCCGTAAAGAAGATAAAAACCATATCGAAATGTTCCCGATCGACTTCGGGTACCAGTACTATTTTCCGTCGTGTTCCTAGTAGTACTAATTATACTATTACTTTTACTATCTAGAATTTTTGGTTTTGATTGATCTGATCACTCTATTTGTGGGCTCGTTTGATGTGTTTGCCCAGGTCCAATTGCGAGGTAAAAAAACATGAAGAGAGAAAGACCGAGCCATGGGGGGCACGGAGGAGGGATAGTGCGGCCGCAGGGTTTGCGGACGAGGCCATGTGTTGCAGCTCCGCGGTGCTATTTTTGCTTTTGATACGCACGCGGAAGGGGGGGCTAAATTTGTTATTTCGCACGACAACAGTGTTATAGGGGGGCTAAATTTGTTATTTGGCATGCCAACAGTGCTGTTTTAGCCAAAAACTCCAAGACAGCCACAACACATGGCGGTGGGGCATGAAGAGCCTTCTCCGACGAAGGGAAGGGAAGCACATGATAGAATACAACCAGGCGAACTTGATTATGTAGATAGCAAGGGAAGGAGCACATTAGCGGCATGGAATTTTTCTAGTGTGGAGAGAAGAGCGAGGGGGCATCATATATCAATTTTCTACGGTTATTTACATACTTGACGCTATAATATTATGGTAATCAGCTAATTCCTTTCTAGAAGTTTTTCATCTTTGTTCATACATGTTTTACAAAAATATTTAAACCTTTTTGGTTTTTTTTTGGTGGTTTTATGTTACGTGAAACTTCAAAACATCCCAATGTTTCAAAACCTAGCTCCTCTTTAAGTTAGTTTCCATCATCGTTCCCTACAAGCTAGCGCGGGTCTGATGATGAAAATGAACTTGTAGTTGACTTGAAAATCTCTGTAAATTATGTGTGGTGTTTTTTTAAAGAAAAATAATTTCTAGCGGTTGAGATTGCCTTATTTTCAACCCTCTGGCCTTTGGCAACAAGTCCGTGACCTCTTGTACACTGTACACTTTTAGTGACCAACCACCACATGATTCATATGCAGATTTGTACTAGATCTCTCGTTAACCACCACTGCTTTACACAAAATTGAGAGCTAATGCATGCAAAGAAGAAAAAGGTAAAGTTATCTCTCAAGTCAAAGGGACAAAAGTCGAAATCTCAACAATTAAAGTGAAATAAGAAAGTACCTAGAAACGGATATATGCCCCCCCAATCTCATTAATGGCGGCGACTCGGCTCCAATTGCTTGAGGGGAGGCACTGGAGGCGTCCTGGAAGAAACAAAAGGAGCGACTGGAGCGCGAGGTGCTCCTTGACTGCAACAATGATGGCGGCTCCTGAACCCTACCATGACGATGAAGAAGTGTTGGTGGGGCATGATTCAGCTTTAAGTCGATCTTGCAGCCGCCGTCAAGCCGTCAAGCTGTGGCTTTAACTCTGATGCTTGGAGCTTAAAACTACTAAAAAAGGCTAATACTGGACGCCCCATCACAGATGGTTGATCAAAACCGTCAGTATTAAATACAATCACAGATAGTTTTGGTTTAACGACTATTTGTGTTACTAGCTGCGCTAAAAACTGTCTGTGAAAAGGTAATATCACAGACGATTCATGTTGTTATTAACAAGAACTGTCTGTGATATTACTAAATATCACAGACATTTTTTTTATATAAAAAAACATTTTGTGATACTTCACAGACTGTGTTTAATACAAATCGTCCGTGATAATTAACTCATCACAGACTGTTTGTATTAAAAACCATCTATGATATTTCACCGCCCCTTATATCTCTCTAGATTTGGCTGTCCCCCTTATTCAAACTTTCAAACCGAAACAGCGTCACGACCTCTCAACTACTTCAGATCGGATCTGCTACCCAAATCCCCTTATATATACTACCTGCACGTGCCCAACTACTCCAGATCGATTTCGCTACATCCACGACGTCGCCTCCCCCAAACTGATCGAAGCGCCCCGTCCCCCGACGACACCGACTACCACCGTGAGCTCCTCCGCCTCCGGTTGTGACGTCACGGTTCACTGCAGAAGGCAATCTTGTCATAAGAGTGTCTTCTACAGTGTCACCATTGTAACACAACGGTGATGCTGTCGCCGCCTCTCTTTCATCGCTGGTGATATCCCCCTATCCGATGCCCTCCCCTCTCTTCCTTGATGCTTGGATCTGAAATTACAAAATTGTTGGATGGCTATGGTTTCAGCCATGTAAATCTTGATGATTGTGCATGTGAAAATTAATTATTGATGCCTCTAGTTCTTGTGATGATTGATAGATGGTTAGAGTTTCGGCCATGTAAATCTTGATGCTTGTGCTCTGAAAATTAATTGGTGATGCCTCTAGTTCTTGTGATGGTTGATGGATGGCTAGGGTTTCGGCCCTTGTTAAAAATCATGTTTTATTGTAGGATCAAGACATGGCACCAAAGTCTATTGCACGATGGTGATCTCGTTTTCATAAATAGGCCTGCGTTGGTTCATCTGCATTCTTTGATTGTGCTATTTCATAGTGCAATCATTGAATGTTGATAAACTGAAAGGGGTCTATTTATGAGAACGAGATCATACTATCACAGATGGTTCTTAACTAGAATTGTTTGTGATAATAAACTATCACAGATGGTTCATAGTAAGAACCGTCTGTGGTAAGTGTTATCATAGATGGTTCTTAACTTAGAACCATTTGTGATAAGGGTTATCACGGATGGTTCAAAAATCTTCTGTAATGCCCTTAGGGTATTACTAACTCATAAGCACAGACGGTTCAGGAAACTGTTTGCGGTGACGTTTTTAAACCATCTGTGATGAGTTTTTCTGTAGTAATGTGATTTGGTTTGAAGAAAGGAGGAAGTAGATGGACATTTTGGCCCTTTCGTGACTAAATTGACATTTTGTCGATGGAAGGTGGATGACATTGGCATGAAGGGACGGAAATTGAATTCTGACGGCATTGAATGAAACACAAATTTTTATTTGCAAATAAAGAATTTCTTCTTTTATATAGGGTGGGTGGGATGATCTGGGCTATTGATTTTTCATTTGATGGTTAGAAAATTGACTAATTTTGATCCCAAAAATCATCTTGTGTTGTCATGCATGCACACGTTTCCTAATTATAAAATAAATCCTATGGGACCTCCTTACCTTTAGACATTTACTTGGACCCTTTTCAAATCATACATGTGGACATGCAACGAGTTGTTGATTTATTTTACCATGTGTCATGATATTAAAATGGTCTAATATGGGTCTAAAATCGAAGAGGTCGCATTGGATTTTCTTCCTCCCAACTAACATGCATGTTGTTATATGCCAATTGAGATTTTTTGTGTATGTGATGCATGTCGTGCCCATCCGATCGATTAATTGCTGCAAAGATCAGAACTAAGGGCATGTACAATGCATGATACCCCAAGGAGAGGGATTGTTCCACATCAGCTTAGACCATTCTACATAAATTTGTTTTCCAATGCATGGTGGTTTCAGGTGGTGGTTTGGAACATTTATATTTCATCCCCTCTATTTTTTTCATTCCACACCTTATAATATTTTGATTTAAAGTGTTAACTAAATATGTATATTAGGAACCCTAGAATCAGAAAAATAATTTCACACACCCTTGCAAAACATGAGTCCACGAGCCAACCCCTTATTTTTTCTCTCTCCCTCCCCCTCTCTCTCACTTTCCCCTCCTCCCTCCGTTGTCTCACCTAATTGGTGACACCGCCTCCCTTCCTCTATCTCACCACCAACATCCATCCAAGCCACCCTACCACTCGCCACCTCCCTTCCCTCCCCTATCCGACCACCACCGCCTTTCCCTCGACAACCCTACCATCTCCCTTCCTTCTCCTGTCCAACCGCCGCCACTGCACATTGCTACTTCGCTGTCAGATCTAGCCGAATTTTGTCGAGCCCGTCTGGATCCAGTCAGATCTAGCCAACGACGCCATCTTCTTCGATGCACGTGGCCCTGTCCTCGTCACCTTTATCTTAGTTAGACTAACAGTGAGCATCTCCTTTACCACGGCAGACATGAGCACCTCCCGAAGCTCGGCCATGGTTGCACATGGAAGCCGCCAAGGAGTGGAGCACAAGGTGATGAGGCATCTCCCATGTGCATCTCGCTCGCTGTCCCATGGACCACATTCCCACTCTCTCTCCACCTTTGTCCATAGGACCACACCCTCTCTCTCCTCAAGCACCACAGCTTCTGCAAGCTACTTTGACACCTGCGAGGTAGTCAGCTAGCCTCCACGGTGGCATCCGAGCCTAGATGACCCTACGAGACACCCGCTAAGGCACCACGTTGTACATACCTAAGCGATATGTGTAGATTTTGTCGGACGCAATTAATAAAGATGTACAATCAGTCATCAATCATTTTTCTAGTGTGGAAAGGAGAAGAGCAAGGGGCATCATATATCATTTGTTGTTGTTTTTGGATCGGACGATGGGATGGCCAAGGCGTCGATAGCAAAGGACAATGCTGTTAGTAGAAGTGGCAAGATCTTGAGGTGTAGGAGATCGGAGAGGGTAGACCTCGCCTAAACTATTTCACTTGAGAATTTCTCTGAATTTTTTAAAATAATCATTTTTTTATTCAGAATTACAGAAATAACACCACTTTATTTTTTTAGACAGAAAAAAAATTATTTGTCATCGTACCATTGGGCGACTTAGGTCTAGTTGCTCAACCATTAAGTGACTACACAAAGTTGACCAACGGCAGAGCAACACACGTTGTAGTCGCCTGGTGGTTGAGCGACTTTGGTTAGTCGCCAAACCAGTAGTGATTTATATATTACATGTTTTTCTATTAATCCGATTGAAATAATTGTGTGGGAATAAATGTCCAATTTTGTAGGTAATACATTTAGCAAATCCTATTTGTAGGTTGTTATATTTTTTGGAAATAAAAGGGTAGTGACAAGGTTGGTAGGTTCGTTTGTGATTTTCATAGAATCTTAAGGGTACCAAATTTGTGAGACTCGCAATAACATTTTGTGATCGTTGTATGTTGTTGTAGTGCGCTAAATTTCTGAAGAATTTTGTGAGGACGATAGAGGTAGCAATGATTCGTAAGTACAAAGTTATGTGATACTGCAATGCGCTTGTAAATTCATACACGGTGGAGACCTTTGGAGAAATGGCACAACGATAATAGCACGACAGTTGATGTAACACCCCAACTCAGAACGAGCCTGGAATGTTACCAAAACTAAAAAAACAACTAGAGCGAATTTACAAATTTTCGACAGAGTCTCCCTTGTATAATCAATGAGAATCAATTTTCTAACAAGTGAACATAACGTTTAACAGTAATTTCATAAACCAATTCACTCATGCATAAGGGATAATCATATGAATGTAATCAAATAACACCATTCTCACATCCATAAATTATTTCGTCAATCATAATCATAAAATAACTATGGGTATTTATCAATGATCTATTTATTCTTATGTGATGCTAAAATAACAATTGCATTAAAGTTGTGAAGTGGTGCGTGCTTTCCAATCATCTACTCCGCCCATGCATGGCGTCTTTGCCGTACCTAAACCAAAACAAAGCAAGGATGAGCCATAGGACTCGGCAAGTATCAACAAGATTACGGGATCATAAAGACATAACCGTATGAACAATTTTAATCAACATTACTCATGGCATTTCAAATATTAAAAATATCTGACAATGCTATGCACTCTTTGTTCTTTAACTCTTTACGCATTTCACCGGTAATCACGGGGTATTCATCCGTCAATGGATACCCATGCACGTGCCCTTTGGCACGAGGACCAAAGCCTATACAACAACTTGTATAGGGACCTTTGCCGTCATCAAAATGTCGGGACCTCTGTATATATTGCCCACATTTCATAAATGTGGGGACCTCAAGCTTTGTCATTGGTAGCGGGGACCTCAAGCGATTCACTTGGTCACCTCATGACCAAGTTTCAAGATCTTTCGAGATATGCATGAATATAACATCTATTCCTTCTCATTCAATAGAATTCAACATATACCTTAGTCATGTAAATGAAGCATTATGAAATAGCGTAGTCATAAAGTGCAAACATCAACACTACTAGGGCCATCTCAACATCACTTTCACATGACAACAATGAACATTACTCAACTCAATCATGACATGCAACAATAATTTCCATTTTAACCGAATACTTGCCTCAACAGTGTGAGAGCAGGCGGACCTTGAAGTAGGTGCTGCCCTTGGGACCTCGCTGCCACCTGAACCAGAATAAAACCCCAAACTAAGACTAGCTTACTGGACCAAAACCATACATAACATCACATTCGAAATCGCTAACTTTTTAACATTTCCAACTTTTCTAATTTCTAGCGATAGGTCACTGCAAACAGCATACTTCAAAAATTCATAACTTTCTGCTCAGGGGTCCAAATAAGATGATCTTGGACTTTCTGAAAAGATAATTAAGTTGCCTAAATAAACCTAGTTGGGGTGACCCTCTGATTAGGCCATCTTCTACCCCTATCAATCCCTTTAGTCAGAGCAGCTCAACAGCATTAAGTTTCTGGACAGAAATAAAGAAAATAGCATAACTTTCTCTACGTTCATCCAAATTCAGTGATCTTTAGTTTTCCTGAAAGCTAAGAGAATTAGCTTCATTTTGCGTTATGGTGAGACCCTCTGGAAACTCCTCTAACAGCAAGTTTAAATCAGGTTAAACCGACACTGTCAAATCTGTTACCCACAGAAACATCATAGCACTAAAAAAATCATAACTTTGGCTACCGAAGTCTGAATGACCTGATTCTTGTCGGCAATGAAAGATAACTACGATACCCACAACTTTCTAGGAGATGCCCAGACCCAAATCTGCATTTAACTTAACCAAAAACGACAATATATGCTACTGCAGAACACCGATCTACTGTCATCCGAAAATTGGACAACAAGAAAACGACCCAAAACAAAGAACCACAGGTTACCCTTGCCGAAACGACGAAGGCACGCTGCACGGATGAAGATCACCATGAGTTCCCGGTTGCGGATCCTTCTTCCCTTCTCCCTTTCTTCTCTTCCTTCTCCCTTTCTCTCCTTTTCTTCCCTTCTTTTCTCTTCCTCTTGGCCGGCCAACAAAGGATCCTCTCCCTTCTTTGGTCCAGCAGCAAATGATATGGTTTGCAAGGAGATGGAGGCGCAAGGAAGATGGAAGGGAGGGCTCACGGGAAGGGGAGAGGAAGAGGCGGCAAGGAGGTGGGAGGGCAGCCGGCGCAAGGGGGAAAGGAGAAAGGGGGGAAAGGAAAGGCGCATAGGGTTTGCCCCTCCCCTAAGGAGCCGGCCAACTTCCCCCTCATGGGCCAAAACCAGTGGGCCGAAAAAAAACTTAGCCCACGCTGCCCAGAATTTTCCTATTTTTCCCCCGGATAAATCGCTAATTGGTCTTTTCTTTCTGATCTTTTCTTAGTCCTTTGCACTGCACTCATTGAAACCGGCAAAAGCTTTTGGGATATTACAGTCTACCCCCTTAAGCAATTCGACCCGAATTCTAAGCGTCTGAGCACAAAAGTAACCGAGGTGAACACTTAACATACAATGGATACACACAGTGAATAATTAGGATAAATCTCGCGCATGCGAGATTCCAATTCCATGTAGCTTCCGCTCGATCTGCTGTGACCAAAGTACCTTAACATACTTCAAGGTCTTGTTCCTTAGTGCCTTCTCGACTTTTCCAATATTCTTCTGGCTTGGACTCGAAGGACGGATCTTGTTCAATGGTTAAAGGTTCCAATGAAATGTGATGTTACGGATCTCGCAAGTACTTCCTCAACATGGATACATGAAACACGTTGTGCACACCCTCATGGACTCAGGGAGGTCAGGCGGTATGCCAACTTCCCAATCCGGGCCAGGATCGCGAATGGGCCAATGTACCTCGGGCTAAGCTTCCCTTTGGTACCAAATCTCACTACTCCTTTTGTGGGAGACACCCTCAAGAGTACCTGGTCACCCACTTCAAATTCTAAGTCTCTTCTCCTTACATCTGCATAGCTCTTCTGCCTGCTTTGAGCTGCTAATAAATTCTGCCTCACTAAGGCTACTCGTTCCACCGTCTTTTGTACCCAATCCGGGCCCAAAACTGCCTTCTCACCCACAGCTTCCCAGCAAAGGGGTGATCTACACTTACGTCCATACAAAACCTCAAACGGAGCGGCCTTTATCTTTGGAGTGATAAGCTGTTATTATAAGCAAATTCGCCAAAGGCAACTGATCTTCAGCTACCCTTCCAAGATAGGACACGGGTTCTCAACATATCTTCCAAGGTGCGAATAGTGCGCTCTGTTTGTCCATCATGCGAGGATGGCGGTACTCAAGCGGAGTTGTGTGCCCAAAGCATTCTGCAAACTCTCCCAAAACTTGGATACAAACTTAGCATCCCTGTCAGAAATGATGGTTTTTGGCACTCCATGCAATCTCACAATCTCACGCACATAGATAGGGGCCAAATCACTAGCTGAGTTTGTCGAATGGACAGGAATAAAATGTGCAGACTTGCTGAACCGGTCCACTATAACCCAAATTGCATCCTTACCTCACGGCGAGCGAGGTAACGCAACAACAAAGTCCATAGAGATATCATCCCATGGCCATTGGGGTACCTCCAAAGGCTGCAATAATCCGCGGGGCGTTTATGTTCGACCTTCACTGTGACAAACACCACAAGAAGCTACATAATTGGCAATATCCACCTTCATTCTTTTCCACGAAATTCGCTTCAAATCACGGTACATCTTCGTCTCTCTGGATGAGCGATTATCACGAGTGCGATGTGCCTCCTTTAAAATGTCATCCTTAACTCCTGCTTCGTGGCACACATAATCGTCCCTTGAATCGCAATGCTCCAAACCCGTCAAACTGAAATTCCCTTCCTTTCCCGAGTCCAAGCGCTTCGACCCTCGGCAAAAATGGGTCATTTGTTGCGCTTCTTGTACTCATTGTGGAATGGTGACCCCAAAATCGATTGCGTCTCGGTATGAGCGATCCTGCATAACATCGATATCTCCATGCGGTCAAAATCCGCAATAAGACAATCAAAGTAGCGGTGTCGCCTTGCGACTAAGAGCATCGACCACCACGTTAGCTTTGCCGAGGATGATCTTGAATTGTGAGATCATAATCTTTGATCGGCTCTAACCATCTTATTGTCTTAGATTCAAATCCTCTGTGTAAAAATGTACTTAAGACTCTTGTGATCGGTAAAGATATCACAAGATTCGCCATAAAGATAATGCCTCCAAAGCTTCAGCGAACACTCTGCGACCAATTCTAAATCATGAGTTGGATAGTTCGCTCATGCTTCTTGGTGTCTAGACGCATAAGCGAGAACCTTCCGTCTGCATGAGCACACAACCCAAACCAACTCGAGATGCATCGAGTACACGTGAATCGCTTCGAGCTCGGGAATAGTAAGAACCGGAGCGATCACCAACTTTTCCTTCAAAGTCAAAGCTGCGCTCACAATCATCGTCCCACAAAAACTTCACATCTTTACGAGTGAGCACGGACAGCGGCTTTGCAATGATGGAGAAATCTTGCACAAAACGCGGTAATAGCTGCCATACCGAAAACTTCTCACTTCCTTGACATTGGTCGGTCTTGCCCATTCAACCACTGTGGAAATTTTCCTGGATCGTGATATACCTTTATCATTGATAATATGCCCCAAAAATCCCACTTGGACATCGAACTCGCACTTTTGAACTTGGCATAGAACCTATTTTCTCTTAATGTTTCCAACACCAACCTCGGATAGCGCCCATGATCCACCGGTCTTTGAATAGATCAAAATATCATCAATAAAAACTACGACAAAATCATCCAAATACTCATGCGTTATCCTGTTCATAGTTTCCATAAAAGCAGCGGGGCATTCGTTAGTCCAAATGACATAACTTTGAACTCAAAGTGCCCATACCTTGTAGAAACGCCGTTTTCTCAATATCCTCCTCTCGGATGGAATTTGGTTGTAACTTTGGTGAAGATCTATCTTTGAAAACACCTTTGCCCCTCTCAAGCGATCAAATAAGTCTTCAATGCGAGGCAAAGGATATTTATTCTTGATGGTCGGTGGTTAAGAGCACGATAATCGATACATCGCCAACTACCATCCTTCTTCTTGGTAAACAATACGGAGCTCCCCACGGAGACACACTAGGTCGAATAAGATCTTTCGCTTTTAGATCATCCAAGCTGTTTCTTTAATTCCTCCTGGAATGGGCGCTTGACGATGCGGGGTCATAGAAACCGGTTGAGCACCGATATCAAATCAATCAGAAACTCCACGGGACGAGGAGGGGCATCCACAGCAACTCTGCTGGAAAAACATCTAAGAACTCCCAAACCACGGAACTAATTCGAAGCCAAAGAAGAACTTGGCTTTCCAATTAGAGACAAAAGAAATCCACTCTTCGCAATTCGGCTCACGGAAGCAGACTAGCCAACATGCAAAGAAAGTACGAAGGGCACCACCAAAAACTACCTCAAGACCGAAGGTGCAGCAGAGTTCTTGTCTTCCAAAAGCACGATATAAGCGCTCAAAACTATGCAACAGTCCATACCCAAAATAACATCAAATGGCTCCATTTTCGGGACCATGAAATTAGCAATGAAATCTTCCCCATCCAATGAGATCACACAACCGGACTAAGCTGTGGAGCTAGCAAGAATTCCACCGGAGAATTAACTACAATGGCGAGATAAAGGCGCAAACTCAAATTGGCCCGACTAGCAAACTCTAATGATACAAAAGAAAGTAGCTCCTAAATCAAAAGAACATAAGCCTCCATGAGTCCACTAAGAGCGTACACATCACCACATCGGGACGACTGCCGACTCTGCCGTCGGCATGGCATAGAAAGCTACACTCTGCTGGTGCGGTAGGAACTCCGACACCACGAAAGGGGTGCGGCAATGCGAGGAGAGTCTTGAAGGCTTTGGAGCAGAAAGCGGTCTTTGAAGGCCTTTGGTGGCAAAAGTACCCGGCGGCATCCCTCCGGGATCTTGAAAATAGGGTGGTGACCCAAGGCCCGAGTAGGTGTGGCGCTAACATCTGAACCGACCCTCGCGAAGGCGCGCTGCTCTGGTCTTGTGCGCGGTTCTGGTTCCCATTTGATATCTTGGCGGGATTCGCCGACAAACCAATGCCTTGTTGCCCTCCCGACCACGGTGGCGACAAGATCGACCAAGAACACTCGGCGCCCGATGCTCATTGCCACACTTGAAACATTTCATACCACCGCTGGGCCCAGGCGCAACCTAGGCCCACTCACTGCCGATCTGGAGGTAAAAGATGATTGTGGCCTTGAGGTTCTGGACTTGAAGGAATTCTGCTGGCCCTTGAACTTCTTGGGGACTGGCTTCAGAAATGACCCACTTCCTCCTCCATAATTCTTCTTTTGGCTGTCACTAGCCCCATCCTGGACCATGGTACTTCCTGTACTTGGTAGATCCTCCCCAAGCTGCATCTCTAGCTCCATGCCCCTGGCTTGCTCTACCAGGGAACTATAGTCGCGCGATTCAGCGCTCCCAATACTGCGGAACTCTGCAGGCCCCTGCGAAACCTCTTAGCCTTTTCGCCTCATCTGTGCCACCGCGAACAAAGCGGATCAGTGTTAAAACCCGCTTCATATTCCGACACCGACATCTTACCACTGCTTGTAGCTCTGCGATGAGACTTCCATCCTCTCCACAAAGATCTTTGGATAAAACCTCCTCAGCTGTTCCACAAACAACTCCCATGTAACAGGCCATGGCGGCGATCCTAGTGTCAAGACTCCCTCCCACGGATGTGCGCGCCCTTAAGCTGAAATGCCACAAGCGTGCCCTCATCTCGACGACATCCCCAAAGCACCAAAGTGCCTCTCCATGTGACGACCAGTTGGCGCATCCACTGGAGTGCCCAATCCATCAAAGGTATCAAAGCGCGGGCGTTCCACGATGCAATCCCATAGTAGCGCGCGGGTACCACCGAGGGGCCACCAATGGGACATCAACCGGAACAACGGAGGAGCTTGATCCCGAGAGCTCTGAAGCAACCTCTTCCTCGACCTCGCGGACTTGCTTCACCGGCTCTGAGTCGAACTTCGGCGGGGCATTGCCTAGCCTCGCGGCACCACTGCCGACCACGACCACGACCTCGCCTCTTGCCATCTAAGAACAACACAACAAAACTAACCACAATAAGCATAAAAATTAACTAGAACCAAAGTTCAAGAATAATCATACAATGACAATAGCGTAGTGCAATGCAAAAAACCCAATCCCACCTCACGTGCTTAGTGTGTCAAAATTAATATTTCGATGCGCGGACCTCAACCTCGCTCGATACCATTGTAACACCCCAACTCGAGCAGCACGGAATGTTACCAAAACTAAAAAAACAACTAGAGCGAATTTACAAATTTTCGTGAGTCTCCTTGTATAATCAATGAGAATCAATTTTCTAACAAGTGAACATAACGTTTATGATAATTTCATAAACCAATTCACTCATGCATAAGGGATAATCATATGAATGTAATCAAATAACACCATTCTCACATCCATAAATTATTTCGTCAATCATAATCATAAAATAACTATGGGTATTTATCGTGATCTATTTATTCTTATGTGATGCTAAAATAACAATTGCATTAAAGTTGTGAAGTGGTGCGTGCTTTCCAATCATCTACTCCGCCCATGCATGACGTCTTTGCGAGAAGTACCTAAACCAAAACAAAGCAAGGATGAGCCATAGGACTCAGCAAGTATCAACAAGATTACAGGATCATAAAGACATAACCGTATGAACAATTTTAATCAACATTACTCATGGCATTTCAAATATTAAAAATATCTTGACAATGCTATGCACTCTTTGTTCTTTAACTCTTTACGCATTTCTACAGTAATGCGGGGTATTCATCCGTCAATGGATACCCATGCCTGTGCCCTTTGGCACAGGGACCAAGAGCCTATACAACAACTTGTATAGGGACCTTTGCCCGTCATCAAAATGTCGGGGACCTCTGTATATATTGCCCACATTTCATAAATGTGGGGACCTCAAGCCTGTCATTGGCTGACAGGGACCTCAACTGATTCACTTGGTCACCTCATGACCAAGTTTCAAGATGCTCAGAATATGCATGAATATAACATCTATTCCTTCTCATTCAATAGAATTCAACATATACCTTAGTCATGTAAACAGAAGCATTATGAAATAACTGTAGTCATAAAGTGCAAACATCAACACTACTAGGGCCATCTCAACATCACTTTCACATGACAACAATGAACATTACTCAACTCAATCATGACATGCAACAAGAATTTCCATTTTAACCCGAATACTTGCCTCAACCGTGTGAGCAGCGGACGTGAAGTAGGTGCTGCCCTTGGGACCTCGCTGCCACCTGAACAGAATAAAACCCCAAACTAAGACTAGCTTACTGGACCAAAACCATACATAACATCACATTCGAAATCGCTAACTTTTTAACATTTCCAACTTTTCTAATTTCTAGCGATAGGTCACTGCAAACAGCATACTTCAAAAATTCATAACTTTCTGCTCAGGGGTCCAAATAAGATGATCTTGGACTTTCTGAAAAGATAATTAAGTTGCCTAAATAAACCTAGTTGGGGTGACCCTCTGATTCGGCCATCTTCTACCCCTATCAATCCCTTTAGTCAGAGCAGCTCAACAGCATTAAGTTTCTGGACAGAAATAAAGAAAATAGCATAACTTTCTCTACGTTCATCCAAATTCAGTGATCTTTAGTTTTCCTGAAAGCTAAGAGAATTAGCTTCATTTTTCGTTATGGTGAGACCCTCTGTAAACTCCTCTAACAGCAAGTTTAAATCAGGTTAAACCGACACTGTCAAATCTGTTACCCACAGAAACATCATAGCACTAAAAAAATCATAACTTTGGCTACCGAAGTCCGAATGACCTGATTCTTGTCGTCAATGAAAGATAACTACGATACCCACAACTTTCTAGGAGATGCCCAGACCCAAATCTGCCTTTAACTTAACCAAAAACGACAATATATGCTACTGCAGAACACCGATCTACTGTCATCCGAAAATTGGACAACAAGAAAACGACCCAAAACAAAGAACCACAGGTTACCCTTGCCGAAAGCAGCGAAGGCACGCTGCGCGTGATGAAGATCACCACAAGTTTCCGGTTGCGGATCCTTCTTCCCTTCTCCTTTCTTCTCTTCCTTCTCCTTTCTCTCCTTTTCTTCCCTTCTTTTCTCTTCCTCTTGGCCGCCAACAAAGGATCCTCTCCCTTCTTTGGTCCAGCAGCAAATGATATGGTTTGCAAGGGAGATGGAGGCGCGAGGAAGATGGAAGGGGAGGGCTCACGGGAAGGGGAGAGGAAGAGCGGCAAGGAGGTGGGAGGCAGCCGGCGCAAGGGGAAAGGAGAAAGGGGAAGGAAAGGCGCATAGGGTTTGCCTCCCTAAGGAGCGGCCAACTTCCCCTCATGGGCCAAAACCGATGGGCGAAAAAACTTAGCCCACGCTGCCCAGAATTTTCCTATTTTTCCCCCGGATAAATCGCTAATTGGTCTTTTCTTTACAGTCTTTTCTTAGTCCTTTGCACTGCACTCGACTGAAACCGGCAAAAGCTTTTCGGGATATTACAGTTGATCCGACAAGGGGTTACATTGCAAGTAGGCTAACAAACCAAGTATAGTACACGTATGTCTTTAGGGAATTAGAAATACATGGGACATATGGACGAACAGGGTCGCACTACTGCGTGGATCGAGGCCATTTGCCCTTCCTTGTGAGCTCGGTGTTGTACTCCTCGCCGGCCGCCTTGGCCTCAGCCACCATTTCCCTCTTCTTCTCGCGCTCCCTATCGTGAGCCTCGCGCTCCCTACCCCTGCACGCCTCGAGATGGGCCTGCATCTCCTGCCGAATATGCTAGTTGGGCTCTTCGGTGCGGTGCTCCTCCTCCCTCCTCTCGCGGTCCCTATTGGCATCCCACTCCTCGCAGTCGAGAGTCCACTGGTCGTGTGGGTGAATCTCTAGGTCGATCCACTTACGGTAGCCACATAGCTGATCCGAGGACTACGGTGAGCGGGAGGCTATTAGTGCATACTTTGAAAGAGAAATGGTAGGGCAACATACTGTAACTTGTCCTTACTAGCTGCCAATAGCAGCTCGTGTCCCAATGGCGGTCGAGATAGTCGCAGGAGTAGTTCGCGCAACCCCAGTAACGCATGCCCAGGCTGAGTCGGTGCTTGGACTTGAAGAACATGAATCGGTCCGTGCACCAACAGAGAGGCGACGTCTCCCCCTTGGGCGGGTGTTGCGACGAATGCTCAGTTGGGATGTCGTGGTAGCGGTTGCTACTACGGGAGGTGGTGTCATTGTGGGGAGGTGGCCTCCTGGCACACTCCCTTTGTTCCTCTTGGGCCGCATACTCCCAGTGCTTGTCCATCTGAGCGAAATTTTGTTGAAGTTTGGATGCAGGAGAACCCGGCGTGGAAGGGGTAGTACTTATATGCCGACTCGGTGCTGCGTACGCGGCTGAATTGTAATTCAATTGAAGGAAATTTGCGTCCGCGAGGCAGCAGCCCTGAGGAGACTCGTTGGATCACGTCGCTGCGCAAGGCTGACTCGTCGGGTCACCTCCTGCTTGGATGAGCTAGGTCACGTCGTGCTTCGCAATTACGATGAGACATTGACACTTGAAACGAAGTTAAAATTTACAATTATGATACAATTAGCTCTATAGTGCTTACAACAAGCAAGGTACTTATTCAAGTACAAGTTGCAACATGCTAGCCGATCACTACTACAAAAAGAGTAATACTGAATGCCTGATCACAGGCAGTTGACCAAAACTGTCTATATTAAACACAATCATAGATGGTTTTGGTTTTAGCGACCGTCTATGTTACTTTCTGCGCTAAAAACCGTCTGTGAAGAGGTAATATCACAGACGGTTCATGTTGAAAACCGTCTGTGACTTCCCGTCCTCATCATAGACGATTTGTATAAAAACCGTCTGTGATAATCACATTTATTGCAGACCTGACCCTCACAGATCGATCTATCTTAAATTCCTGCTCTGTTCTCGTTGCTACTGCTGGAGGTCGGGCTGTGAGGCGATTTGGTGAAAGGAGACCGTGGATTTGGTAATTTGTTCTTGACTATCGATGGTTAATACGTAATTTGTTCCTTGCATTATATTCTAGATCTTGCTTGGTAAAGAGAGAATTTAAGATGGTTTAGATCTAGCTTTTTGTGTTGTTTTGCAAGTGTTGGTTTCTTGCCATGAGAAGTTGGGCATGGGCTATCTATAATGTGTTTGTGATGAACAACCTGACCCTAGGATGCATTGTTGTTTTTTTAGTTTATTAGAAATACATATTTCAAATGACATACCAAAAGTTGGATCTATAGTATACTAATTAATTAATTCAATATTTAACACCAAATTGTTATATGCGTCACGTAGATGGACCGAAGCTGGATGTACGCTGGCAACCATGTGTGAAGAGTATATTAATGGTGTGTTTGCTTTTACAAGAGCTGCCGAGGAGGATATGTTGAATAAAGGGGTGGAATATATGTATTGTCCATGCATTGATTGCGAGAATCTGAAGATGTTTAAGAATCGAGCGTAGATCGAAGCACACTTAATTTGAAGGGGTTTCAAAAAGGTTTATACACGTTGGACCAGTCATGGTGAAGAGTATATTATACAGGAAGATAGTAATAATAACATCGTTGACGAAGTCAACGATATGCCATCGGACGATGTCGATTGTGGTTCGCGGCAATCTAGATCAGATGCTTCACGATCAGATGCTTTGCGATGCAGAAGGGAACTGTGATGAGAGGGAGTATGTTAAATTCTTGGGCTTGATGGAAGACTCAGAGAAGCCTTTGTTCCTGGGCTGCAAGCCGGAATACACAAGATTTTCATCCGTGCTTGAACTGCTGAAATTGAAGGCAATCAACGGTTGGTCCGACAAGAGTTTTACGGCGTTGTTAGGTCTCTTAGTGAACATGCTTTCAGATAGAAAGGAATTGCCCAAAACAACCTACAAAGCCAAGAAGATTCTTTGTCCATTGGGAATGGAAGTGGAAAGAATACATGCATGTCGGAAGGACTGTATCCTCTACCATAACAAGTATGCAAACATGCATCTATGTCTGGTGTGCAACGCATCCCGATACAAGCGTAAGAATCAATCAAATGATGACGAGGGAATCGTGGTAAAGAAAGGACCTCCTGCTAAGGTGGCGTGGTATCTTCCTGTAATTTCCCGTTTGAAGCGGTTTTTTGCGAACCTAAAGGATACAAACTGTAGCATTGGCACTCAGAGGAGCGTAAGAATGACAGAAAGCTAAGACACCCTGCTGATTCTGCCTAGTGGAGAAACATCGATAGGAGGTTTGCAGACTTCGGTGCTGAAACCTAGGAATATAAGGTTTGGATTGAGTATAGATGGAATGAATCCTTTCGGTAACATGAGCGGCCGACATAGCACTTGGCCCATGACTCTCTGTATCTACAACCTTCCTCCTTGGTTGTGTATAAAGCGGAAGTATATTTTGCTATCGATACTTATCCAAGGGCCATGCAACTTGGGAATTATATTGATGTGTACCTAGCACTATTGATAGAAGATCTAAAAAATACTATGGATTCAAGGGGTACGGGTATGGGATGCATACAAATAAGAGAACTTCACATTATGCTCCTTATTGTTCTGCACCATAAATGATTATCCTACCCTTGCTAACATGTCGGGTCAGAGTACAAAAGGGGCCAAAGCCCGTACTCACTGCTTAGGTGATACTGAGAGTGTGTGGCTGAAGCACTCGCACAAAACCATGTACATGCGTCACCGTAGGTTCCTTCGGAGGGCTCACCCATACTGCAGGATGAAGAAACAATTTGTAATAGCCCAAAAATCCATAAATGCAAAAATATGGGATTTAAAAAAAAATAGGTGATGACTATTGTTGCGCTTCTTAATTGCCTTTTCAAGTCTTATTTTGACTGCATCATATCATCTTACCGGAGTAAATAGCACCAGATCAGGGAACTCTAAGGTCTGAGAGCTTTAAGTAGGGAAATACAAGTATTATGTAAACCACTCTAAGACCACTAGCCTTTCATTCTCTCGGTTTACTGTTCCTCCGAACAGCAATTGGTCAAAACAGTGCAGCCAGACGGGTGTGCTGACGGTAGCTATCAATCAGCCATTAATAGCCGTCACTCAAATCGTCACTCCACCACACGGTGCTACCAACCCTGTCAACATTACCACCACTCCGCTTTGTTGGACTGTGCCAAATGCCCATACATAGCAACCCCGAGCCCCTCATTAGCCTTTCTTCGCCATTCCAGTGCTAGCCCCACTTTCTTCCTCCCCAAGCAAACTTGAGCTCCCGTTAGGCTTAAGCGCTCGCTTCGGCCGAGTGCTGTCACGTCACCACCCTTGCCGTTGACGCCCATCGAAGTCGCCTTTGATCTCGTACTTCTTTCCACCCGACCAGGATACTCCAAGACATCTCTTCAGGACCATCTACCTGCTTCCATGGAGCTACCCTGAAGATCGAAGACTACCCTCCTTCCTCAAGCCACTACTGTAGCGTGGAGTTTCTCTCGCTGTCGCGGACCACCGTCGCTAGCCCAGCTTCGGCTAGCTCGTTCCCACAGCTCCGTACCGGTACGTTCGTAGTGGCCCAGATGCTCCTCCTAGTTCGAGCTACCCTGTTCTTTCTCTGATGTTTCTCTGGTTCTTTCTCCCATTTCCTTCTCTAGTTCTTTCACTGGTTCGTTCGATCGCATCAAAGCATTCGAACCTTTGCTTCTTTTGACCACTGTTGTGTAGTCGAATACTTCTCAAATTCAACTACGCACGATTAAGTAATCCCACAACCTCCCCTAGTCGTGACACTTCCACGACCTCCCCTGGTCACCTCCACGACCTCCCAGTTGTATCCTTCTCGACCACTGAGTCTTGACCAGTCAGTCTTCAACTATACTAGTCTAATACTTCTAAACTACAATCTTGCATTATTTGGAGTTCATTGAATATTTGAAAACGATTGTGTTCATATAAGCTTATTTGCCTTTTGGTTGTCTTTGCGTATATAGAAGCCGAGGCGACCGAAGAACCATCAATTGATCAGGACCAAGATCAGCAGTACTCTGAGCAAGACGAGTCAACACTTTGATCATATTGCACCTACTCTTTGCAAATTATATTGCTTTAAATTATGAAATTGCATTGCTATGATTTATACAACTATATTTGGTCTAGTCGTAGCAAATACCTTAATAATAATTGTGTATAAACTTTCGATCCTTGAACTTGAATACTATCCTTTGTCACCCTAGACTTAATGGATTACATTCTAGTTAATAAGTCTATATCTAAGTGTCATGCTTAGCCTTGCTTAGATACGTTATCATCTGGGCATTACATTGCCCGACAACACTCTTTCAACATAAAAACTGGATTTAGGCAGTTGAGACTGGGAGCCTGGCTGGTATGTTGGACTAAAGGTTATTTTCAAAACAAACAAAAACCTAAAAAACAGATTTCGACTTAGGCGGATGGAAAGAGTGGCTGGTGTTGAGGGCACAAGAGGATGTTGGTATGTGGATGTACCACCCAAGTCAATTAAGGACCAAATCTAGTGATGATCTCTCAAGTAAAAATAGTGCAACCACAAGTCTATAATGAGTATAACCTGGCTAATTAATTTACTCGTCTCGGCGTGACTTCGCCAACAGGGGAATGTGGCGTGGGTAAAGGGGAAAGAAGCCACAGTGAAACCACACAGCGCAAGAGGGGGCCTCCTGCAAGAGCTTGGCTCCGAGCGGTGGAAACCTTAGCACGTGGGGTTGCGTCGAGCTTGAGCATTGTAAAAGCCTTGTGGTAATCTCCCCTTGATTCACATGTCTAAGGAAACATGTGTGTATATCAAGATGATTATCTCTTGTGGGTAAAGTATGCAAACTCTGCAGAGTAAGAAAACTATCTAGATAGCCGTGCTCATGGTCAAGAGCAGTGGTGAGAACTTGCTTGATATAGCTTTCCTTTTTACAAAAACCGATTTGTGGATGGAATGGAAAGTTGGGGTGGGACCCTAAGGATTTGGAAAAGCCTGGTCTGGGACCAGTGGTAATTACGGGATAGCCTGAGCATTGACTGGATGGTGCCACTCAATGGTATAGGAGGTTGAACCTCCACTAGTACTTTACAATAAAAACTCAGTTTACAAAAGTTGTGTTAGCAAAATTCTAAGTCTCAGGTTTTGCTACTACTTACCTTATTTCAAACTGGTGGCTTTATGCAAATAAAAGGAACCATGAGCTTCCCCTTTGATTAGCCTTGCATCTATAACAATGGCATTGTGTGTTGGCTCGCAAGTACGGTTGTGTACTCAGGCTCGTTCAATACAATCTTTCAGATTCCCTCGATCACGACCCCTACGACCACTACTATTCGACGGCTGAACTGGATGGTGGTGAAGATGTCGAAGCTTAGGCCAGGACCCCTAGTCACTTGCCTGTGGGTAGAGTGAATGGATCTGCTACGACTTGTTTTGCTTTCGCCCTTGTCCCTGACTCTATACTTTGACTTTTGTAGAATCACTGCCTTCACAGCTCTTTTGTAAAACAGTTGCTGTGCGGCCTGTTATATAATATATTGTGGGCTTGCCTTGTTCATACTGAGTACTGGTTACACCGGGCCCTGTCCCTATGAGCACTCTTCGCACTGAGCACGGTCTACATCGAGTGTAGTCATACCACCTATGACCAGTTGTGATCCTCAGGACTTCCTTAGGACCTCTCCAGGACCTCCTTAGGACCTCCCTCGACCTCCTCAGGACCGCCCTCTAGGACCTCCTCAGGACCCTCTTAGTACCGCCCGCCAGGACCTCCCTCCAGGACCTCCTCAAGACCTCCTTCCAGGACCTCCACGCGATCTCTAGGACCTTCTCAGGACCTCCCGCTAGGACCTCCCTCCAGGACCTCCTCAGGACCTCTATCCAAGACCTCCCTCGACCTCCTCAGGACCTCCCCCAGGACCTCTTCGAGACCTCCCTTAATTTCCTTTTTCAACCAAGTGTGGTCATAACTATGGACCAAATCGTGGGTCTGCTTTGAGCTTTCATGGTTATGTGAATGATCCGAGAATGTATTTGTATGTGCTATCTACTGATCCAGGGAATAGCACAGCTTGATACAGTGGATTCCAAATTCCAAATTTTGGGTCCGACACAATTCGACGAAGAGAAGGAGAACAGTTCAGCTCTAAGATATTTAAGCAGAAAAGAGGTCTATGATATGATTAGATGTTGTACTCGGAAAGAGACGTAAATCGAGGACCCGTGAGAAGAACATCTAAAAGAAGAGATCAATATTTTGGAACTTACCTTATTGGGAACACCTAGAAGTTCACCACTGCATCGACATCATGCACGTAGAGAAGAATGTATATGACAGCTTGATTGGTCTCTTATTGAACATTCATGACAAAACAAAGGATGGTGTCAACGCACGGCTTGACTTGGTTGATATGGACATCAGACCTGAGTTAGCACCGACAAAGGCCGATAAAGGATGAGCGTACCTTCCCCCTGCTTGTTACACTCTGTCCAAGGCCGAGAGAACTGAACTGTGCCAGTGCTTGTATGGTGTGAAAGTTCCGTCTGGTTACTCTGCTAACATAAAGAAACTTGTTTCGATAGAAGATTTGAAGTTAATTGGCATAAAGTCTCATGATTGTCATGTATTGATGACACAGATACTCCCTATTACAATTAGAAGTATTTTACTGATCAAGATCCGAGAGATAATCATGAGGCTATGTTATTTCTTTAACACAATTGCTCATAAGGTCATCGATCCCAAAGGACTAGATGCTCTGCAGGACAAGGTGATGATGACTTTGTGTGATCTTGAGATGTATTTTTCTCCATTGTTTTTCGATATCATGGTCCATCTCGTTGTTCACATTGTGAGGGAGATAAAGATGTGCGGGCTCGTATTCCTACGTAGCATGTACCCGTTCGAAAGGTTCATGGGAATTCTCAAGTCCTATGTACAGAATCGATCTCAGCTAAAGGGTAGCATCGTCGAAGGTTATGCAACCAAAGAGGTCATTGAGTTCTATGTCGATTACATGGCTCAGGTCAAACCAATAGGTGTGCCTCGATCTCGCCATGAGGGGAGGCTCGAGGGTATCGGGACCATCGGAAAGAAAGCAATCACTCCAGATATGGATGCATCTACTCAAGCCTATTTTACGGTCTTGCAACACATCACTGAAGTGTCCCCGTATATCGACCAGCACAAGGACGTGCTTTGACAACAGAATCCAGAGCGACTGGATGTTTGGATCACGAGACAGCACAATAGTCGGTTCAACCAATGACTGAAGGAGCGACTCGCTAGAAGCTCATCAAGTGATATGCTGACATGGTTGGCAAAAGGGCCAACATTTACAGTTGTGATAGGGCAAGGATACGACATAAATTGGTTATTTATTGGAACCATCTGTGATGTGTATTTATCACAGACGATTCTACTTTAGAACCGTCTGTGATGTCCAACCCTATTTATATTCAGACTCTAGGGTTTGCCCGTGCCCCCCCCCGCTCAAACGATTAAGTTTCTCAACTCTCTCTCCTCCTTCGAGCCTGTCACCGCCGTCCTCGACGTCGCCTCCTCGAGCCCAGCACAACTCCTCCCCTGAGCCCGCCATCTCCTCCTTGAGCACGCGTCGCCTCCTCCTCCTTTGAGCCTGGCATGCCTCCCCTTCGACGTCGCCCTGCTGCTCCCTGCTCGTCCTTCTCCTCAATGCCCAAAGGTAACCGACGCCGAGTTGCCCCGATGCCCCTTTCCCTCACTCTTTCTATCAATAATCTGTTATGCTGTCATGATCCTCATGGACTCATGATAATTGCACTGGTATCTGTTTCAAACACTAAGTAGTATGAGGTGTTGTACTGTAACATCCCAAATTTCTAGTGTTTTTGAAAAAATTCAAAATTTAAAAGTAACCATTTGATTTTATTAAGTTGCAAAAGCTTAACTTGAAATTTAGAAATAAAAAACCATTTAAATTGAATTAATCAAACTTCAATTAAATTAAAATTGGTTTATTTGAGTTTTTTAGGATTCAAAAGTCAAAATTATTATTTTAAGTCATTTCTTGGTTTTTCTAGAATTTAGAAATGGTTTTTCGTTTTGTCCCAAAATTAAAATCTATTTTAATTATAAAATTAAAAGCTAAAATATAGTTGAAAATATTTTTATTAAGTTGTAATTAATTCAAGGTACTTCTGTGAATTTTTTTGAAATTTTTGGACGGTATTATATATTTTCTAAAAAGGTTTTTCGTTTTTTGGGTATTTTCTTAAATCAAAAACCCATTTTAAATCCCCTAAAAACTTTTGGGCCGAATTCCTCTTTCGGCCATTTCTTTGCCGCTCCCTCATCCCACTCCGCCAGCCCGTTCCCACGCCAAGCCAGCTCCCACGCCCCTCTCCCTCTCGCCCGCTAACGGGTGGGTCTCGCCAGTCTCTTAGCAGCTTCTTCCCCGCCCCCTTCTTCCTCATGCACCCACCTGCCATGGATGTGATGGGAGTTCCGTCGCATCCCACGATTTCTTGCCCCTTGTCGCCCGAGATCGCACACATTGAATTCCCGTTCTCCGCCGGCACTGTTCCTCCCATCCCCTCCCTTCTTCTCCGCGCGGAACTCTCGGAGCACGTGAGCTCTCCGCGAAAGCCGCCGCCACCCCACGCTCGATTCTCCCACCTCCAGACCTCCCCGTGCCCTATAAAATCGTGCACCGGAAGCACCGTGAGACCCTCCCTCTTGGCCCTCTAGTCCCCCTCTCCTTCTCGCCTCCCATTGCCTCATTTCGCGAAACTTCGCCACTGGCCGTGAAGTCCGCTGTCGCCTTTTTCGCCGCAACCAAGCCTTCTCCGCCACCTTGGTCCTCACCTCAGCCGCCGCAGAGGGCACCCGTGCGCACCTCCCCAACCGCGAAAGCCCTCTGGAGCACCGCCGCCGCCTTCCTCGCTTGCCGCTGGTCTTCCCATAGCTCACCGTTGACGACACCGTGAGCCCTAGCATCACCGTGTTCCCCTCTACCCGGTGTTGAATTCGCTGCTGGCCAACTCCTAGCCAAATGCCGATGAGCCCTAGGGCTCTGAGCGCCACCGCTTGGGTGCCCACGTGGCTCCTAGGTGGTGCCACATCAGCACCGCGTGGCGCCACATCACCATTTTTGTCTGCGTGGCAGCCATGTGTCATTTTCTATCTTTTTCTGTTGAAAATTATTTCGGTCGAAAACAAAACCTCCAGGGCTGATGTTAGTTGACGTCATAAACCAAATTTCCTTTACAAAAATAATTCCAAAAATCAGGAAAAACCCTAATTTCATTATTTCATGTGTTTTTAAGCTTCCAGGAGCCCGTTCGAACTTCGATTTGAGTGATTCAAATTTCTAAATTCATCTAAATTAATTATCTTTCTGTTGGTGCTTATTTGGAGTTTATTTGGGATTATTTTATTTATTTGGCTTCCTTCGCTCGTATAGATTCCGGCGTTTCGGACGATTTCTTGGACCTGACGAGCGAAGCTCCTCAACTCTTCAACGAAGGCAAGTCGTAGACCTTTGACCATGTCGTACCCACTTTATAAAACTATATAGTTTGATATAAACATGCATTGCTAGTTTTATATTAAATGGTTTCAAGAGTAGATAATTACCTAATTGCCTTTATGGCTCCTTGATAAATTGAGAATGACATGTACCCTTGAACACCATAGGATGGGCAATTTTAGTTGGACATATTTTAGTACAACTTGGGTATCGTATTTGCTTAGCCATGTTTTAGCTATTCGATGGTATTCACGATCACATGCTCATATGTTTAAACATGACTTAATTAAATATGGAATTGTGGCGCGGCCACTGATGTTAAAAGTTTGTTGTGCCATGGCAAGGGTTTGAAGAAGCGGGTAGGCTACACTAGCGAAAATTAAAAATTCTACGTAAACCAAGATCACTGCGATTATAGATCACGGTCTTACCACTAGGCGCGCAGTGCGGAAGTTGATGCGACGCGTCGGGGCGGTGTAGTCGTACTAAGTTGATGCGACGTCGGGCGGAGTAGTCGTACTACTTCCTCATCCTCGTTGTGGCGTCCCACGTCGACTCCTCTCTGCGGTTCGTCCCAACGCTACGATCACGTGCCTTCAAAGGTATCCACACGTGCGGGAGGAGCGGCGCGCCGGACTACTAGATCGCGCGAGCAACTAGGGCGTGGGAGGGTGACGGCGGGGTTTGAGGATGTCACGAAAAACTCATCCTCATCCTGCGCCCTGCCCTCCTTTTATAGACGTCCTTACAATGGGCTTCTCGAATAGAGGCCCATTAGGACTCAATGCCCGATCTAATTTGGATCCAATCCGAATTAGGCTTGACCTAAGTGTGTGACCCTATGGTTTACGTATGTTTAGACATGGCGAGTACACATACTTGGTCAATAGTTGGTAGCGGCCTCTAGCAAGGCGTGCCAACTCCTAAACATACACAAAGATCATATCGGACGAACCATCACAACGTTATGTACATGCCAATCCCTTTGCCTCACGATATTGGTCGAGCTCCAAGCTGACCACTCTTTCTCGATCCGTGATCCGAATCCCTTACTAGGTTAACTCTTAACCTTAAGTAGCATGGCCATGCATTTACGGATCCGATCACTCGATGGGCGAGAGATATCTCTCGGTAGAGAGGGGCAAATCCCATCTCGACCGACCATACCTCGCGACATGCTTCGTGACAAACCAAAGCTACCTTTATAACTACCGATTCACGGACGGCGTTTGATAGCCCCTAAGTAGGTCGATTCACATCTCAACTACATGCGACAATCTCAGGTCTAAGGACAAGGCGTACACATTGTGTAGAGAGAACCATAAGTATAATTGCTATGTCTCATGTTGGGTCGGTCCAACCCCATGTTCTAAACACGTGTCCACATTATTGGTTTGACATCTCCATGTCTATGACCTGTGAAACATGGTCATCAACCGATACATGTGCTAATCCATCATTCACGTGTGTCCTCACATGAACTCCGACTAGGGACAACTTTAGAATAACCATACAAGTAAAGAGTTTCACAAACAAGTCACACACTTGTTAATCAACACAAAGGCAATATTCAAGGAACATTTATTAAATCATGGATACAACGAAATATCATCATCAATATGATTGCCTCTAGGGCATATCTCCAACAGGGTTGCCATTTGGCCAAGTTGAACCCAAAAATAATTTCTTACCCAAGTGAATGATCATGTAGTAAAGGGGGTGCAGTAAGCACACTAGGATGAGGATGCTTTGCCTGAGCAGTCTTTACGGACTTAACTTTGTGCACCATTGATCTGGCCATACTGTACAACCACATGTCCAGAATGGGGTGGACCTGGCTGAATAATTAGTAATGTGTTGATTCGGTTCTGTGTTGGTTGTTGAATTAGCGCAAGAGGGGGCCAGGGTGGCGAATCCTTAGCGAGCAGAACCGGGTCAGGACAGAGCTTTGTAAAAGCCTTGTGATAATCACTTAGTCACACGCCTTCAGAAGCGTGAAATGCCTGATGGTATAAGATGATTATCTCTTGTGGGTCAAGCTGTACAACCTCTGCAGAGTGTAAAACTACTCGAATAGTCGTATCCCAGGTTATGGACAAAGCCTGATGATTTCACACGAAGGGTAGATTTTTATAAAATTGTGGGAATGGTTTGGATGGAATGGTTGGGGTGTTCACTAGTTGTTTCAAAGAACTGAATCACTTATGTATTAATATTTTAACTCATGCTTTTCAATCTACTTATTGTATTTATTGTCAATACTGTTTTCTGCAAAATAGCCATATAGCCATCCTTGTCAAGCCTTGCATGAATATTATGTGCATACTTTTTCCTACGACTTGCTGAGTACTTTAAAATATTCACGGCTTTATGCTCCTTGTTGATCAGTCACTAAAGAAGAACTAGGGAACTCAGAGTTCTATGAGGAGGAGTACTCTGAATACTATACGAATTAGGTCGCGTCCTCCACTCTATTGCTTGTGGGCATGTCGAATGGCTACCACGAGATATTTTGGATCCGCTGCAAGTTATCTTTTGTTGTTAAGCCCTGCGTGGCAACCGTTGTAAGACTTTGACCATAAGGTCCTTTTGCTACCTACTAATATTAATTTGTCTACTTCTTCTTAATCTGGTTGTATGGATATGATTTCTTCACTGTGCGAGCTAGCTACTGATCTGGGACTAGTTCGGAATGCACAGAGGGTCTCGGGGTCCCGACATGTACTTGTTTTAGGAATTTGTATTGTTTGAGTCAGTGATTCATATGGTATTTGTTTTGATACTGCTACTGGAATATATTGCAATGTGATGTGGTGGGCTTGAGATGAATGCTCTGTGATGATAATAGTCTTGTACTGAAATTGTTTTGATAATCGTCTTTGAACTTGAGCTCTAATTGGAATGCTTAGTCTACATTTGAGAGCAATCAAAATATTAAATCTTAGCTTTATGTTGATTTCATTTGTTCACATGATATTTGTATTGAGCTTATTATTCCTTTTAAATGACTTGGAGGTTTTACAAGTTTATATGTCAATTATGTCATTGTATTGGTCCTAATTTCTTCCCTACATATCCCAATTATAATTAATTGGTGTGTATACCCATACACATAGAGATCGAATCTTTTGATAATATGTTCATACGTGTCAAAACTTTTATTTCTTGTGAAGATGTCTTTCTCTCATTCTTCGCCATCATCGCCTCATGTGTCTAATGCGTCGTCCTTTGGAATATCCAAGCGCGGTAGAAGAAGAGAAATATCGAAAAGGCCTGGGGGCCGACTTACCATCACAGAGGTCGAAGAGTTTGGGACCCCTATCAATCCTCACCAAGCAGCATCCGCGTTCCAGAGAATGGTCAGAATAGTTGCACGAAAACGGGTCAACATCACCTACAATTTGTGGAAGGAGTTGGCCAAAGTTCAAAAAGATGAGCTGCTGACAGATATTTCTAATCATTCAAGATCCTGGAACAACACCAGGACTCCGTGTGATAACACGCGTTGCTATAGACATTCAAAGCGTGAAATAACTTCAAGAGCATACTTGTCAAGAACTATGTGGAGAATGATCTAAGTCCCTTCAACAAGTATCCATTCTTGGAAGAGTACTGGGAAGACTTTGTGATGAAGAAGACGATAGATGATTTTAGGAGTGAAAGTGCGATGCACAGGGCCCTCGAGGCAAAAAAAACATGCACCCCACAAACTCGGCACCACTGGGTATGCGGGTAAAATCCCGCAATGGAGGGATCAGGACCAGCAGGCAAACTGTTTGAATGCCTCCCCGCCATTTGTTGGGATCCTGATGGCGCTTGGCGGCTAAGGCGAGGTTATCTACCCTCTCTTTGGGGCCATCTCCTTTCCAAACCCATGAGGAGGAAGTATCCCAATACAGTAAGATATTGAACTACCTAGTTTGTAATTACTCCATAACTTCATAAGAAGTGAAATGACATGTCGAGCTATTGTAGGAAATGTTGAGTGCACAATCTTTCTAAGGCTCATTCCAGTGCGATCGGGGAGAGGTACACTCTCGCGACACAGGAAATAATGAGCATCTGGGTCACAGAGATGCCTTGGTCTTTATGTTCTATAAAACATGGATTCCCAGAGGACTCCGAAGCGTACCGAAGTAGGAGAGTCGTGAATCCCTCAAAAATGATATCACTAAATCCATCAGAGATGAGATCAATGATCGCGTCAGAGCTGAGACGCGATGGCAGATGGAGAGCCTTGAGCAAAGGCTTAGGGAAAATCTGTTGCAAGCCCCTACCGCTACTGTGCTAGCCAGCCCCCCAAACTTCTGAGTATCTACACGTCCAACCCAAACACTACCCCAAAAGGCGATGACAAATTTCCTGTCGATGGCATCCTGGTAATAATTATTATCTCTGGAATGCTCGATCCATTGATAGGCTTGTTGGAGTAGCTAATTTTGTATCATTATGTGTAACATCCCCAAATTAATTTATGGTAATTAGAATGCATCTTATCAGTATGCATGATAGTTTGGAATCATTTGTCTAATATTTTGCACTTGGAAATCTATCAAACAAATTAAACATACACTTCAACTTTAAAACCACAAATAAAAACAGAAACAAAAGTATTTGATCATCATCTGAAAATAATTTATTCAAATACTACAATAATTATCATGAATAAATATAATTTTTCCAAAATTTTTGGAACTCAAATCAACCCCCAGAAAATGCAAACACCAATTAAAGACCTACATTAGGTTTGTATATAAACTATACAATTTATATCTTGAACAATGAGGTTTAATATTTTATTTGGGTACTATATTATCCCTGGAACCCCTCTAAAAAGTGTCATAATTTTTAGAATTATATTTCTATTTTTAGAGCCTCGGTCAAACTTGTTTAGCTTTGGTCAAACTGAAATCAAACTCGGGTTCTTACTGGTGAACCGACCGAACCGGACCCCGACCCACGCGGTCGAACCTAACCGCCTAAATGCACTGCGCCGAACCCCTTAAATTAACCGTCCGATTGGGATTCAGCGGTCCAGATCTTGACGCTATTTGACCAGTCCGAACATCCCTTTAGATCCAAGCCGTCCATTCGTGATCAAACGGACCCCAACCAAACCTGGTTTGACCCAACCGCATCCACTTACCTCCCAGCCACTGCCAACCGGGCCAACGCTGTCAGCGGCTTCTTCTACCTCGGGCAGGCGTGGCGCGGGAGCTTTCTGCCACGCGCTCGTCGCATGCTGCCCGCTCCGTTCACGTCGTTCACTCCACCGCCCTCGACAGCCAGTCCCCAAGCTCCGCTCGCTAACGCCGCCTATCCCTCCGTCCTTTTTCCCGCTCAAAACCGGCTCTACCCCTCTCTCTTAGCCCACTTCTCCTCTCGGTGGCCGAGGAGAGGGAAGCTCCCTTGACCTCCATTCTCTGGTAAGCCTCCACCGGGTCATTCCTCTCGGCTCTACACTCAATGCCTTCTCCATTTTGGCTAACCCCAGCGTTTGACTCGGTTTGTAGCCTTGGTTTCATCATCGAGCTCTCGCCGACTCCAGAGCGCGCACCCGAGGCCGCCTCTGTGCGAATATCGTCTCCGGTGAGCCCCTTGTCCTCGTATACGCGTCACCTTGCGTCCGAGGTCACGAGTGATCTTTCCCCTCAATCAATTTGTTCAAACCTCTGCAGGGGCCCGAGTATTTCGGAGTTTCTATTTTCTTCGGCCGCAAGAGCCATTTTCTCCTTCATCTCTGGTGCGGCGAAGCTCAGTCCAATTCCCGGCGTAAGGAGCATCGCGTGGATACCTTGGAGCTTCCCCAATCGTCGCTGAAGCTCTTCTTCCTCTCCAGCCAGCTCTCCGTAGTGAAGCTTCCATCACCGTCGTGGGTCTTCATCGCCAGCCATCCCCCGGTGAGCTCCGACCACCCGCGTCTCTCTCGTGAGTTCCCTGGACCTAGTAGATACTCGTGCGTTCGTTAATTTGCTCAACGTGTCGCCAAATCAGTTTATCCTCTCGAGCCGTACTTGCGCCGCCGCAATCTTTTGTCGCGCCGTCGCTACAGCCCTTCTCCGGCTAAATTCCGGCCATCGGGTGGACCGGAATACTAATCACAACCCACCTATGCCTTTGGTTCTTGTGGCCGTAGGTCACCGCGCCGCGCGAGCCGCCGGCAAAGCTTGCGGGAGCACGCGGCTCTGTTGTCGGTTTTTCATCTAAAAACAGTAGCCAATTAATTAACAAAATCTCAGTTTAATTAGCGAAAATCATTCCTTAGTTACTTAATGGATGTCCTAAAAGAATGGATAAGTCAATGACAAGTGACCCCTTGAACAGAAATCAAAACTTTGGTTTAAACCGGTTTGCACTTGAGTCTCTTACTTGTGGGCCCTTAAGTTCGGTTAAAAAGATGTGTAGAGTATCTTGTACGTTTTCGCTTAATGCAAAGCGTATTCTTAGTATGCTTAGAATGAGTTTACACATTCTTGAAGTAGAAAACGTATTCTCTTAAATACGCTTTCAGCATAGTTGTGGCCGAGACCGAGTCAAAATTGACTGGGTCAACTCCTTGACCCCGGGCCCGCTTGTCAGTCTCTAGGGCTAGTTGGATGCGAGTACTAGAAGTATTAAATGCAAATATAAATTCCGAAGTGAATTAGTGTTACAACGAAAACTCATGTAACTTCAAAATACATATCTAATTCAAATCAACTCCAAAATGAATGAAATCAGTTTTGATATTTTTCATATTAAGTGAATTTTATTTTAAAATAGGTTTACAATATCTCTGTAGCAGAGTATTATTTTGAAATTTACCCTTTAACACTATTATTTTTACATTAGAAAAAGTGATAACTTTAAAAATTCATAAGAAATTCTTGGAAGCTCCAAAAACAGTGAAATCAGTTTTGATAATTTCTATTTAAAATGAACTTAATTATAAAAATGGTTTCAGTCTTACCTCTAGCACAGAAGATATATTTTGTGAAAATGTATCCCAAAATGAATTACTTTTACATTATAAACTGCTGTAACTTTGTAAATTCATAACTAATTCATAAAAACTCAAATTAAGGCAAACTCAACTGTTTTGAACTTGTAATAATATTGCCTATTTATCCATGTAATCCTTGTACTCACCACTGCTCTACAAATTTTCATCTCATAATTAAATTACAGGAATTAAGGCTATTGAAATCTGAAATTTCAAATCACCATAACTTTCTTATACTAAATCAAAGTGGAATGATTCTTTCACCTAAATAAATATTAAATCATAATCTACCTACTGTATAAATCTCTTACATTTTTGAGCATATTGAATTTCCGGCTTTATTCGATATTTATTGCATTATCGTCTTTCATTAGGTTTTTCGACGATAACGCTATATTCGTGAGTGTATTATGAGTATAACCTGAGAATGGACAAGTGATACAGCAAAGGTGCGAGCACCCTCCTCTTGATCATATTGCTCCTAGTGTTTTTTTAAATGTTTTGTGTGAGTTTTATTATTCACAATTGCATGCTATTTTGAAATGTATGTTTATGGGTAGAAGTAGTTAATATCCTAATTGCTGCATTAGCCCTCCTTTGGATGTTGATTACCCCTTTATCCTTGAATGACTAAGGTTATATGTTATATGGGTTTGTTTGCTAGTTTGTAGAACGATGCTTAGCCATGCTAGTAGTTGTAGCCGAGAGCGGTTGATGGAGCTAGTCCATCGGCCAGTGAATTGAATTGAATCCTAATGAACTTTGAGGATTTTATGAATTGGATTATGATGGATTTGAGGGATGCTTCCAGATCTTCGCATCTGGGGTTTGTGGACATGTTGGGCATGTGTTTTATGTTCTTAACTTGGACGGGTGTAGGGTGATCATGAAATATTGTTATTGTTGTGGTTATGAAATTGTGTAGCCACGTTTGAGTGTTTAAGGACCGGTCTGTGGTGTGATGAACCAAGTCTTACGTGCAACCACTGCAGGGATAATGGCGAAGGCTTGGCTTAATAATTTGTTGTGTGTTAGCTATCAAAACACAATGGGATTGACAATTGTTATTGTTATGTATTTAATTGTTCTTTTGTCAATCTCGTGGGGGCATATTAAATTTTTGCCTTACTTGCCCTTAAGGGTCTCTTGTTGGATAGGGACTTACTTACACAACGGGGTTCACCTGTGGTGCGAGGCGCTTAGTCTGCTATGGGGTTCTGTTCCTCGGGTGGTTTGATAGTTAGGACATAACATTGTGACAGCCTCGTTATGATATCTTAGTCACACTCCTTCGGAAGAGTGCATGGCGACAGTATAAGGTATTCATATCGTGTGGGTAAAGCTGTACAACTCTGCAGAGTAACTAAATCTATTCGAATAGCCTCGTCCTAGGTTATGGACAGCACATGTGGGAAAGCAGGCACAGTTAGTCTTTTGGAAAATTAAGTTTGGGTTATGGTTGGGAATGTTATGTCAGTATGTTAGTTTGTTCATATCTGAAATGATTTCATGATCGCGTTGTTCGAGCGTTAACTTCGTTGAGAAATGAATTGTGCCACAAATGGGATGTTCGTATGTTGATTATACTTGGAGATTATACCTTTGTGAATCATCACTTACTATCATAAAATATTTTCTAAATGTTTTACAAATGGCAAGTTAAAATCTTTTATCGTTATGCAAAAACTTGCTTTATGCCAAAAATTTGACTAGTTTAGTAGCCTTCCTTTGATACTTACATGCATCCTTATTTCTTTTGAAAGTCTCGCGAGTACAACTTTGTACTCTAACAGTGTCTATTTATTCAGGTGAGAACGACGGGTGCAACGGCTTTAACTCCAGTTGGTTGCTTGTGGGATTGTGGGCATACCAACTCGGTTATTCCCTTTTTACTTTAAGTTTATCTTCCGCTGCAATTTATTTGTGTTAATTAGATTTGGCCGATCGGCCCTCTTATGCAACCTTGTACTTTAAGGTTCTATTTAAATGATGTTGTAATTGATTCTTTTATTCTTGTACATTGTGTATGGATGTGATTGCAATGTTGTGTACTAGGATATGTGCATGTTAGCCACTGATCCTTGGGAGCTAGCATGTGACACATATCCGGGTCACTCGGAATCGTGTTCGTCTCACGTTAAGTGTTGCGTTACGGCGTAATCACTTAGCTTGATACGGATCCGATCTCGGGGGTCCTCACATTATGTAGGTGGCTATGAAGTGCAAGCTCCAAGTGAGATATGCCTCCGTTGCCCTAGATGTTGCTTGGGGCCAGGTGTATCATCCAGTGTTAGGGCTTTGGTGCACAGTGTAAATCCAATGTCAGGTTTCGCAAAAGTGAATATGGATGGTGTTTATGCCAATTTTGTGGTCATCCCATTGTAGATTCCCCCAGATGTCGAGGTCATGACTCTAGGGCAAGCCATTGGAACATTCATCCAGTGGCCCAAGAGGAACATCTGCCTGGAGCTACCTACTCTGGTGTCAACTTCATGGGAATGTCTTGCAACAGTATCAACTCCACAAGAGCTATCTCCACCGGAACTACCTGCACTGTA
Organism: Ampelocalamus luodianensis; assembly: GCA_036346255.1. Taxonomy (NCBI): domain Eukaryota; kingdom Viridiplantae; phylum Streptophyta; class Magnoliopsida; order Poales; family Poaceae; genus Ampelocalamus; species Ampelocalamus luodianensis. The sequence continues at coordinate 25,077,962 of CM070618.1, forward strand.
GCGGCAAAGGTCTGTTGCATCAGATGCATCTACACCTCGTGCTCGGTCGACTCTTGTGAAGTCAACCTAAAAAAAGCAAGGCAGCAAGGGCAAATCGAAGATGGTCGACTCCTATTCTGATATCCCCTTCTTGCCGTTGGCCCGGAAATTCATGCTAGGCGAGCCATTGGTCGAGACGGTAGAGCACCACCCTACCCTAGGAATGGCTTGCACAAGATTGCGTCTATGGTACATAGAACAGGCCAACAAGACAGATGGACAATGACGTGCGGGTGTCAACGTCAAGTTCAAGAAGGATCATCTTAACTACGAGGTTCAAGACTGTGTCTTCTCGGTGACCTTCGAGGACTTGTTCTTTCTCTTCAATCTCAACGCCCTCGATGCCTCACTCATGCGATATTGGACATTGTAAGTGTGTACAATCATGGTCAACATTTGTGTAATACCGATAAATGTTATATATAACTACTTGCTTTTGTATATATATATATATACATACATAATTTCTAAAGCCAAATTAAGGAAATCACCAGTAAGTTTCCTCGACCCACACTTGGTCTTCTTGCAAAGCATCAAGGAGAATGCAAAATTCATTGAGGATTACATGACGAAGTCATTGCTGGCTCACCGTGATAAGGAATTCATACTTTTGCCCTACAACCAGGAGTAAGTGCTGCACTAGTGGCTATACTTGTTGATTTGTACTTTATAAGCAACACGAACTTAGGTTTAATGACCATGGCGACATACATGTGTAGCTTCCACTCGATTCTAATTCTAATTATACCAAAATGGAACAAGGTAATATACCTTGATTCCCTAAAGAGTGCCAAATATAACTTCGCAATTATCCGACAATTAATCGACAGGTAAACATATTTCCTCCATAGATAACTCTATTGTAGTCTTTCTTTCCCTTGCAATGGCTAAGTCCAGCTTTTTGGAATCATGTAGTTCGTTCATTGTGTACTATGCTTTTAGAGGGAAATGCAAGGGAGGGACCTTGCAACACGATCTAAAATTCCCGGTATTCGCTAGTACACATTAATCCTATATAACACTTCGTAGTAATGCCTCTCGAACTAATCAATTCTATTTTTGCAGTGTCACCAGCAGTCGTTGGGCAATACCTGTGGATACTATGTTTGCCACAACATAGAACTACTCGTCGGTTCCACAATGACAAACGATCCTTAGGTTTGTCAATCTTGCAATAATTATTTCATACTTATCAATTTATATATGCACGAATTTAATCTTTCTAGCGACAGGTTGCGAGCATTGATACAACTGCGTTGGAACAGGGCCAGCTCATAAACATTCGAGGACAGTTTGCGGTATTCTTGAACCGTGAGGTCATAAATCCAGATGGTAAGTTCCACAATGTAGATTGAACTTGGTTGGGATAAGATTGAACTTAATGGTACATATGTGTAAATGTACATGAATGGTTAATTTTAGTTAATTAATTTGTGAATTGGATATGCTTGTTTCTGAAATGAATGTGAATTAGATGTATACATGTACTTGTTGTGTTTCAGCTTGTTTCAAAGGGCATGGCTAGCATTTCCTGAGGTTAGCCAATAAACAGAAATAGATTTAGCAATACAAAAGAATATCATGAGCGGTTTCTTAGGACATATCATCATGATACATTAGTTCTCACGAGCGGTTTTATCTACAAATGGAAATGCAGTGATACATTAGCTATCACGGACGATTTAATCTACAAGCATGCGTGATAGTCAACTATCACAAGCGATTTTGAGTTAATAACCTTCGTGATAGTGCATCACGGTCGTTCGAAAATAGTGCGTGATGACCTCATGTCATTCTTGACCTATAAACTCGAGCAAGCCACGAAACCGCTGCGTGATGGCGTTTTGAACCATTTGTGAAGACCTTTTCTGTAGTAGTTGGTGTTCCTATGTGTCGGCAGGCACCTTGCAAGTTCTCGCAGTGTGGCCTTCTTGGCGGCAGCAGCCGCAACGTCTACTCGCCGCTCTAGCTTCCCCTTTGTCCATATCGTTCTTAATGTGATGACTCTGCCGATGGCCCTTCCCACCCTTCAACAGGTTAAGATCTGGAATCCAAGTCCTCTGTGCAATATCCCATGTGGCAAAGTTGCCAACAATCCTGTAGCCTCTTAGCTCGCCGCACCACGCTTGCTGCATCCTCTCCTTCATAAACTACTCCAATATGAAGTTTGATGGGTCCATGTGGATGGTCCCGCATGCGGCGAGGACATGAGAGCATGGCTTGTGAAGGAGCTTTAGCTTGTTGCATGTGCAGTTAGGTTCATTCACATGATCTCCAAGGTATACCTCGTGGGTAACAAGAGATCGGGCCATCCCAAATCCGGCTCTGTCCCGAAGGACCACGTCGAAATGATGCTCTGTATTGCCCATCACGAAGACCGTGTGCAACTAATCCTTCGCGATCTTGGCTTGCATATACGCTGTAATCTTCGAGCAGTACAGTGTATGTGGGTTGGCTGTATGAAGTGCCGCATTTGTATGCCTTTCCCTGAAATATCTGATTGTACCATGCAGAACGCCTTCCACGATGGCGACAAGGGGCTGAGAACGGAGGCCCCTAACAACCTGGTTGTACACCTCGGCAAAGTTAGTGGTCATTATGTCGTACCTTGCACCGTCCTTATCGTACAGTAAGGACCAATTCTCCAATGGCTTGGCCTCAATCCAATGAGAGAAGCACTCGATGTCCCTCGAGGTCCTCCGTGTCAAATGGGAAGGATCAAGCTCCCACAATGGTGTGAGGCGTTTGGGTTGTGCCGCCCCAGGAATGAGCGGATGCTTGTTCCTCTCGACAACATGCTTCCTGGTGTGCTCCTCCAACATCTCCCAGCGTATTAAATTTACTGTTGGTTACGCATAGCAAGCCTCTTGAATAGCTTCATCAATGGTTCTTGCTTGAGCGCTTGAAGAAGTTGGCCCCTAGATGGCGAATGCACCATCTGTTTCTCATGTCTGGCCAAGGGAATGTGCATGGCAGACCGACTCCAAAATGCAACTGTGCGCATCAGTCTGGTCAACTTCCACTGAATGTGCGTGGCAGACCAACTCCAAAGCCCATATCGATGATCGCACACCTCGGGGTCCAAGGAGAAGGCTCTGGTGAGCAGTGCAAGACATCTCGATTTGAGCATTCTCCAAGTCCATGTGTACCATCTTGACTTCACGAAAAACTACTCAGTCGAGCACTGTGCGGACCTTCACAAGCGTACCAACATCGTAATGCACTTTCTATCTTGTGGGCTCTAACATGACTAATTTATCACAGAAATATTTCAAACATTGCAACCAGATTTCTCAACATACATTCACCAAATAAGTGCTAAACCAACAAGTAGGTACCGTCACCTATATTCAACCAAGAATAAGAATAGACAAGACTATTACCTTCACACGGAAACCTTCTCTTCTTATCAATGAGCTTCCTTCGTCTTTCTCTTTCACGTCGAGCTCCTATCCTCCCCTTTATCCCTCTCTCCCAAGCTCCTCTCCTCCCTTCTCTACCTCTCCTAGCTCCTCACCTCCCTTCCATCCCTCTCTCGAGCTCCTCTACTTCTCCCTCTCCTACCTTCTCCCCTCTTCACTACCCCTATCCTTCTATCTCTCCCTTTTCTCCTCTCGATTTGCTCTCATTGTGCAGGAGAGGAATAACAAAAGAAACTGTGACGGGGCTGGGTCTAACTTTCTGTACAACCATCTAGTCATTCAACCATTGGACAACTTGGCAGCAAGTAGTGGGCCAACGGTTGAGCAACACGTTGACTAGTCGCTCAACCGTTGGACGACTTGGTAGAAAGTACTAACCCAATGGTTTAGCGACACGTCAACTAGTCGCTAAATCGTTAGACGACTTGACAGCTAGTAGTGGGCCACCTTTTGCTGCCAAGTTGTCCAATGGTTTAGCGAATAGGGCACGAATGATAGGTAGGTAATACCATAAGTTGAAGTACAATGCAAGAGGGAATGCATAGACAATCATGTCATAGTAACTACGAAGTAGAATACGTAAACAAATAATGCAAGTACACAGAGCAGAACAAAGACCCCCTACTAGCCACCCGCTACGCCACCCACAGTACCTCCTCCATCATCGCCATGTCCCACACTCGATCCACACCCACGATGCGCCCCGCTGGGCACGAGCGCGGGTGCGGGTGAGGCCGAGACAGAAAGGTGCTCAGGAGCCCTATTGACCTATGCTCCCAAGGCCTCGAGGGTCGACTCCACCTATGTCTACGTGCCCACTAGGAGCCTGCTGAGCTGCGACCCAGAAAGAACCTCGACAAGTGCTGGCTCAGCTGCTCCCTTGATCTCCGCAGGGTAATCCATGAAGAAGGCGTCCACGGCCTCGTGGGCGTTGTCGTGCGGGGAGAACTCAACTCCTGCCTAAAGTGCAAAACCTGTAGGATAAATAATGTTAATCCCTACAATATATCGATGATCACAAAGCTGAAGAGAGGAAACGTACCTTCGTCGTGGGGCATAGCACGCGACAAAGGGTCATACATGTCGTACTGTCCATACAAGTCAGGGAAGAAAGGATACTGCCCTAGCGCTGTCGGGTAGGTGTCTAGGAACGACAGCAGTGGTAGTGGCGGTGCGTACCCACGTGCCCACCCGGACACTCCAACCCGTCCCGGCAAAGGCGGGGGAGGGTAGCCACGTGTCCAGTCTGACCCTCCAACCTGCTCAGGCGCAGGCAGGGCACGTGTCCAATCTGACCCTCCAGCCTGCCCAGGCGAATGTGCCCCTCCTGAGCCTCCTGACTAGGCTGCAGGATGTGCCAGCCTCAGCCTATGCACCGACGAGACCACCTCCTGGACCATCCTGCACGACGTTAGGTGAACTGCACGATGTTAGGTGAACTGCACGCCTCACTCCACTGTAGACCCAATGGGCAAACTGTGCCATCTCGTCCAGCGTCACCTCCGCACCACAAGCGAGCCTATCTAGGATCGACCAGGACTCCCATGCCATCGTGATGTTGATGTTCATCTGCAAGGAGTACATGAAAGCGTCAAACCTGTAATTGACGTAACCTTACTCAAACATGTTGAACCACGACAGTATACACTGCGAGGTGCACATTCCGCGTGAAGTGTATAAGTGCGTGTCGATTGGGCTGATGCGCGAGAGGAGGGTTAACGACATGCACCAGCCTGGTGCATGTCTGCAGAGCGTACCAGCGTAAGTACTCATCGTACATGTTGGGGTTATGTGGGGATCCCTCCTGCACGTAGTCCTGTGAGCGTCCGCCCAATGTGCCAGCCACGGCTCCATCTTTGCCACCCAGCTCATCCTGCGACCACCCCTCCTCCTATGCCCACAAAGCGTACCACTACAATTAGAAGCTATCGTAGTAGGCGGAAAAATATCACGAACATGTGTTGTGTCTAACTCAAATGTGGGTCGAGTCAGCACCCACATTCCAACTAGAACGAGAACTACTTGGCGGTGAATTGGCACATTAGCTTTGTGCACTACATAGTCCTCAACAAATATGTCGAAGACGAGCTTATTCCGCATCGGCCGATGCGTGGTCACGCCCGGCCACGATGAGGACAACCCGGTAGAACACGGTCCTCCATCTCGATCGATACGGTTCGCAACGGACGTTGTCAGTGGTGATTTGGTCGAGCTGCTCGACAAAGTGCTCATACACACATGTGACGTGCACGTGTGCAAATTGTGCTTGCGAGCCGGGACATTGGTTATAAGGATGACTCATGTCGATGAAGTAAAGATAGATGAAATGCGTGCCCATCTGACCTCATCGTCGTGGTACATATCCGGCGATGGACTAGAGTCCAACAACATCTGTCATCCAAGGTAGAAGCGCTCAAACGACCACAGCTGCAGCAGGAGGGGGCAGCCTGTGAGGATAGAGGCCGACCTCGTCCAATAGCATGCCTCGCACATGCGCGATGCGTCACGGCAAGTCTGCGAGAACCCACCGATTTGCACCTCCTCCTGCCGGCGATGGCCTCGCGTACCCGGGAGGTGGCGTCGTGGGCGATCATGGCTCTTGGTAAGCGATACCAGTAGAAATAGCCATAGCAAGAATGCCTCGAGGTTCCGCAACACCTGGTTGTCAGTGGGTTCCGCGGCCATCCGCTCAACCTATGCACAAACGAATAATTAGTAAGCCTATGATATAGCAAGGATAATGCATTGCTTAATATGAAAAATAGATAGCATACGTACCCAAAACTGCGAAAGCCACCGCAGGGGCGGGCCATGCCGCTGTTGGGTTAGGAATACAAAGAAGGCGGGCACGGCCTCGGCCAGAAGAACCCCTCAAACACTCGGCGAGGCATCGCGCCGATGGGTAGGTGCGTCTAGTGGGAAGCGCAGCTCCCGATAGGCGACCGGCAACAACGCCACGTCATGGAGAGTGAGGGACATCTCCCCGAATGGGAGGTGGAAGGTGTGTGTCTCGGGCCGCCAACGGTCCACCAGAGCTATCAGCAGCAATCGGTCGAACGAGAACCACCATGACCGCTCCAGACCTACATGGACCTCCCCGTCATCCCCGACGAGAGTGTCGTCCTCGTCGATGGCCTCCACCATCCGGGCGATAGGTAGAAGGCTGGCAACGCTTACCCAACGCTAACAAAGCACGAAGAAGTAAGTACATAAAGGACATACGACACAAAGAAATGACACAGTTTGCAGACAAACCTATCTATCCAACGTAGGTGTAGTCTCCAAGCCCATCGGGGTGTCCGCGTATGGACCACCCCAAGTCAGTGGCCTGCCCCTCCCCCCAGCATGCAAGGCATGACGGCTGGCGCGATGTTGTGCGTCGACGATCCGGTCCAGTAGTCTGAACCGCCAGTCCGAACCGCCAAGGTTGTGAGCCATACCTGCAAATCAATTTGAAGTTAGCAATTATGACACAATTACTAGTTAATTTATTTATAGCACACCTCCCAAAATTCATAAAATTTATTGGAATTCCATCATAAATAGCATATTCGAGTGGTAGGGTACGTTAACTGTCATGTAAGCCGTGTAGTGTACGGACTAAAAATAATAGGATGACTACACATTTTTAATGAAATGTTCACACATATTTTTAACTTATTGATCCAATATTAGCAATTGTTATCGACAACACTCCATAAAATTAAGTTGTTTTCACAACTAAAATACTACAGTAGTTAGTTCATTCTAAAAAAGATCAACAAAATATAGATAAACATTAGGTGTCACATGAATACAATATTGATAATGCCTGGTTTACCCAACGCTAACATACGTTCAATCGATAATTGCTTAATTTCCTAATCTTTACCATCACTACTGCTCCCCCAACACAAATTTTAACTCACTGGCATCTACGCATCTAAATATTTCAGAAGCTAACCTACAACTATTTCATTTGCTAACAATATGTCCCTACACATGATGTGGGTTGCTAATCTACCATGGTTTCAAAAGTGAATCTACAAAATTATGCAAAAATTCACTGGCGTCGATGCGAAGACCCTCTCTTTCCCTCCCTCTCCCTCTCCTCTCTTTCCCTCCCACTCTTCTCTTTCTTCGCACCTCTCTGTTCTTCACGGCAATGGAGAAATGCCAGGCGCACTCGAGCGCGCGCCCATATATGCCATCTTGTTGCCAAATGGTTGGGCGACTTGGCTCTGTCGTCCAACGGTTGAGCGACAAGGGTCCAAGTCGCTCAGCGTTGAGCGACTAGGACTCTTGTCGTTCAACCGTTGGGCAACGAGCCAAGTCGCTCAACGGTACGACGATAGATGATTATTTCTTTCAAAAAAATTACGTAGTATTATTTATGTAATTCTGAATAAAAAATTGAATATTAAAAAAATCAATTTCACTCTTGATCTGAAGATCCTTCACAGAAAAACCACGAAGGTCAAATTTGATAGCACAATGATTGTTAGTGCCTAAACTATAGCAACGAACACAAGATTTTTATTAAGCGAGAGGTGACAAGGGCGTTTTGAAGGTAGAGAGGATGAGTATGTGTGGGAAAGATGCATTGACCAACGCTAGTGATGGGAGAGTATGACCATTGCGACCATGATGCGGGAGGAGGAGGGTGCGAGAGGAGAAACAGATGTGAGGTTATCAGTCGAGGACATGTGGGTGGTGGTGCTTTGGTGTCCATGTACCAATCGAAGGTTGGAAGGCTGCAAGGTCATAGTGTTGAAGATGTTGACAAGGCCGTAGGAGTCCCATGAGGATGTAGGAGTGGTATGGACGTTGCCTGGGTGGTAGCCATACGACGTAGTAGGCATGGCCGGGAAGAGTCAGGGTGTGGCAGTGGGAAGCCGAGGTGGGCGAGTGAATAGCCTTGTGTTGCTCCAAGGTGCGACATGGCGAGGAGACCTTGTAGTGCGCTAAGGTGCGGTGCATGTGGGGGGAGGAACACCGGGGCGAGGACCAAGAATGCCAGAGGTGTGCTAGAGCTGGATAGCACCGGTCCACGGGTTGTAGAAGGTTTCGGCATCGAAGGCTCGCCCTTGTGGCCCTTACCTTTTGCCTTTGCCATGGCCATCGCTAGTGTTGCCGCTGGTTGGGCGGCCGCCATTGTTGCCAGCATGGGGTATGCGCCATTGAGGAGCACCATAGGAGGGGCACCCGGAGTTGGAGCCACAACAACGAGCGAGTCGGCAAGGAGTGTTGTGACTGGAAAAGTTGATCCCTATGTTCATCCTTTAGTTCCTCGAGGAGGAGAGACCGGGTCCGTATGAAGGTCGGGAATGGTTGCATCATAGGAATAATAGAGGACAATGCCCGAAACTTCGGATTCATCCCCTTGATCACGGTGAGCACCATGCTTTGGTCGCTCACAGCTTGCCCAACATCGTGGAGAGCACCAGAGAGGGTATTCAACTTGAGGCGATAGTGCACGATGGACAAATCGCCCTAAGCCAAATTACTGAATTTGGCTTGGAGGTAGATGGCCCGAGTGCTTTTGTTATCCCAGAAGAAATTCTCGATTGTCATCTAGACGGTAGCGGCGGTGGTGGATGGAGCCATGACGATGTTGAGAATTTTGGGAGAAATTGACCCATAAAGCCAAGACAATACGGTGGAATCCTATTGCTTCCAATCGGCATCAGGGGTGCTGGAGTTGCCAGAGACGATGAGATGATCCTCGAGAGCGAATTTGGTGACCGCGACCTCAAAGAGGGTGAACCACTTCACATAGTTGGAGGTAGAGAGCTTGAGGTAACCGGGACTAGGGTTTTGATGTTGGCGCTGACAGCCTGTGCCGAGAGCTACGCGTGAGCAGGGGCGGCATCATCGCCCATGGTGGCGCTTTGCGGCCTAGAGATGCACAGAAGGCGAGGTGAGGAGTTGGCGCGTGCGGCCAGGAGGAGATGCACACGGGAGCAGCGGAAGAGAAATGAGTCATGGGAGCGTGACCGTGTGTGATACCATGAAAGTTTAGGAAGAAGCCTCAGCTGACTCTTTCTATTGATCCTCGTATATATAGATTACAAACATGACATTGATTTCTATCTATACAAAAGATTACAAGAGATATTGTTGGTTTGAGAATAGTAACCGTATCCGGCAATATCCATTGATAGAGATAGGATTCCTATACACGTTAACATTTTTTAGGCAACTGTACGTACATATACGTATGTAATAGACCTAGGACTTGGGCCATGCTTTTTCAGGCCAACCCGAGGCCCGATCGGCATGACACAGCCCAAGCATGGCACGACACGTCATGTGGCGAGCAAGGCCGGCATGACACGAACGGTGGGCCGGGCTAGGCATAAGAACACGCCCATCGAGCAAAGACAACACGGCTAGTCGGACGTGCTCGAGCACCCCAAAGCCTGAAAGAAGCCCATTCCTCCCCCTTGGCCCAATCCCCTCGACCTGGCTTCGCCCATCCCCCCACTCTGCCCAACCAACCCCATCCCCACTCCCGACACTGCCCAACACCCCACACGCCTCCCCAACCCCAACACCCTCTCGACTTCCCGAGTCCTGGCTCCCAACCCAATCCCCAATCCTCCAGCCACCTCCCTCCCTCTCACTCCTCACGCGCCACCGGTTGCCGCCCTCCCTCCACTCCTCCAGCAGCCTCCCTCCCTCTCCTTCCTCACGTGCCGTTGGCCATTGCCCGTCCTCCACTCCTCCAGCCGCCTCCTTCCCTCTCCCTCCCCATGCGCCACCGGCCGCAGCCTTCCCTCCACTCCTCCCGCCGCCTCCCTCCTTCTAGTCACCCTCCCTCCAATCGCCTTCTCTCCTCCCTCTTCGCCGGTGTCCAGGAGGAGGAGGCCATGGCGAGGGGAAGCGAGCGTGGATGGCAGAGGTGGCGCATGGCCACACGGGTGTCTTCGTCTTCCTGGGCTACGACGGCCATCATCTTCCTGGTTGACACGATCCTCGTCATCGTCAAGGTTACCGACTCGCTTAAGGCTGGGCCTGAGCCGTCACGGCACAGTGGTAGCCCATCATACCCTAGGCCATACCTAGGCCTCGCTAGAGGCGAGTCGTACCAGCACGACATGGCACCACACGGCGAGGTGGCAGTGCCACCTGATGCAGCCCGAAGCACATCGTGCGTGTGCCTGTGCCGGCACTGCATGACCCGACTCCCAGCTCTTTGTGTAACTAAAGCCATCGGTGCCAAAGAAAAAAAAAAGTGGACTACGTACTCACTCTCTCTCTCTCCGCGTGTTATCTAAGTTACTGTTCAGTGAGCTCTTTCCAAAGGAGTTCCCATCTCCATCTTTAATCAAGTGTCAATCAGATAATCTCCTCGCCTTCTATATAAACTCCCTACGTCTGTCTACCAGTGACCTCACACATGCACAGCTAGCTGAACTCAAAACACCATTCGAGAGATCTAGCTAAAACTAGTTATATACACGTCGCTAGTAGACACGGGCCGCATGGCTCCACAAAATAAGCCAATGGGCAGTACGGCACTAGCCGTCGTCGTGTGCACCCTGTGCCTCCTGCCGGCCATGACCAGCGCCCAGCTTCGGGTCGGCTTCTACGACAGGACTTGCCCCAACGCCGAGACGCTTGTCCGGCAGGCCGTCGCCACGGCCTTCGCCAAGGACGCCGGCGCCGCCGCCGGCCTCATCCGCCTCCATTTCCATGACTGCTTTGTCAGGGTACGTACGTAGAATAAAAGTCCTTGCCAATGGGTGGCTCCATGCATGTTAAAAAGAAAAGATAGAACAACTGCAGTGTTTCTGTGTTTGTTTGCAGCTTTTTAGCAAAGATGAACAGATGACTTCAATTCATTTCTTAGTAATAATAATTAAAGCGGTTGGCATTTAATTTTGGGATAGTTAGTTCAGTAAACTAAGAAACAGTATCTATGTATGTTAATAATGATATACAGATATTGATCTAGACTTTCCGTTAATTTATATGATATACATGCATGTTTCATGCATGTCCATAATATAAGGTTTGATTAGTTGATTTGGTCCAATTGGTTACAAAAATAAAATATTTATGTTAATTAGCTTACCCAGTGTAACTTTCATTTAATACTTGTCCTCACATCTCACCATCTAGTTCTTGTGTAGTTCTTTGATTGGTTGATTATATTTTCTTTTTGAGTTAATAAAGAAGCATGAACAATCAAATTCTGCCTAAGCACGAATTTTGATAACAACTACGGTGATTTACATACTTGACGCTATAATATTATGGTAATTAGCTAATTCCCTGCTAGAACTTTTCATCTATGTTCGTACATGTTTCACAAAAATATTTGAACTTTTTGGTTTTTTGGTGGTTTTATGTTACGTGAAATTCCATAACACCCCAATTTTTCAAAACCTAGCTCCTCTGCATGTCAGTTATCATCATCGGTCCCTACAATCTAGTACGGGTCTGATGATGAAAATTAACTTGTAGGTGACTCGGAAATCTCTGTAAACTATGTGTAGTGCTTTTTTATATTAAAAAAGAAATTTCTAGCAGTTGAGATTGCCTTATCTTCAACCCTCTGGCCTTTGGCAACAAGTCCGTGACCTCTTGTACACTGTACACCTTTAGTGACCAGCCACCACATGATCGATGATTCGTATGCAGATTTGTACTAGACCTCTGGCCAACAGCCACTGCTTTACACAAAATTGAGAGCTAATGCATGCAAAGCAGATCGAAAAAAGGTAAAGTTATCTCTCAAGGCAAAGAGACAAAGTCGAAAGCTCAAAAATTAAAGCGAAATAAGAAAGTAGCTAGCAGCGCATATATGCCCCTGCTTTTCTTCCTCTGAAGGTAACGCATATTCCCTACTTGCAATTGGTTACAAACGAAAACCTTTCATCAGATCAGACCATCGAATCCCATTGCTCTTTTGTCGTCTCCCCATGCATACGGTTGATATCAGTGGCTGGTGAACCCTACATACTAAAGGACATCCAAAGGATTGGATCACATAGATATCCAGATGTACTAAAGATATTGTTAGTTCGAAGCTGCACATCTTTTCTTTGGACTGTCAATGGACTATGTCCTATACAGCATACATGGCTGAACGGTTAAGGGGGGTTAACTTTGACATGAATCATCCCACGCACCTGCATGCAGGGCTGTGATGCCTCCGTCCTCCTGGTAACCAACCCCGGCGGCGGCAAGACGGAGCGGGAAGCCGCGCCCAACAACCCCAGCCTCCGCGGCTTCGAGGTCATCGACGCCGCCAAGGCCGCCGTGGAACGCAGCTGCCCCAGCACCGTCTCCTGCGCCGACATCCTCGCCTTCGCCGCCCGCGATAGCATCACCCTCACCGGCAACGTCTTCTACCCGGTCCCCGCCGGCCGCCGCGACGGCACCGTCTCAACCGAGCAGGACGCCCTAGACAACCTTCCCCCGCCCACCTCCACGGCGCAGGAGCTCACCGGCAATTTCTCAAAGAAGGGCCTCACCGTCGAGGAGATGGTCATCCTCTCCGGCGCCCACACCGTCGGCCGCTCCTTCTGCAGCTCCTTCGCCGACCGCATCTGGAACGGCAACACCCCCATCGTACGCCGTGACGCTATATATTCATACGTTGTACGCATGCATTGCATGCACGTAACGAAGTACATTTAAACTACGTATACATGTGCAGGTGGACGCGGGGCTGAGCCCGTCGTACGCGGCGCTGCTGCGGGCGCTGTGCCCGACGAACACGACGCCGGCCACGACGGCGATGGACCCGGGCACGCCGAATGTGCTGGACAACAACTACTACAAGCTGCTGCCGCGCGACATGGGGCTCTTCTTCTCCGACAACCAGCTGCGGACCAACCCGGCGATGAACGCGCTGGTGAACAGCTTCGCGGCGAACGAGACGCTGTGGAAGGAGCGGTTTACGGCGGCGATGGTGAAGATGGGCCGCATCGAGGTGCAGACGGGCAGGTGCGGGCAGATACGGCTCAAGTGCAGCGTCGTCAACCCGGCGTTGTCGTCGTCGTCGTCGGTGTTGATGGTCTCGGGTGCGCCCGTCGTCGACGAGGAGGCCGTCGTCGCCACGAGCTAGCTGATGACCCGGCCATCGTTCCATGTGTTTGCGTGTTTTTTTTATGTGTGATTGATCTGTGTTCAGGTGTTTTTGTGGACTATTGGTCCCCCTGTGTGCGCGCGAGCGTACGTATGTGTGGACGTACGGATCGGATGTGCATGTATGTCGTTTCTTCGAGAGTGCTTTAGTTTGGATAATGGTGAATAAGTACGTACGTACCGCTTGATGCTAAGTAATTGTACCCGTACGAGTAATTGTACCCTTCTAAAAGGGGGAACAAATCCGCTGTTAAATCTTAGTCTTTTGATTACTACTTGCGTTGGATGATACGGAACACACCTATATCACCTATGTAGTGTTAACCATCAATTAACTGCAAACATAAAACAGCTTTCTTATGATACACTCAATTTAATACGGGTCATCTATTCTTAGGATATGTTATCATTTTTCATATTGGAATAGCTAGATGCCTAGATTTGTCCTATTAAAGTGTTGTCCTGTCGATCAGACATAGAAACTTGATGAAGTTCAAAAATCTTAAGAGGTGTTGCAGGAGTAGGCGTAGCTTGCTGTATAGAGTTGGAGCAAACATAATCAAAATGACATGTAAACAGAGATTGTAGAAATAAAATGACATGTATATAGTTTTCAATTAGAGGCCCATACAGAATATCATCAGTAAGTATGTATTGATTTTTGTCATATACTTTCCTATCTGTTAATGTCCAGTTACTTCCTTTGTGTTTTCTATAGTTATTGGACCTGTTCTTGTTGTAGGATTTTGGTAATTAGTCAGCTTAAACACCAATAGTACATAAGAATCATAGAAATATCATGGCTGATGCTTATGGGAGATCCATTACATGGCCACATCAGCTTGTAAGGATCCTAGGTGTCAATATATCTGTTGGGGGAAAAGAGACAATCGAGGCGATTAATCGCGAGAAACTCTAACTGCTAGGAAAGCAGATTAACTGTCGGGAAAACGTAACATCCGTTTCGGATGAGTATTAGTATTTGCTATTTTGGTTTTTGATTTCCTTCGTATGTCTTTTGTCTCTAGTTTCAAACCTTCTAGCTCTCTTAAGCTCAGGTTTGTGTTTCAAACATCCTTGTTGTCCGCAATTCAATTCTAGGTTGACCCCCTTTTTCAATTCGGGCCCTCTTTTATCTTTTGAATCTCCTCGGGATCTCTCTTGTCCACAGGATCTCCTTAGGACCTCCCTTGTCCTCAGGAGCTCCTCAGAACCTCCCTTGACCTCCAAGACCTCCTAAAGATCTCCTCAGGACCTCCCTTGTCCTCAGAATCTCCTCAGAACATCCCTTGACCTCCAGGACTTCCTTAGGATCTCCTTAGGACCTCCTTTGTCCTCAAAATCTCCTCAGAACCTCCCTTGACCTCCTTAGGATCTCTCCAAGACCTCCCTTGTCCTCAGGACCTCTTCAGAACCTCCCTTGACCTCCGGGACCTCCTCCTCACGACCTCCCCTTTTTGCAAAGACCACTCTCGTTGGTCACAACCTCTCTTTTTGCAAAGACCACTCTCGTTGGTCACGAACCCCCCTTTTTGCAAAGACCACCCTCGTTGGTCACGACCTCCCCTTTTGCAAAGACCACCCTCCCTTCAGGACCTCCTCCAGGACCTCCCCTCAGGACCTCCCCAGGACCGGTTCATATTTCCTTCTACGACCAGGTGTGGTCGTAGCTCCTTCGAGCACACGTGGTCGAAAACATCGGCTTTGTACTCGTCTTTGAGCGGTGGTCAAATCGGCGGTTGTTCTTCTCAACTCATGACTACCCCTCGTGCTCTCTGCTGCACCACACCCACGCCCTCTGCACCAGCCACTCCCTGCCATTTCTGCGCCACACCCACTTCCCTGTTCTCCGCAACTTCAGCGCTTTTCCTAGCCCGTCGTGTGACCCGTGCGTCACCTACCCACCACGCCCTCGCCATGGCCATCCTTGCCGTCCTCGCTGCACCAGCGCGCTCGGTCCAAGCTCTGCACCCACATCAGCCGACCCATCAAAGTTGTCACTCCTCTAACGCCCTTCCTGGCGGCCACCTGCCCCTTGCCCTATCACCTCCGTGCTAGTGCGCCCACGCCCCTCGCCGCCACAAAGGCTCAAAGCCCCTTGGCCACCTATAAAAGGGCCCATGTGCCCTTGTTCTTACTCATGCCACTCACTCTCCTGACCTTGGTGAGTTCCCGTGTTTGGACCTTTCTCCCAGTTGAACCTCCCTCTCAGCGGACCTCCTTCTCCATTGTAACCTTGGTTGCGGTGTTTCTTGTTTCTAAATCTATCTGGGTTCAAAATCTTTCCAAGGGCATAAGTCTTGTTTGTTTTAGAGTTCATTAGTTGTATCTTTTGTACTTATTTGTTCTCTCTGCTTGTTTTGGATCTTTTTCGGTGTGATCATCTGAGTAGAAGCAACAGAAGACCTCTAGTGGGCCCAAGCACAAAACCTCCAAAACCCTTCTGTCTTTAACGAAGGCGAGTCAATACTTTGATCATGTTGAGCCTACTTTTATACATATTATATTCCTTTATAATAACAAATTGCATGCTTTAATTCTTTAATCAAATGTATGTTAAAGCTTAAGGTAGTTAAACACCCATTCGATGATTAATTACTTATTATGCCATCCTTTGGCAATTGAATCCCATTATTCCATGTCACCCTAGTAACTATATGGTAACTTACTAGCTATAGGTTGTGCTTAAGCGATATGCTAGTCTTGCTTAAGTACTGAGGCACTAAATGCCCCAATAATCATCTCTTAAAAACATAAAATTGTTTTGAGGCAGTCGTGGGAGGTACATGACTGCAAACTTTGTGATAAACTAGTTTTCTCCTCAAAACCCCAAACTTCTTCTACCATATCTAGGCGGATGGTATGATGGTTGGTACGGACGTAGCATGAAAATTGGTGGTATGTGGGTTTAACCGCCCAGATGACCCTAAGGACTTAATCCGGTGATGACCTCTCTTGTAAAACATGTACGACCACAAGTCGGCAAAGTGTAGACCTGGCCAAATAATTTGTATCCTTCAGTACGGATTGCACCAGGCAGATGACCCACGACTCCATGAGCCCTTGTGGCTACAGGTTAGGGTGCACGACTTACGGGCCTTTTCTTAGGATGTAAGCCGTGAGGCACAAGAGGGGGTCTGGGTGAAGGCTGACACCAACGGACTGAGCAAAATCCTCCCCAGATGAAACCTTAGCTGGTGTAGCTAATGCTGCGAGATGCTTTGTAAAAGCTTTGTGGTAATCTCCCCTTGATTCACATATCTAAGGAAACATATGTATATATCAAAACGATTATCTCTTGTGGGTAAAGTGTACAATCTCTGCAGAGTGTAAAACTGTTTTATACAGCCGTGCCTACGGTCAAAGGCGGACATGGGTACTTTACTAGAGTTAGTTCTAATTCAAAAACCCTTGTGGGTGGGTTGAAAAACTGGTCGGGTGGATGTAACCTTGACCTAGTGTTATTCCTAGGTGGTCGTACCCAATGTTGTTAAATGGTGGATGTAACCATACTCAAAATAAGCATGAAGGTGGAGGTAACCTCTGCTAATAGAAATATTGCACAACTGCTCACTTTACAAAATGCAATTTGGTTAAAATGCTAAGTGATATGATTTCTACTGCTATGTAATATTTGAAAATATTGCTTGGGCAAACAAAAGAACCGAGCCATCCTTGTTAAGCCTTGCATGTATTTACTTGCATTGTGTGTTGACTCACGAGCACAGAAGTTGTACTCATTCTCGCTCTCCCCCAAACCCTTTGGATAATGTGGATGATGGAGACTACGCTTTCTTTGAGGACCCAGAAGTCGAAGGGCAAGGATATGATGAAGAGTAGTCTAGCTCTGTCGTATCGTTCTCGCCTCAGTCTAGTGGACTCGTTGGTGCTTATGTACAACCAATATTATCCAATCCCCTTGGTTAATATTAGTCGTACACAAGTTACTCGAGTCGCTGCCTGTGGAGGATGAGCTCCACCCCTTTTGCTTCCGTTGTAGTATACATTGCTTCCTTGTGATGTAATCAATTTGGCCTATTTGGTCCTTGTGTAAAACTCGATCCGACGTGGTCTATGTCACTCTGTTGCTTGTAATATATTTGAATATTTTAGTCACACCTTGTATGAATGATTCAGCAATGTGCCTGTGAGTGCTATCTACTGATTCAGGAAATAGCACAGTGCTTTTATAGAGGATTTGGATTGAGGAAATCCGGGTCTGACCAAATTGGTATCAGAGCATACGACTGTTGAGTCCTTAGTTAGACTGGTCGTTGCCTTAAGGACTTGGGTCTTATTTGCAAAAAACTATGAAAAACTTTAACAAAATATAGAGTACATGTTGCTTCTACTCATCACTCTTAGTTCTATACTCATCCTCACTTTCATTAAGTTTTACTGACCTCTCCTTTTATTTCAAAAATTGTAGATGCCTACCCCGTCGTCTGATGGCCCGTGGGACCACCTCTCTCACGGGGAGAACGACAGAGGGTTCGCGGAAATCCTCCGCAAACTGATGCTTTACCTGGCTTTTCCCCACTAGCTCATCTTCTAGGGCCGAAAGACAACGTTTGAGGCCCAGGAATCATGGACCATGGAGGTCTACCTCTCCACCAGGATTGGAGAGTTTGTCACCGACACCTTCCAGGCCGAGGCACCCCGACGCAACAATCTGGATGTTGTTTAGGATGCCGCCCATTTCGCCTGCACCCACTTGTGCTGGATATATGGGGACCTCTTGGTGGGGTCACCGTTCTGTTTCTTCCCGTATGTCCATGACGGAGCGCGTATCCCGGCGATCTTCGATGCCAGATATGACGATCCTCACCTGACCCATCAGGTGCAACTCACGCAGGCAATGGCAGCTATCATCTACTCTGTTGTATTCGAGATCAATCAGCTACGGTCGCTGCTCATCGGTAGCTACATCCACTCCAACGCCCTTCGCAACTGGCTGATCAGATGAGATGCAACCCTCTTTGGGATAAGACAGGAAAGAGTTGGCACATCTCACAGCCGCCACTGCGACTCCAACTTCAACTCTAGCTCCAGTGCTCCTCCACCAACCATTGCCTCCAGTGATAGGATGACCACACACTAGAGCGTGTGACGCTCTTGTTCCCGCTCGCCCAGCATCGACAGCGATCGTTCCCGCTCACCGAGTTTCTGTCGGAGCCGTTCCCACTCCCGCTCCCCTGTGGGGTAGTCAGGATAGTCTAGGATAGCTAGCAGTGCTTGCTAGGTAGTCTTTTGGGTTGCTAGCACTTGTTGTTTTCTCCTTTTGTAGACATTGTGTTTGTATCCTGTGTCGTGACCTAGCTTAGCGTATATGCTTTGCCTTAGGAGTCATGTAACACCTAAATCCTTAATTTAATGCACCCATTCTAAGCTTTGTATGGTACTTATTCGATCTTGTCATTGGTTTATGTTCTTCTGTGTGTGCTTAGAGGGCTAGTGAACCCTCATATACTACCCTTGTAGCTCTAAGCCTCGGTGTTCCTTCAGATGCCGCCAAGAAGGGCCGCAGCCCCAAGACTTGGTGCCTATGCCACAGACCACGGAAGAGGTCGTGGCTGTGGGCAGGGCCTACCTCCTACACCACCAGCAAACCCAACAATGGCTCAAGTCATGTTTTAGCAGACTCGGATCCTTCAAGCCTTGTTAACCAACCAGCAGACTGGACCACCCAGTCGCAACTCCAAGCTTGCAGACTTCCTCAGAACCAGACCCCTTACCTTTGCTGAAGATAACGAACCTTTGGAAGTTGAAGATTGGCTCATAGATACTGAGAAGAAACTCCATCTTGCCAGCTGCTCAGATGAAGACAAGGTGGACTGCGCCACCCATCAACTGAAAGGAGCCGCCATCGCTTGTTGGGAGAATTACCTCACTGCCCGAGGTGATGAAAGCCCAGAATCGAAGAAGAAGAAGAAGAAGAAGAAGAAGAAGAAGAAGAAGAAGAAGAAGAAGAAGAAGAAGAAGAGGCGGAAGTACCAGAAGCCGCAGCCTCTGCGACTAGAGTTCCACCAGCTCCACACATTGCGCATGAGAGATGAAGTTCTTTGAGGTGCAACAAGAAGAGACTGAACCCGCTTGGCAGCCAATTCCCTGGGCGAAATTCAAAGTTGCTTTCAAGACCAACTTTGTACCGGCTGGTACAATGAGGTTGAAGAAGAACGAGTTCAGAGCTTTAAAGTAGGGTCACATGTCCGTAAATGAATACATGACCAAATTCAACCAACTTGCCCGCTACGCCCCCAATGACGTAGCGGATGAAGAAGAAAAGATTGTCCGCTTCGTGGAAGGGATGCGTGAAGACATGCGAGGGTGGCTTATCCTCCATGATTTCTCCAGCTTTCATCATCTAGTTAACAAAGCCTTAGTGCTAGAGAACGAGAAAAAGACTATGGAGGCCAGTCGCAAAAGGAAGATGTCCTTCTAGAGGACACAAGGCAACGTCCCCAAGAAGTCAACATTCCAGGGCAGCCCATCCTTTAGATCCTCTGCAGACTTGTCTCAGAAGACTCCAGCTCCCGCCCCGTGTCCTCAAGGAAGCGGTTTCCACACCCTTCGCATGCCGGTCAACTAGCAGCAGCCAACCCCGCAGCACATCTCCACTGCTTCGCCTGTGGAGAAAAAGGTCACTTCGCCAACCGATGCCCTCAACGTCAGAACACTGCCGCAAAGGTCGCTCTAGTTCAAGGCAGGACCTCAGCGCCAAGAAAGAGTCATCAGGCATCGCAAGCATCAAGGTCTACACCGACACAAAGCCACAGCCACATGAACCATGTCACCGCCGAGGAATCACAGGATGCCACAGGAGTGTTAATGGGTACGTTCCCTGCTAATTCGGTACCCACTCAAGTTTTGTTTGATTCTGGAGCCTCACACTCTTTTGTTTCAACAAAGTTTGTTGAAAGGCTTAAGTTGCCAACCTATAAGTTGAAGAAACCTGTGGTACTAAGTTCACCCAGGGGACCCCTATATGCTATCTCAGTTAGTCCTAGTGTAAAGATTGCTTTGGAAAGTTCCAATTTCCTAGCAAACCTTCTTGTGCTAGAATCCCAAACTTTGGATATCATCCCGGGGATGGATTGGTTGGCTAAGTATCAAGGGTTAATAGATTGTGCCAACAAAAACATGGTGCTTACCAAGAACCCAAAGACCATAATAAAGGTTGGTGTGGATCGTTCCTCTCCCTTGAATCGAGTAATCCACCACCTTGAAGGGTTGTCCTTAGAGACAACACCTGTAGTCCAAGCTTACCCTGACGTCTTCCCCGAAGATCTACCAGGCATGCCACCAGACACGGATGTTGAGTTTGTAATCAACTTGAAGCCAGGGACAGCCTCAATTGCCAAGAGACCCTATAAGATGATAGTCGACGACCTTGAAGAGCTTAAGACACAAATTGGGGACTTGCAAGAAAAAGGATTCATTAGACCTAGTTCCTCTCCATGGGGTTCGCCAGTACTGTTTGTGACGAAGAAGGATGGAACCGCCAGATTGTGTGTAGATTACAGAGCACTTAATGAGGTGACCATCAAGAACAAATATCCTTTGCCCCGCATTGATGACCTGTTCGACCAGTTGTTGGGAGCAATAGTCTTCTCTAAGATAGACCTAAGATCAGGGTACCATCAACTCAAGATTAGGGCTGAGGACATTCCTAAAACAAATTTTACCACTCGATATGGCTTGTTTGAGTTCACAGTCATGTCGTTTGGTTTGACCAAGGCACCAGCCTACTTCATGAACCTCATGAACAAAGTGTTTATGGAATACTTAGACAAGTTTGTAGTAGTGTTCATAGACGAAATCTTGATCTAAGACCCATGAAGAGCATGTTGAACACTTGCGTTTGGTTCTAGAAAAGCTTAGAGAACCTGAGCTTTATGCTAAGTACAGTAAATGTGAATTTTGGCTTCAAGAGATTAGTTTCCTCGGATACAATGTATCCGCTTGAGGAATCGCAGTAGATCCATCCAAGGTAGATGCTGTGATGGAATGAAAATAGCCTACATCAGTGGCTAAAGTGCGTAGTTTTCTCGGTTTGGCTGGATACTACAGACGCTTAGTAGAAGGTTCCAAACTGATGACCCATCTGCTTAAGAAGGAAAAGAAGTATGAATGGACAGAAGTATGTGAGAAAGGTTTCCAAGAATTAAAGAAGAGATTAACTTTTGCCCCAGTGTTGATCCTACCGGACATACATGAGGACTTTGAAGTCTATTGTGATGCATCGCGGTAAGGCCTTGGTTGCGTATTCATGCAAGGAGGAAAAGTTGTAGCTTATGCGTCAAGACAGTGCTGCCCTCATGAAGGCAACTACCCAACTCATGATTTGGAGCTAGCATCAGTAGTGCATGCCTTGAAGATTTAGCGGCATTACTTGATCGGAAATCATTGTAATATCTACACAGACCACAAGAGTCTCAAGTATAATTTTCACCCAATTGGGTCTCAACCTCCGACAAAGAAGATGGTTATAATTGATAAAGGATTACAATTTGGATGTCCATTACCATCCTGAAAAGGCTAATGTAGTTACTGATGCATTAAGTCGTAAGTCCTACTGTAGTAATGTTATGATTCAAGAACATCAACCTGAGCTCTACAAAGAATTTGAAGCACTCAACCTCGGTTTAGTAGAGCAAGGCTCTGTGAACGCTATGGAGGCCCATCCAACTCTAGAAGAGCAGATCAAGACCACTCAAGAGGGACATCCTGGAGTCCAAAGATTCAAGCATCTCATGGCCCTTTGGCATGGGAAAATCAGTAAGAAATCAGTAAGAAAAGCCCCCAAGATGATTGAAGATCAGTAAGAAATCCTATGGTATGGGAAGCGTCTCTTTGTTCCCCACCGGAAGGAACTCAAGGATCTGATAATGAAAGAACCTCATAGCTCAGCATACACCCTGCACCCAGGCAGCACCAAGATGTATCAATACATGAAGATTTTGTACTAGTGGCCACGGATGAAATGAGACATCGCAGAGTATGTAGCTTGCTGCGATGTGTGCCAGCGAATCAAGGTTGAACACCAGAGGCCAGCAGGATTACTTCAACTGCTACAAATTCCTCAGTGGAAATGGAAAGAAATTGGAATAGATTTCATTACTGGTTTGCCCCAAACCAGGTCCGGTTGTGACTCAGTATGGGTTATAGTTGACAGATTGACTAAAATCGCCCACTTTATCCCTGTAAAGACCACCTATAAGAGAGACAAGTTAGCAGAGCTGTATATGGTTCATATTGTGTGTCTACATGGAGTACCCAAACGGATAGTCTCGGATCAAGGTTCTCAATTTACTTTGTATTTCTGGGCTAGTTTGCATGATGCCCTTGGAACACACTTTGCCTTCAACACAGCGTATCATCCTCAGACCGATGGTCAGACAGAAAGAACAAATCAGATTCTAGAAGACATGCTTCGAGCTTGTGCTTTGGAATTTACCGTAGATTGGGAAAAATGTCTACCATATGCCGAGTTCGCATACAACAACAGTTTTCAGTCAAGTGTGAAAATGTTCCCGTTTGAAGCACTCTATAGAAGAAAATGCAGAACTCCTCTGCATTGGTCAGAATTAGGTGAAGGATATATCTTTGGACCAGATACTCTCGAGCAAGCCGAAGAGAAAGTTCAACTAATCAGAGATCGCCTTCAAGCAGCTCAGTCTAGACAAAAGAGCTATGCTGACAACCGTCGAAGGGGATTAACTTTTGAGGTGGAAGATAATGTGTATCTCAAGGTGTCACCGCTTCGTGGAACTCAAAGATTTAAAGTGAAAGGCAAGCTCGCGCTAAGATACATAGGTCTGTTCCCAATCATCGCTAAGTGTGGAGAAGTAGCCTATCAGCTAGAGCTACCCAAGAGCCTGTCGGACATCCACAACGTCTTTCATGTCTCGCAACTCAAGAAATTCCTCAGAGTACCTAAAGAGAAGACTTCCATCGAAGCCATCACCCTTCAACAAGATCTGACTTATCCTCAGCATTTGATCAAGATCCTCGATGTCATCAAGAAGAAAACAAGACGCCAGGCAATCCGCCTTTACAAAGTCTAGTGGAGCCAGCGCTCAGCAAAAGAAGCCACCTGGGAGCGCGAAGATCTTTTGAAGCAAGATTTCCCGTCCCTATTCCTAGAGCAGCTCGAACCTCGGGGTCAAGATTCCGTTTATGGTGGGTAGGTTTGTAACGTCCCGTTTTTGGACGAGTATTAGTATTTGCTATTTTGGTTTTTGATTTCCTTCATTTGTCTTTTATCTCTAGTTTCAAACCTTCTAGCTCTCTTAAGCTCGAGTTTATGTTTCAAACATCCTTGTTGTCCGTAATTCAACTCTAGGTTGATCCCCCCTTTTCAATTCTGGCCCTCTTTTATCTTTTGAATCTCCTCAGGACCTTCCTTGTCCTCAGGATCTCCTCAGAACCTCCCTTGACCTCCAGGACCTCCTCAGGATCTCCCTTGTCCTCATGACCTCCTCAGAATCTCCTTTGACCTCCAGGACCTCCTCAGGAACTCCCTTCTCCTCAGGTTCTCCTCAGAACCTCTCTTGACCTCCTTAAGATCTCCTCAGGACCTCCCTTGTCCTCTAGAATCTCCTCAGAACCTCCCTTGACCTCCAGAACATCCTCAGGATCTCCTCAAGACCTCCTTTGTCCTCAGGACCTCCTCAGAATCTCCCTTGACCTTCAGGACCTCCCCTTTTGCAAAGACCACACTCGTTGGTCACGACCTCCCCTTTATTAAAGACCACCCTCGTTGGTCATGACCTTCCCTTTTGCAAAGACCACCCTCCCTTCAGGACCTCCTCTAGGACCTCCATGCTAGTGTGCCCACGCCCCTCACCGCCCAAAAGGCTCCAAGCCCCTTGGCCGCCTATAAAAGGGCCCCTGTGCCCTTGTTCTTTCTCACACCACTCACTCTCCTGACCTTGATGAGTTCCCGTGTTTGGACCTCCCTCCCAGTTGAACCTCCCTCTCAGCGGACCTCCTTCTCCGTTGTAACCTCGGTTGTGGTATTTCTTGTTTAAATCTATCTGGGTTAAAAAATCTTGCTAAGGGCTTAAGTCTTGTTTTTTTAGGAGTTCATTAGTTGTTTCTTTTGTACTTATTTGTTCTCTCTGCTTGTTTTGGATCTTTTCCACAAGACCTCCAATGGGACCAAACACAAGACCTCCAAGACCCTTCTGCCTTTAATCAAGGCGAGTCAATACTTTGATCATGTTTAGCCTACTTTTATGCATATTATATTCCTTTAAAATAACAAATTGCATGCTATAATTCTTTAATCAAATGTATGTTAAAGCTTAAGGTTGTTAAACACCCATTCGATGATTAATTACTTACTATGCCATTCTTTGACAATTGAATCTCATTGTTCCATGTCACCCTAGTAACTATGTGGTAACTTACTAGCTATAGGTTGTGCTTAAGCGACATGCTAGTCTTACTTAAATACTGGGGCACTAAATGCCCCAATAATCATCTCTTAAAAACATAAAATTGTTTTGGGGCAGTCGTGGGAGGTACATGACTGCAAACTTTGTGATAAACTGGTTTTCTCCTCAAAACCCCAAACTTCTTCTACCATATCTGGGCGGATGGTATGATGGTTGGTACGGACGTAGCACGAAAATTGGTGGTATGTGGGTTTAACCGCCCAGATGACCCTAAGGACTTAATCCGGTGATGACCTCCCTTGTAAAACATGTACGACCACAAGTCGGCAAAATGTAGACCTGGCCAAATAATTTGTATCCTTTAGTACGGGTTGCACCAAGCAGATGATCCACGACTCCGTGAGCCCTTGTGGCTATGGGTTAGGTGCACGACTTACGGGCCTTTTTTAGGACATAAGCTGTGGGGACCCCGGTAATTATCTCCATAAGACCGAGATTAGACAGGGTCTTAGGGACATAATTACAGGTCTCCGGTAAATGAATTCCAATTTAACTATATCCAAGTGAGAGGCTTAGCCGAATACTAGAGCCTCAACGATCATGCGCGCTGCTCCTTTGCGAGCGCTACATGATTGTCGATTCTCTTCGATTCAAGCACTACACTTAGTGAGTTAAATGGGGATCCATTAACAATGAGTATGACATATATTGGCTCCCAAGATCAACGACCAATATACTCATACCCTCATCCAACGTTGGTTACATCCATACAACGCATACAACAAGAGATAAAAAGACATCTTGCATAATAGTCACGATCTACGACTTATTACATACGGCGACCGCCAAATTTAAAGTAAAGTATCAAGTAGCGCGAAGCAAATAAATAAAGTAAAAGACCGTGAGTGGTATGCCCATCACCCATCGAAGAACCGATGGGGTTAAATGATAGCACACTACTCGTTAGTGTCACCCAAGTCCATACTAACAAGATCGTCATACTCATAATCTTCCTCACTGAAAAGCCAAGAAACATCCGGCTGAGTACAAGTGTACTGCAAGTCTTACACAAATAAAAAAATAGTTATGCATAAGGGTCATTCAAAGGATGGCTCATATTGGTTTAGTTTTGCGAAAGAGACGCAACAATTAACATCCTACACATACTAGTTTTTCATGTGCCCATTTAAAAATCAGATTTGAAGTAGAAGTAAAGCATATGGCAAAGCATTTCCGTAATAAACAATTTAATCATACAAGGACCAAAGCGGCAGCCCACTTTGATGTACTAAACACATGAACATCCCTGTTTATCCCAAAACCGCCGGGTTATTCCCGACGATCGAACTACCGTATCTAGACTTGCATGGCTAAGCAATTCTATAACCCATAATTCACACATCCTATCTTAAGCATATAGGAGTTGGCATAATTCAAGATTAACCGCAAGCATAGGACATAACTAAACTACACATCACAAAAATATTGACATAATCAAAATAGCATGCAAGCAATTATCATTGCACTAACTTAACCAAAACTGGGATCAAATATGATGCAAAAGAAAGTTCAAATTATGCTTGCCTTGCTGGTACATTAGCTGCTCACTCTCAGTAGCATAAGTGTCGATATCAATATGCTCGGGATCTATATAATTATAATATCAAATAAATACCGAGAAAACAACTCAAAAATCAAAATGCTCAAAAATGCATGATTTTTCTACAGTATTTAGGTTGTGATTTTAGATGGATTTAGGACAAAGAATTTTTCCATTTGGAGTTATGAATTGGAAGTTATGCTATTTTGAATTTCAGGTTTCATTAAACCTTAAGTCATGTAATCTAATTATTTGGCCAAAATTTGTAGAACAGTGGTGGGGTAAAGGATTACATAGGTAAATAGGTAATATTAATACAAGTTCAGAATAGTTGAGTTTGTCCCATTTGGAGTTCTTATGATTTAGTTATTGATTTTCAAAGTTATCAACCTTTTATAGTATAACAATAATGGAATTAAAGATTATATTCTCCCAAAAATAGTTTCTGTGACAGAGGTAATATGGAGACCATTTTTAGAATTAAGTTCACTGAAAATAAAAATTATCAAAAGTGGTCTCCTTGTTTTGGAGTTTCAATAATTACTTATGCATTTTGAAGTTATCAGTCATTTTTCTATTGTACAAATAATGGTTTTAATGGGTTAATCTCCAAATAAAGCTCTCTGCTACAGAGACAAGTTTGAAACTAATTTTAATATAAAGTTCATTAAATAAGAAAATTATCGTAAGTGTTTTCACCCATTTTGGAGTTAAAATGATTTAGTTATGCATTTTAGAAGTTATACATATTTTTCAAAGGTATGAATTAATTCATTCTCATAGTTTCTTAATCGGCTAATACTTTTCTTACGAAGGCTAGCTAGCCGCAGACGCACGGGACCGATGAATAATGTGTTTTCTAATTTAACTCTGATTTGAAATCGACGACATGTGGGACCGCCGTCGGTGACTCCTGGTCCACGTAACTCGGTCCACGGGTGCACGCGAACGGTGCACGGGTTTATTGCCTAGGCCCACATGTCAGTCCACTCCACTCTACGGTATAACCCGCGATTTTCGTACACGGACCCACGTAAGTGACTTATTACTACGGCTAAGACATCAATTAAATGCTAATCCAATCATTAGGCATTAATGGTCGTTATTTGCCGTAAACGGATAGCTACATAGCTGCTGCGCGTCGACAAGCGCCCGTGAGGTTGCGGCGGTTCGCCGGCGCTACGCGCCACGCGGAGCCGCCAAGACCGCGATAGCCGCAATAGTGCTACGCGCCTCTCGAAGTGGTGGCGGCGGTGCGGGTGCCCTACACCGTCGGCTGGCCGAGCTAGCGGCGGCGGTGCTACGGCAAAGTGCAAACAAGATAAGGAAGCTCCGCGGCGACATACAAGCAGTGCCGAGGTCCTAGGGAATAACTAGGAGCTACCAAGCTAGGAGAGGGCTCGAGGAAGCTTGGAGCGGTGGAGGCTTGTCGGTCTTAGGAGAAGAAAGTAGCGAAACCACGCTTCACGTGGAGAGATGGCCCTGAACAAAGTGGTGACAAAAGGATGGTCTGAGTAGCTTGAGCATCACATGGGGAGGCTAGAAGAGCAAGGAATCGACAAAAGACTCACCGGACCAAGTGGGAGAGGAAAGGTTGTCCTTGGGCCGAAAGAGGAACACCTTCAAATTAATCGGATCTGTCGTGCATTGCAGAAACCAAGTGAGGGTTTTGATCGATAAACTAAGGCATACAAGGTGACGCGGTGGAATGTGGACCATACCTCCCGGATACAAGAAATGGCTCGAGGATGTCACTCGGTGCGTGCCCAGGCGCCGAATGGCACCAAGGTGGAACCAATGCTACAAGTCATCGCAAGAGCTAGGGTTAGCAAAAATGGAGGAGGCATGGAAGGTAGAAGTGAGGCACGGTGTTGAGAAGCTTACC
This sequence comes from Ampelocalamus luodianensis, assembly GCA_036346255.1. Taxonomy (NCBI): domain Eukaryota; kingdom Viridiplantae; phylum Streptophyta; class Magnoliopsida; order Poales; family Poaceae; genus Ampelocalamus; species Ampelocalamus luodianensis. Next base: position 25,106,390 of record CM070618.1, read on the forward strand.
GGAGAGATGAGCTCAAGGAAGCTTCCTCTCCTCTGTCAACCGAGGAGAAGTGAGGGGGAAAGGAGGGCTTCGAGGGGTGATAAAGCCAGAGAGACGTTGGGGGTGGGGGCGGTGTGCAGAGGGGAAGCTCAGAGATAGGCCAACGGGCGCGGTGAGGTGATGGCGGCTCGGTAAACGACCGCGTGGCGAGGAGGCTCGCGCGAGCTCTGTCGCGAGGAAGAAAGCTCGGCGCGTGGGTCCGGCGTCGATGGCACAAGGGGCGCGGCGCGGTGCGTAGCGAAAGATTTGATCAGCACCGTTGGATCGCGAAAGGACGGACGAGATCAGAGAGGGGTTCGGCAGGTCAACAGGGTGATGAGATCTGGGCCGTTGAACGAGGATCGGACGGCTGCATGTGAAGGTGCAGTTAGGCGGTCGGGCTGAATCGGCTCGCCGAGTCGGACTCGAGCCCGAGGAACAGTAGCCTGGCTCGGTCTGAGTTTGACTGAGATTTAATTAGTTTGCTCTACTTTGACTGAGGCTTAAAAATAGAAATAAATTTCCAAAAATTATGAAATAATTTGTGGGGGTTCCTGGGATGATATAGTTCCCATAACAATTATGAAACCCTACTGTTCACATTAAAATTTGTGACATTTAAATTCAAACATGTTGTTTGTCTATGAATGTTGTTTGAATTTTAATTAGGTTCAAACTGCTCCCAAAAAATTTGGAAAAATTATAGTTATTCATGAAAACTAATGTAGTATTTGATTAAATTGGTTTCAGAGGATGATCACAATTTTTTATCACTGATTCGAATTGAAATGTGAATTTTGATGTGTATGTTCACCCCAAATTAGATTTTCCAAGTACAATATATTATGGAAATGTTTTGAATTTGATAATGCATGTTAGTGAAATACATATTAATCCAATTTAATTAGTTGGGGCTGTGACAAACCTCCCCCTTACAAAGATCTCGACCGAGATCCGGTGGAGAAAGAATTAGAAAGTTTTCATTAGAAGTTGTAATTTATGTTGTCTTGATTTCCTTCAAAGATAGTGTTGACATGTTATAATTATAATATAAGAATGAATTTTTACATTGATAGGTTTTACCTTTCCTTTCTTGATACGAAGGCACTTCATGTAGAGAAGAGGTCTGGATATGCCGCTCGCATCCGGTCTTCACGTTCCCAAGTTGCTTCATCTTCCGTGTGGTTGCTCCATTGGACCTTGACGAACTTGATGTCACGATTCCTCATCTTGCGCTCGGTTTCTTCGAGGATACGGATCGGGCTCTCTCGATAAGATAGATCGGGTTGCAAGTCGAGTTTGTCCAACTCGGTTGCTTCCGTTGGGACTCGAAGACATTTCTTGAGTTGGGAGGCATGGAAGACGTTATATACGTCTGAAAGTGATGGTGGCAACTCCAACTGGTATGCCACCGATCCCAACTTAGCTAGAATACGGAAAGGTCCAATATAGCGAGGTGCTAATTTACCTTTGATTTGGAAGCGACGTACTCCTTTCATAGGAGAGACTTTAAGATATACATGATCGTCAATTGAAACTCAACTCGCGGCGGCGTCGGCCGGCATATGACTTCGTCGGGATTGAGCCGTCCTAAGTCGTTCGCGAATGACACGAACTTGTTCTTCAGCATCTTCCACCAAGGTTGGGCCATAGAATGGCCTTTCCCCGGCTTCGGACCAGTTCAAAGGTGTTCTACAAGCTCTCCCATACAATACTTCGAAGGGTGACATTTGAATGCTTAATTGGAAACTATTGTTGTAGGAGAACTCCGCAAATGGCAAATACTTCTCCCAGTTTTTGCTATAGGACAGCACACAAGCTCGGAGAAGGTCTTCTAAAATCTGATTCACTCTTTCAGCTTGTCCATCTGTTTGTGGGTGGTAGGCGGAGCTGAAAGATAGACTGGTCCCCATTGCTTTATGCAAGCATCCCCAGAAATAGGATGTGAATTGAGGGCCTCTATCTGAAACTATCACCTTTGGAACACCGTGGAGACAAACAATTCTTACAATATAAAGCTCCGCTAACTTGTCCCCACGGTAGGTGGTCTCGGCAGTATGAAGTGAGCAACCTTCACAAGCGGTCTACAATTACCCATATAGAATCAAATCCAGTTTTGTTCTAGGAAGGCGGTGATAAAATCCATGCCAACTTCTTCCCATTTCCACTGGGGAATGGGCAGGGGATCTAGAGTACCAGCTGGCTTCAAATGCTCAGCCTTAACTCTTTGACATAGATCACACTCGGCCACATACTGCGCAACGTGTTGCTTCATTCGGCTCCACCACAGTTTCTTTTTCAAATCTTGATACATTTTCGTACTCCCGGGGTGGATAGAGAATTTTGAGTTATGAGCCATCTTGAGAATCAACTCTCTCAAGTGGCGATCAAATGGTACCACCATACGGTTTCCAAACCATAGGGTACCTTGTGCATCTTGCTTAAAACATTTTGCCTTGCCTTGTTTCATTAGTTCTAAAATTTGAGCCACTTCTGAATCAGTTTTCTGGGCTTCCTTAATCTGGTCCTCAAGTGTGCAAGTCACACTGAGGGCTGCAAGCGAACCTTCTTCAACTATTTCCAGGTGTAGGCCTTGCAATGCAGCACATAAGCCCGCAGAAAAAGGAGTTACCGACAAACAATTGCATTGAGATTTCCTGCTCAATGCGTCGGCCACAACATTAGCCTTCCCTGGATGATAATGGAGTCCCATATCATAATCTTTAATCAACTCAAGCCATCTTCTTTGTCTCAAGTTTAGGTCGGCTTGGGTGAAAATATATTTAAGGCTCTTATGGTGGTGTAGATCTACAAGCGATTACCGATGAGGTAATGTCGCCAAATCTTCAAGGAATGAACTACAGCCGCGAGCTCTAGGTCGTGTGTGGGATAATTGGCCTCATGGGGCCTCAATTGCCTCGATGCGTAGGCCACCACTCGGCCGTCTTGCATAAGCACACAACCGAGTCCATGGCGAGATGCATCACAATAGATATCAAAGCCCTTATGAATGTCTGGCAGAACAAGCACGGGAGTTTCTGTTAGGCATTCTTTCAGGGTTTGGAAGCTTTGCTCGCATTCTGCTGTCCACTCAAATTTCTTTTCTTTCTTTAGAAGTTAGGTCATAGGCTTCGCAATTTTTGAGAAATTATTGATGAACCTATGGTAGTATCCCGCAAGTCCAAGAAAACTACGAATGTCGGTGGCGCTCTTGGGTTGCTTCCACTCAGGACATCTCGCACCTTACTAGGATCAACAAATGACACCGCCCTTAGATAGGATATGACCCAAGAAACTAACCTCTCGAAGCCAAAACTCACACTTGCTGAATTTGGCATACAACTGATGGTGGCGAAGCTTTTCTAACACAAGTCTCAAATGTTGCTCGTGCTCAAGATCAGACTTAGAGTAGATAAGGATATCATCAATGAAAACCACTACAAACCGATCCAAGTATTCCATGAACACCGAATTCATGAGGTTCATGAAATAGGCTGGGGCATTGGTCAAACCAAAGGACATGACTGTGTACTCATACAACCGTAACAGTAGAGAAGGCGGTCTTGAATGTCCTCGGTTCTAACTTTAATCTGATTGTAGCCTAACCTCAAGTCAATTTTGGAGAACACCGAGCTCCACTAAGCTGGTCAAATAGGTCATCGATCCGCGGAGCTGATACTTGTTCTTGATGGTGACCTCATTTAGCAGACGATGAGTCCACACACATCCGTAGACTCTTGTCTTTCTTCTTGACAAAGAGGGCGGGCATCCCCAAGGCGAGGAGCTAGGCCTGATGAAACCCTTGTCTTGCAACTCCTTAAGTTGTTCCTTCAATTCTGCTAGCTCATTGGGCGGCATCCGTCTGACCTTTTGAGATAGGCGCGGCACAGTGCAAGCTCAATGACAAACTCTACCTCTCGGTCGGGGCATTCTGGAAGTTCCTCGGGAACACATCGGGATACTCACTCACTATTGGTACCTCCTCTAGCGCAAGAGAGGTACTCGCCTCTAAAGCATATATGTGAGAACTACCCACTAAAGGTGCAAAGACGACTGGATGTCGTCCTCGCTAGTCATCGAGATAGACCATTTGGGCACAATCAATCTTCCCGATTCTTAGATAACCAATCCATCCCTAAGATAACATCAATGCCCACCGAACTTATCACCATTAAGTTTCTTTGAAAAGTTAACATTTTGTATTTCAATTTTTACGTCCTGCGGACTTGATCGGTGTAGAAAACCGACCACAGGGATTTGAATATGATAAGGTGGGTGAAGTGTATGTATCTTGAATTGGTTAATCGCTGCATACTCGTTTTAATAAATGAATGAGATGCTCCGAATCAAATAAAACCGATGCAGACATGAATTAACAAGTAGTGTACCTAGCACGACGTCAGTCGTCGGTCACCTCCTCTGCCGAGGCGTGGTTGACGCGACCACGTACATCTTTGAGTGGGCAGTCTGCTCTCTTCGTGGTGGTGGCGGTGGCCTTCTTTGAGGCTGGGGTGGTGGTCTTTGCAGAGTACGTCAGGCATCTCGCCGCTTGGCGAGGCATCTGCAGCATAGTGGCCCAGCGGCCACAGTGGAAACAAGTAACGCTGGCTTGTATGCCCGCCGATCTGTGGTCTCGGGCCTCGCCCCACCTTTGCTGAGCTGCCCGGTGGAGAAGGTCGTGGAGGTGCCACAGAGACCTCGATGGTCTTGAAGCCGGGCACGAGGTGCCCGAGGTAATCTGGGCGCGCCAGGAAATCGCCACTCGCCATCGCCGTGCGCAAAGCCTTCCTCCTCTTCCTCGACTCATCCACTTGTCATGCTCTCATGCTCCACCACTATCGCCTTGTTGACGGATCTTGAAACTCCACGAAATCGTGTGCGGCTAAAACAAGCCGCAACTCCTCCGTGATCCATGGAAGAACTCGTTCCGCGATGAGCGTCTGTCGAGACGCGTCGTCGAACATACCGCCAAGTAGTTGAAATCATGCGGTACTCGATGGCGTCCTCCGCCCCCCTCAAGGCGAAGCTGCTGCCGCTTGATAAGCGGCACTCCTCCGAGATATGAGCCTCTCGGGCGCGTCCCGAATTCATCCCAAGTCGGGGCGTGGCGGTGGCTGCATGGCGGAATAGCTATCCCACCACGCGCTGCCGCACCGCCAACCGATAGCGGCAAACAAGACTCTCTCAACTCGGTACACCTGCGCAATGTTCAGCTTCTTCTCTATGTTGTGCGGCCCTTCCGCTTCCATCGGGTCCTTGCCGCCCGCAAAGTCGGAGGTTGGTTCACGAAACTCAGAGACCTCCGACGCTTCGGTGCGAGGCAGCTCCTCTGCGGAACGGAGCCGGGCGGTGTTACGTCACGATCGCCTCAAGCATCCGGTCCGTCCATCCGGTTGCGCTCAATCATCATCATAAACTCGACCATGGATGGCGGCGGAGGAGCACCTCCTCGGGCGGTCCGCCTGGGGACGGCGCCGAGAGGGCTCGCCATGCTCGAGCAATTGGATGACCGCCCCGATCGTAGAAATCGCTCGGGGTGCTAGGCAGGTGCCCTAGATGGGAGCCTCTGCGCGCAGGCTCCCGATCGCAGTGTCGGTCTGTCATCCTCAGATTAGACAAGGATGGTTAGTATTTAAGATAAAAGCCATTACTTGGCTATACATGCACAATCGATATCAAAGAGCATGAAAATTATGACCTCAAATAGAACACCAAAACATTAAGCAACACAAAACCAAATCGATATCACTCCATACATAAGCGCCCGCAGGCTTAAGATTACAACAGAAATAGGAGTGTTTGCAAATAAAACACAACAGTTCGACACCTACTACCCTATTACATAAACCTAAGGATACAAGCTCAAACATAGAGCTCCCTGCCCTAACAGCCTAGATATTATTCTGGTCAAAGTTCACCGGAAAGTCATCGAGGAGGTGGTATCCAGGGGATCCTGTGTCTTCTGGGTCTCCTGGGTTGGTGAGGCGTAAGGGGGATCCTATGCCGATGATATAGCCTCCTACTTCATGAAGACGATAGTCCGGCGGCGCAGAAATGTACGGTGAAACCTCATTAGCGCCATACAGCACATCCGGACGAATGAGCCTCATGTCATGCATAAGTCGCAAATGCTCTGAGCTATAATGAGACGACGACGCGTCTCCCATAACTCATGCACTATGCAATGATGCATTTGGTCCATTACGTGAACCAATCTCGCCAATCGCCGACTTGGGGTCCTCCCAAACCGGATCCTAGCAAGCGAGTTCACGTCCTAGCGCTGCGTGCGCATCGGAAAGTGATCATATGAAATTTGGGCTAACTCACAGTCGTAGCGAAGGCGACTCATGGCCACCAAAGCCACTTCTTGTAACGCCATGGCCTCGTAAGTACCACACGCTGGAAGCGATGGTATGCTCCCGTGACTTGTCTAGCAACGATATCTATCAACGCCATAAATTCCTCCATTCCGTCCTCGATCACGCGGTAGATGGAATAAGTGGGCTGATATGTGAAGTTCGCCCTCCACATCATGTCTCGTAACAGCCGAGTATCCATCCACTCCTTCACTTGAGTTTCCGGACAAGGTGCGAGGGTTCATCTAAAGGCAAGAAGGCAAGGTAAGTTAGTTTCATAAACCAAAGCAGAATAAGGTGATAAAAGATGCTAAGATGGATAAGGAATAAAAGATATTCTTAACTTAAACTTTCTGAAAGTAATTTGATAATTTCAAAATATTTTGACTCGTAGGCTTACTAACTCTAACGCCGATGCTACCTCTAACCTACTGATCGGTATGGCTCGATACCAACGCTGTGGGGACCCGTAATTATCTCCATAAGACCGAGATTAGACAGGTCTTAGGGACATAATTACAGTCTCGATAAATGAATTCCAATTTAACTCTATCTAAGTGAGAGGCTTAGCGAATACTAGAGCCTCAACGATCATGCGCACGCTGCTCCTGCGGCGCTACATGATTGTCGATTCTCTTCGATTGAAGCACTACACTTAGTGAGTTAAATGGGGATCCATTAACAATGAGTATGACATATATATTGGCTCCCAAGATCAACGACCAATATACTCATACCCTCATCCAACGTTGGTTACATCCATACAACGCATACAACAAGAGTTAAAAGACATCTTGCATAATAGTCACGATCTCTGACTTATTACATACGGCCGACACGCCAAATTTAAAGTAAAGTATCAAGTAGCAATGCGGAAGCAAATAAATAAAGCAAAAGACCGAGAGTGGTATGCCCATCACCCATCGGCAACCGATTGGGGTTAAATGATAGCACACTACTCGTTAGTGTCACCCAAGTCCATACTAACAAGATCGTCATACTCATAATCTTCCTCAATTTGAAAAAGCCGAAAACATCCGCCGAGTACAAGTGTACTCGCAAGTCTTACACAAATAAAAAAATAGTTATGCATAAGGGTCATTCAAAGGATGGCTCATATTGGTTTAGTTTTGCGAAAGAGACGCAACAATTAACATCCTACACATACTAGTTTTCATGTGCCCATTTAAAAATCAGATTTGAAGTAGAAGTAAAGCATATGGCAAAGCATTTCCGTAATAAACAATTTAATCATACAAGGACCAAAGTGGCAGCCCACTTTGATGTACTAAACACATGAACATCCCGTTCATGATGAATACCAAGTTCAACCACAATTTTAATTAAAAGTCTAACAATAAGCAGCCACAAATTTCAAGCGGTCGTCCATAACCGTGGACACGGCTATTCGAATAGATTATACCCTGCAGGGGTGTACTACTTTACCCACATGACTTGATTAACCCGTAAGCCTCCAGATGCCTCCGAATATAGCAAACTTCCTATGGTATGCCGGCCGGGTAAATCAAGATACGGTCATTTTTAGCAAGAAGATCCCATTGAGCCAAGTCCCGCTTGTGAGATGGTTCCTTGCCTAGTACAAGCGTCTGATAGCACTTGCTAGGGGGCTCACAAGTTATATTGGACATACCGATGCAATCAAAATAAATAAAATTGGTGCTCCTTGCACACTATAAAGGATTACATCGGCTCCTAAGGAACATAGGATTTCACGGTCGCTATGCCCTTACACCACCAAGGACTTAACACAATAAAACCCTCCCCTACTTAACCATACGGCACCCATATACCGTGTGTGGCGGACGAGTGTTGCTTGAGCAAAGAGTACCCAAAGTTCGGTCCTTAATTGTCGGACAAGTCCTTCCACTTACCCAATGCTCGTGCACAAAGCACCATCACTAACCAACACTTGTCAGACCAAAAGCTCATTTAAAAATGACAAAATTTAACTCATAAAACAGCTACAAGATCTGAAGTATAAATCATAAAAAATGAGAGTTGTGTTTATCCCAAAACCGCCGAGTTATTCAGACGATCGAACTACAAGTATCTAGACTTGCATGGCTAAGCAATTCTATAACCCATAATTCACACATCCTATCTTAAGCATATAGGAGTTGGCATAATTCAAGATTAACATAAGCATAGGACATAACTAAACTACACATCACAAAAATATTGACATAATCAAAATAGCATGCAAGCAATTATCATTGCACTAACTTAACCAAAGCGGGATCAAATATGATGCAAAAGAAAGTTCAAATGATGCTTGCCTTGCTGGTACAGTAGCTGCTCACTCTCAGTAGCGTAAGTGTCGATATCAATATGCTCGGGATCTATATAATTATAACATCAAATAAATACCGAGAAAACAACTCAAAAATCAAAATGCTCAAAAATGCATGATTTTTCTACAGTAGTTAGGTTGTGATTTTAGATGGATTTAGGTGAAAGAATTTTTTCCATTTGGAGTTATGAATTGGAAGTTATGCTATTTTGAATTTCAGGTTTCATTAAACCTTAAGTCATGTAATTTAATTATTTGGCCAAAATTTGTAGAACAGTGGTGGGGTAAAGGATTATATAGGTAAATAGGTAATATTAATACAAGTTCAGAATAGTTGAGTTTGTCCCATTTGGAGTTCTTATGATTTAGTTATTGATTTTCAAAGTTATCAACCTTTTATAGTATAACAATAATGGAATTAAAGATTATATTCTCCCAAAAATAGTTTGTGTGACAGAGGTAATATGGAGACCATTTCTAGAATTAAGTTCACTGAAAATGAAAATTATCAAAAGTGGTCTCACTATTTTTGGAGTTTCCAATAATTACTTATGCATTTTTGAAGTTATCAGTCATTTTTCTATTGTACAAATAATGGTTTTAATGGGTTAATCTCCAAATAAAGCTCTCTGCTACAGAGACAAGTTTGAAAGTAATTTTAATATAAAGTTCATTAAATAATAAAATTATCAGAAGTGTTTTCACCCATTTTGGAGTTAAAATGATTTAGTTATGCATTTTAGAAGTTATACATATTTTTCAGTGTATGAATTAATTCATTCTCAGAATTTCTTAATCGGCTAATACTTTTCTTACCGAATGGCTAGCCGCACGACGACGGCGGGACCAGATGAATAGTGTGTTTTCTAATTTAACTCGGTTTGAAATCGACGACATGTAGGACCCGCCATCGCGACTCGGTCCACGTAACTTCGGTCCACGGGTGCACGCTAACGGTGCACGGGTTTATTGCCTAGGCCCACATGTCGATCACTCCACTCTACGGTATAACCCGCAGTTTTACGTACACGGACCCACGTGTAAGTGACTTATTACTACGGCTAAGACATCAATTAAATGCTAATCCAATCATTAGGCATTAATGGCTGTTATTTGCCGTAAACGGACAGCTCTGATGGCTGCCGCGTCGACAAGGTGCCGTGAGGTTGCGGCGGTTCGCGGCGCTACGCCGCCACGCAGCGGGCCGGCCAAGACCCGCGATAGCTTCGCAATAGTGCTACGCGTCTCTGAGAAGTGGTGGCGAGGTGTCTGGGGTGCCCTACACCGTCGGCTAGCCGGAGCTAAGCGGCGGCGGTGCTACGGCAAAGTGCAAACAGCATAAGGAAGCTCCGCAATGACATACAAGCGGGTGCGGATGTCCTAGGAATAACTAGGAGCTACCAAGCTAGGAGAGGGCTCGAGAAGCTTGGAGCACCTGGAGGCTTGTCGGTCTTGGAGAAGAAAGTAGCGAAACCACGCTTCACGTGGAGAGATGGCCCGAACAAAGTGGTGACAAAAGGATGGTCGGAGTGGCAGGCATCACATGGGAGGCTAGAAGAGCAAGGAATCGACAAAAGACTCACCGGACCAAGTGGGAGAGGAAAGGTTGTCCTTGGGCCGAAAAGAGGAACACCTTCAAATTAACTGGATCCTGTCGTGCATTGCCGAAACCAAGTGAGGGGTTTTGATCAGTAAACTAAGGCATACAAGGTGACGCGGTGGAATGTGGACCATACCTCCCGGATACAAGAAATGGCTCGAGGATGTCACTCGGTGCGTGCCCCAGAGCGGCCGAATGGCACCAAGGTGGAACCAATGCTACAAGTCATCGCAAGAGCTAGGGTTAGCAAAAATGGAGAAGGCATGGAAGGTAGAAGCTGAGGGCACCGGTGTTGAGAAGCTTACCAGAGAGATGAGCTCAAGGAAGCTTCCCTCTCCTCTGTCAACCGAGGAGAAGTGAGGGGGAAAGGAGGGCTTCGAGGGGTGATAAAGCCAGAGAGACGTTGGGGGTGGGGGCGGTGTGCAGAGGGGAAGCTCGGAGATAGGCCAACGGGCGCGGTGAGGTGATGGCGGCTCAGGGCGAAACGACCGCGTGGCGAGGAGGATCTGCGCGAGCTCTGTCGCGAGGAGGAAGAAAGCTCTGACGCGTGGTGTGAGGACCCCGGTTTATTCGGCTTGTACTGTTCAACCATCCACTTGGTCCTAACAGTACAAATCAAATAAACCAAGCCTCGAGATATGTATACTTCCCAGTGCAGATACACACCGTTACAAAATCATGCATCAATTCCATTCATACACATAGAGCCAAGCAAAAGCAACAAATCGAAGACATAGATAATATAAAGAGAGTTAGTACAAAGAGAGGCCGCCTACCAAAAGACCTACAAATAGATAAATACACAATGAAGCAAAATGGCCATAAGATGGCGATAAACAAAAGCCAATCGGTGTGCCTTTACCCACAAGGCAACCAACCGGACCGCCAAGCTAATTGTCCCAAACAGCGCAAGAACACTGACTCACAAAAGTGAGGCCCTTGGGGCTCACCTTCTTCCTCTGCAACAATTAATATTAAGCAAGCGGATGAGTACAAAAATTATTTTTGTACTGCAAGACTGACGTGTGAGATAACAGAACTATAATTAACTACATGCAAGCTTTATTTAAGTGGATGAGGCTCTGGACTTATTTTCAAAGATAAAGCAAGTTTTCATTTACAATAAGGTAATAGATTCAAAGCAAGTTTGCAATTAACTTTTATTATTCAAATAAAGAGAGACAATAATAACAATAGATAGAGAACAACACCAACCTAGAAGTGACTAACCCATAGTCACCACAACAATAGCATGAAGTACCCTTCATACCACCCATGTCAAGTTTAAGTTTTTAAAAGGTTGTAGTCTAGTTCTTGCACGACCTTACCAAGCATGTCCATAACCTAGGGCGAGGCTATTCGAATAGTTTTAACCTGCAGGGTGTACCAATGTACCCACATGATAGACCGCCTTTCCACCACCACGGTTAGCACACTTCCTTTGGTATGCAGGCATAGCTAAGTCTAACAAGACGCTTTCCAATGGGCGATGCTAATTAAGAGCCGAAACCACGGGAGAAGGACACATTAGACAGCCTAACCGGTCCGCTAATGCTCCTCCAACACCACAAACACACAAATACAAGAACACACCCACCAACCACTCATAATTAACACCTCCCAAAGTACTTAGTCAAGAGAGGTTCCATATCCCCTCGTGTGGTTAGCACGCAATAAGCGCTGGCTTAGTGACACAAGTAACTCGGTCCTTGGGGACTTAGGCACCATTCCAAACACACCCAACAGATCACATCAACATACCATTGTGCCCAAGTCAAGATATAGTTTTGTTTTCAGTTTTGATTTGTAAATCAATAAAACACAAGGGTTGGACATAATGGAGTAGTATAAGTATTTGTGTGATCAAGATCATCGACTAAGTCGATGATCGCCAATACTACCGATACTAGGCATGGCTAAGCAATATTTATTTGAAATCTACTAAGTGACAAGAGCTCATCCAACGAACTCTAATCACATCAAATAACCTAGGCTCTGTAGTAGAGGATAATCATTTACCTACAGATTATGCAACTAGAGGATTAACTAATCAATTTAACAACAAATTAGCAATGCATACATAGAAGTTAAACAAAATATTAGACTTTAAAAGTAATGGGATCAATGGAAATGATCAAACTGCTTGCTCGCTTGTCGTTGCTCAAATCTGCGGAGGATCGTTCTGGGGTTACCGCAAATGTCGAAGCCTAGCGAAAAGCAAAAGAAGCGAGAACCACCCATAAGACGAGCAACACTTAACCAAAGAGCAAGCAAAATTATCCAATTGCGAAGAAATTTATGCACAAGGTAGAACAGGAATACACCTAGACATAGAAACTGGAAAAACCTAATTTGGATTTGTGGTGCAAAGATATTCCCTAAAAACCTATTTTCAGCCATAATTAGATACTGTAGCAAAAATATTTTCTAGAAATATTTTGAAGCTGAAACTTTTATGGTAGCTACCTACTGGTATAGTGATAAGCCATATAAAATTTCAGGTCATTTGGAGTTATATTGAAAGAGTTATGATTTGTCTAAATTGTTTAGGTATTAAACTAAAATATGATCCTTATGATTTTTAAAACTGTAGAATTTGTGAAACCAATTTTCCTAGCAAATACACTAGCAGTGGAGCTAATCCAATTGGATTCATACAAAAAGAGCTATAGATAAAAGATATGCATTTTACAAGTTTGCTAAAAGTTCTGAAAACAGTATTAAGTTCACTTGTTTACTATTTTTGAAAACGGTTTTCCAGGGTTGATCGTGGTCTACAATTATTTTTATATTTAAGTTCAAGGTATAAGAAACTAACAAAATTGGAATCATCTAATTTGGACTTACAATGAACAAGATATGAAAAGAGAAACCACCTACTCACTTCAGTTTTGAGACTTAGCATTTTCGGGATTTTCCTAACACCGGAGGCGTGGACGATTGAGCCGTCGATCTCAGATCGGGCGCCCGGTTGAATCCGAGCGACACGAGCGAGCGCGCAGAAGAGCGCGCGACGTGGAGAGGCGAGGGCGTAGATCTCTGATCGGACGACCACTAACGAGCCACGTCGCCCCGACCGAGCTCCGCCCGACAGAGGAGCTCCCGGCCGCGAGCTTGCTCGGCTCGTCGCCGGCGAGAATCGCCATGGCGACGCCGGCCAAGGGCCAAAATGGGATCCTAGCAATATTGCACACCTAAAGGCAGCCGGGACTTCGCCGGAGGTGGACGGAAACGGCGGTGCGACGCGGCGGAGCGGAGGTGACCGCTACGGGAAACATGGCAACGGCGAAATAACTATGCGCGCAAATGGGGTGCACGAGCACCGTGAAGGCTCTAGGGACTTAGGGAAGGGCTCAGCGCCACCAAGGTCACCGAGGTGAGCCGGCGGCGAGATAGGCGGCGGGAGCAAATGCCCAGATCCTAGACCTCACTGAGCTACGGCGCATGAAGGAAACTACCGCGTGCTTGAGCTACTACAAGGGTCGATAACTCACCGGATGACGCGGAGAGGAAGATCTGCCAGGGGATGAGTGGCGGCATGAGCTTGCGGAGGCGCCGAAGAGCTTCACCGCGGAGGGGTCAACCTGGGCCAAGCTAGCAACACCGGGTGGTACCATGAGCTTCGCAATACCACAGAGAAGCTCCAGGAGGCAGGGATTGGGAAATGGGGGTCTTACCGGCATCGGAGAAGAAAGGGGGCACTGGCGGCCGAAAATGGGAGAATCCCAAATTAGCTTCCTCCTGAAAAGGATAAGCCGAAACGGGTGAGGGTTAATGACCAGTGAGGCGAGAGGAAGGGGTTGGAGCAAAAGCCGAGCAGGAGAGCCACTGGAGGGTGAGCTTCACCGAGGAGCTCCGAGCTCGGTAATGGCGGTCGAGGTGTTTAGTCATTGGAACTCAAACACGCACCGAGAGTGCTAGCTAGAGCTCAAGGGTGGGTAAAGGAAGCTAAGGGAGGAGGCGGGGAGCTTAAGTAGGAGAGGGAGGCAAGGGGGCAACGACACTCGCCTCGGATGCTCAAGTCCACCACGGGGACTCTGAGCACGATGGGAGTAGGTGAGCACGACGACTTTGAGGGAGGACGAGAGACGTGCATTAAATGCGAGACCCGTTGGTGGGGCGAGGGCGGGGCGATCTGCGCCGCGCGCGCTCGGCTACGCCATGGCGACCTGCGTCGCGCGGCGGCGAGAAGGAGACGACCGCCCGGCCGTCCGATTTGCATCCAAGGGCTAGCGCGCGATCACGTTGAAGCGGCATCGGGCAAACGTGGGCCGCGCGATGGAAATCCAACGGCCGAGAATCGGAGGGCAACCGGAGAGGTCCGAACGCCTACACGGAGGTGAGCCGTTCGATGGAGATCCAACGGTGATAAGCGCTGCGGTTGAATCGGCGCGGGCGCGGTTAGTTGGCTCGGCCGAGTCAAGTGACTCGAGCCCGAGCCTGACTCGCGCCCGAGGAACAGTACAAACCAGTTAGGTTTTGAATTTTAAAGGCTGAAACTTTGGGGATTTAATTGAGGTACCAAATCAACTCCAAAATTTGTGAAATTTTAACTGGAGGTTCCTGACTTTAGGGTTTACCTTCCATAAAATTTCCAGAGGTTTTTGAGCACTGAAATTTTCTCAAGAAATTCTGAAGGTTATTTGGAGGTTTGACCAAGGTTTGACTTGCCTCTAAAATATTTCAAATAATTTCCAAAAATTATGAAATAATTCAGAGGTGTTACTAAGCAACCCTAGAACCCAGGAAAAATTATTACCAAGGGTTTGACATAAGATTTGACCAAGGAGGTTTTTGAATTGATAATTGAGGGTTTTGATTTTGAATTTTCCAAAATCCTTTTACAAGAATTTCAGAAAAGCTCAAAAGCACAAGGATGTAAGAAAAGTTTTAAATTATCCTCATTTTCTTACATTTGAAACACAAGTTGAAAAATGGGGATGTTACAAACCTCCCCCCCCCCCTTACAAAAATCTCGTCCCGAGATTTGGTTCACTCGGAAAAGAAAGAGGGGTAGTCTGCACGGAGACGATCTTCTCGTTCCCATGTAGCTTCATCCTCGGAATGGTTTGACCACTGAACTTTGAGGAACTTGATGGTCTTATTCCTTGTTCTCCGTTCAGCCTCCTCGAGGATGCGAACAGGGTGCTCGCGATAGGTCAAATTCTCTTGCACATCCAGGGTTTCCAACGGAGCTTCTTCTGTTGGAACACGGAGGCACTTCTTAAGCTGGGACACATGGAACACATCATGTACCCCCGCAAGTGCAGCAGGCAACTCCAACTTGTAGGCAACAACTCCCTTCTTCTCGATAATACGGTAGGGACCGACATATCGAGGAGCTAACTTGCCCATGACATCGAAACATTGATGGCCCCTTCGGTCTGACCATTAGATGGAGCATGGTAAGTCGAACTAAGGAAGGACGAGTTCTCATAGCCTCATGCGGACTATGCCAAAATCGAGAAGGAGCAGAGAAATGATCCAACACGATCGTCTTGGTACATTTTGCAAGCTTACGATTCTTGAGACATAAAGCTTAGCTAAGTGATCGGTACAAATCTTGGTTCGACTGGTAGAAAATGTGCCGCCGGTTGACACAGAGAAACTTACCAAGTCCGGATAAAACAAGGATTGACAGGTCGGGAGGTCTTTCTAGATCCTAAGGTTGATGGAGCAAGGTCGTTGTTAGTGGTGGAGCGATTTGTCCGGTCAATTCCGCCAACAACGGGATCTCCGCACCGCTAACTAGCTATGCGAGTCATCCTCCGCAACTAGCTATCTTAGAGGACTATGGTCATGCTTAGTTGGTGAAGCAATTTGTCCGGTTACTCCACTAACGAATGAGACCACGATCGGTTAACTAGCTATCTGAGTCATCCTCCGCACTAGCTTCTTAGATGAACTATGGTCATTTAGGCCACGTAGTAAAGCTTAATTGGCGATGACAATGATCCGCATAGCTCTTCTGTCTGGTTGAGCCATGCGCAATTGATCTCGAACTAGCTGAACTTGACTTTCGGCTTGGACATTTTGTTTGCTTCGGTTCACTCCAGCATCCGACTGCTGAGCCGACTTGATCTAATCCACTAAGGTTGGTTGCACAACCAAAGCAGCAATAGACCCGTGCTCAACCACACCCGAGTTGAGGCAATAAAAGTCTTCAAGGAGGGTAGGCTGCAGTTCCTGGAGCAACAATGCATTGCAAAACACCTTTTTGACTAATTGTATCTGCGACAACATTAGTCTTGCCCGAATGGTAATGAATTCCCATGTCGTAGTCCTTAACGGTCAAGATTGATTCAACAAGAGGTCTGAATGGCTCGGATTAAATCAAGGAGGTCTCATATGGTATAAAGAGGTTCAAACACTGGTCTTTGCGAGTTTGCAGGACTCGGTACCATCACACCTCCGGTAGCACCGGTGCTACATGGCGGTAAGGGATTCCCAGAACCTATGTTCTTGAGAGTTTGTTTCTCTCATGAAGCGGTGTGACCACGAATTGAACGAAGGTAATACCGCATAGTGGTAATACCTAGTTGACGCGGTATGGATATTCCAGAGAAAGGGGGTATCGAAAGAGAGTTCTTAGAGAAGATAGAACCGAAAAGGGAGGCCTGGGTAGTTTTAGAACCCACTCAACACAAAGAACTTCCAAATTTGATCTGTTGAAGTTTGTTTTAGTCATTTAGGACTCTTTCGGAAACTTAGGTTAAGTTTTGAACTCTCATCAAAACCTAATAGTTCTATTTTATTTTAAATGCCTTGAAAAGGTTTAGAAAACAAGGGTGTTACTAATAACTTTGGTTAGCAACACCACTTGAACTTGAAGTTGATGAAAGCGAAAAGCTAACGACTAGGGAAATGAGATATCACCTAGACAAAACCAAATTAGCAAGTATATAAACTTTAAATGCTTCCAAAAAGGATCCAAAACAGCAAAGGAAACACCAAACCAAAGCTCAACTTCTTGACACAATTAACCCGTATTGAATGAGCAGTAATTGGTTGAGAAGATAAAATTTCAGCACACTACATCAAGTCTAACACTACTAAAGAGCAAGGTTAAGGCGGCAAAAATAGTGTTAGGTACTTAGCTAACTAGTATCACACCTTACCCTTTTATTCCGACAAGTTTTAGTTGATTATCCTCTCATTTTCTACCCTATTTAGAAACCTTTGAGCTTGCTGTCCGAAACCGAATGATCGCTGTCCGATTTTGCATCCAAGCCTCCTAGCCGAAACCTTCAACTCCTAAGCTTCAAAATCTTGTAGAGGCGGCTAACATTTCAATTTGCCAAACTCATTGGTTCCCAAAACACAATTTAAACGATAACACTATCTTTTTAGAAGAAGATGAGAGGAAAACAATTTTTAAAACTCAATTTAGAGCAAGATGAGAGAAGAAAGCTAAGATAGGTAAGGAATAAAATCTGAGAATTTACTTAAGCTTTCATAAATTATTTGATACTTTGAAAATAAGGTTTTCAAAATATCCTAAGGACGACCAAGCTTGGTTACTACGGTTGGAATGGCTCGATACCAACTTTGTGAGGACCCGGTTTATTAGGCTTGTACTGCTCAACCATCCACTTGGTCCTAACAAGTACAAATCAAATAAACCAAGCCTCGAGATATGTATACTTCCTGAGTGCAGTATACACACCCGTTACAAAATCATGCATCAATTCCATTCATACACATAGAGCAACAAAAGCAACAAGCGAAAGACATAGATAATATAAAGAGAGTTAGTACAAAGAGAGGCCGCCTACCAAAAGACCTACAAATAGATAAATACACAATGAAGCAAAATGGCCATAAGATGGCGATAAACAAAAGCCAATCGGTGTGCCTTTACCCACAAGGCAACCAAGCGGACCGTCAAGCTAATCGTCCCAAGCAGCGCAGAACACGACTCACAAAGTGAGGCCCTTGGGGCTCACCTTCTTCCTCTGCAACAATTAATATTAAGAAAGCGGATGAGTACAAAAATTGTTTTTGTACTGCAAGAGTCGACGTGTGAGATAACGAACTATAATTAACTACATGCAAGCTTTATTTAAGTGGATGAGGCTCGGACTTATTTTCATAAAGCAAGTTTTCATTTACAATAAGGTAATAGATTCAAAGCAAGTTTGCAATTAACTTTTATTATTCAAATAAAGAGAGACAATAATAACAATAGATAGAGAACAACACCAACCTAGAAGTGACTAACCCATAGTCACCACAACAATAGCATGAAGTACCCTTCATACCACCCATGTCAAGTTTAAGTTTTTAAAAGGTTGTAGTCTAGTTCTTGCACGACCTTACCAAGCATGTCCATAACCTAGGGCGAGGCTATTCGAATAGTTTTAACCTGCAGGTGTACCAATGTACCCACATGATAGACCGCCTTTCCACCATACAGTTAGCACACTTCCTTTGGTATGCGAGCATAGCTAAGTCTAACAAGACGCTTTCCAATGGGCGATGCTAATTAAGAGCCGCAACCCACGGAGAAGGACACATTAGGCACCTAACCGGTGCGCTAATGCTCCTCCAACACCACAAACACACAAATACAAGAACACACCCACCAACCACTCATAATTAACACCTCCCAAAGTACTTAGTCAAGAGAGGTTCCATATCCCCTCGTGTGGTTAGTACGCAATAAGCGCTGGCTTAGTGACACAAGTAACTCGGTCCTTGGGGACTTAGGCACCATTCCAAACACACCCAACAGATCACATCAACATACCATTGTGCCCAAGTCAAGATATAGTTTTGTTTTCAGTTTTTGATTTGTAAATCAATAAAACACAAGGGTTGGACATAATGGAGTAGTATAAGTATTTGTGTGATCAAGATCATCGACTAAGTCGATGATCGCCCAATACTACCGATACTAGGCATGGCTAAGCAATATTTATTTGAAATCTACTAAGTGACAAGAGCTCATCCAACGAACTCTAATCACATCAAATAACCTAGGCTCAGGTAGTAGAGGATAATCATTTACCTACAGATTATGCAACTAGAGGATTAACTAATCAATTTAACAACAAATTAGCAATGCATACATAGAAGTTAAACAAAATATTAGACTTTAAAAGTAATGGGATCAATGGGAAATGATCAAACTGCTTGCTCGCTGTCGTTGCTCAAACTGTTGCGGAGGATCGTTCTCGGGGTTACCGCAAATGTCGAAGCCTAAGCGAAAAGCAAAAAGAAGCGAGAACCACCCATAAGACGAGCAACACTTAACCAAAAGAGCAAGCAAAAATTATCCAATTGCGACGAAATTTATGCACAAGGTAGAACAGGAATACACCTAGACATAGAAACTGGAAAAACCTAATTTGGATTTGTGGTGCAAAAGATATTCCCTAAAAACCTATTTTCGGCCATAATTAGATACTGGAGCAAAAATATTTTCTAGAAATATTTTGAAGCTGAAACTTTTATGGTAGCTACCTACTGGTATAGTGATAAGCCATATAAAATTTCAGGTCATTTGGAGTTATATTGAAAGAGTTATGATTTGTCTAAATTGTTTAGGGTATTAAACTAAAATATGATCCTTATGATTTTTAAAAACTGTAGAATTTGTGAAACCAATTTTCCTAGCAAATACACTAGCAGTGGGAGCTAATCCAATTGGATTCATACAAAAAAGAGCTATAGATAAAAAGATATGCATTTTACAAGTTTGCTAAAAGTTCTGAAAAACAGTATTAAGTTCACTTGTTTACTATTTTTGAAAACGGTTTTCCAGGGTTGATCGTGGTCTACAATTATTTTTATATTTAAGTTCAAGGTATGAGGAAACTAACAAAATTGGAATCATCTAATTTGGACTTACAATGAACAAGATATGAAAAAGAGAAACCACCTACTCACTTCAGTTTTGAGACTTAGCATTTTCGGGGATTTTCCTAACACCCGGAGACGTGGACGATTGAGAGCCGTCGATCTCAGATCGGACGCCCCCGGTTGAATCCGAGCGACACGAGCACCGAGCGCGAGAAGAGGGCGGCGTGGAGAGCGAGGCGTAGATCTCTAGATCGGACGACCACTAACGAGCCACGTCGCCCCCGACCTGGAGCTCCGCCCGACAACAGAGGAGCTCCCGGCCGCGAGCTTGCTCGGCTCGTCGCCGGCGAGAATCGCCATGGCGACGCCGGCCAAGGGCCAAAACGGGATCTAGCACTATTGCACACCTAAAGGCACGGGACTTCACGAGGTGGACGGAAGCAGCGGTGCGGCGGCGGAGCGGAGGTGACCGCTCACGGAAACATGGCAACGCGAAATAACTATGCCGCGCAAATGGGGGTGCACGAGCACCAGAAGGCTCTAGGGACTTAGGGAAGGCTCGGCGCCACCAAGGTCACGGAGGTGAGCGGCGAGAGATAGGCGGCGGAGCAAAATGCCCAGATCCTAGACCTACGGAGCTACGGCCGCGCATGAAGGAAACTACCGCGTGCTTGAGCTACTACAAGGGTCCAGTAACTCACCCGGATGACGCGGAGAGGAAGATGCTGCCGGGGATGAGCTGGCAGCGCGAGCTTGCGGAGGCGCCGAAGAGCTTCACCGCGGAGGGGTCAACCTGGGCCAACCTAGCAACACCGGGTGGTACCATGAGCTTCGCAATACCACAGAGAAGCTCCAGGAGGCAGGGATTGGGAAATGGGGGTCTTACCGGCATCGGAGAAGAAAGGGGGCACTGGCGGCCGAAAATGGGAGAATCCCAAATTAGCTTCCTCCTGAAAAGGATAAGCCGAAACGGGTGAGGGTTAATGACCAGTGAGGCGAGAGGAAGGGGTTGGAGCAAAAGCCGAGCAGGAGAGCCACTGGAGGGTGAGCTTCACCGAGGAGCTCTGAGCTCGGTAATGGCGCCGAGGTGTTTCGTCGACTGGAACTCAAACACGCACCGAGAGTGCTAGCTAGAGCTCAAGGGTGGGTAAAGGAAGCTAAGGGAGGAGGGGGAGCTTAAGTAGGAGAGGGAGGCAGGGGCAGCGGCACTCGCCTCGGATGCTCAAGTCCACCACGGGACTCGAGCACGATGGGAGCAGTGAGCACGACGACTTTGAGGAGGGCGAGGCGTGCATTAAATGCGGAGACCCGTTGGTGGGGCGAGGACGGGCGATGCGCCGCGCGCCACGCTCGGCTACGCCATGGCGACCTGCGTGCGCGAAGGCGAGGAAGGAGACGACCGCCACCGTCCGATTTGCATCCAAGGGCTAGGCGCGATCACGCTTGAAGCGGCATCGGGCAAGCGTGGGCGGCGATGGAAATCCAACGGCCGAGAATCGGAGGGCAACCGAGAGGTCCGAACGCCTACGGAGGTGAGCCGTTCGATGGAGATCCAACGGCTGATAGCGCGCACGCGGTTGAACTGGCGCGGGGGCGCGTTAGTTGGCTCGGCGAATCAAGTGACTCGAGCGAGCGACTTCGCGCCGAGGAACAGTACAAACCAGTTAGGTTTTGAATTTTAAAGGCTGAAACTTTGGGGATTTAATTGAGGTACCAAATCAACTCCAAAATTTGTGAAATTTTAACTGGAGGTTCCTGACTTTACGTTTTACCTTCCATAAAATTTCCAGAGGTTTTTGAGCAATGAAATTTTCTCAAGAAATTCCAGAAGGTTATTTCAGAGGTTTGACCAAGGTTTGACTTGCCTCTAAAATATTTCAAATAATTTCCAAAAATTATGAAATAATTCAGAGGTGTTACTAAGCAACCCTAGAACCCAGGAAAAATTATTACCAAGGGTTTGACATAAGATTTGACCAAGGAGGTTTTTGAATTGATAATTGAGGGTTTTGATTTTGAATTTTCCAAAATCCTTTTACAAGAATTTCAGAAAAGCTCAAAAGCACAAGGATGTAAGAAAAGTTTTAAATTATCCTCATTTTCTTACATTTGAAACACAAGTTGAAAAATGGGGATGTTACAAACCTCTCCCCACTTACAAAAATCTCGTCCCGAGATTTGGTTCACTCGGAAAAGAAAGAGGGTAGTGCGCACTTGAGACGATCTTCTCGTTCCCATGTAGCTTCATCCTCGGAATGGTTTGACCACGAACTTTGAGGAACTTGATGGTCTTATTCCTTGTTCTCCGTTCACCTCCTCGAGGATGCGAGCAGGTGCTCGCGATAGGTCAAATTCTCTTGCACATCCAGGGTTTCCAACGGAGCTTCTTCTGTTGGAACACGGAGGCACTTCTTAAGCTGGGACACATGGAACACATCATGTACCCCCGCAAGTGCAGCAGGCAACTCCAACTTGTAGGCAACAACTCCCTTCTTCTCGATAATACGGTAGGGACCGACATATCGAGGAGCTAACTTGCCCATGACATCGAAACATTGATGGCCCCTTCGGTCTGACCATTAGATGGAGCATGGTAAGCTGAACGGAAGGAAGGACGAGTTCTCATAGCCTCATGCAGACTATGCCAAAATCGAGAAGGGAACAGAGAAATGATCCAACACGATCGTCTTCGGTACATTTTGCAAGCTTACGATTCTTGAGACATAAAGCTTAGCTAAGTGATCGGTACAAATCTTGGTTCTGACCTGGTAGAAAATGTGCCACTTCAGTTGACACAGAGAAACTTACCAAGTCCAGATAAAACAAGGATTGACAGACTGGGAGGTCTTTCTAGATCCTAAGGTTGATGGAGCAAGGTCGTTGTTAGCTGGTGGAGCGATTTGTCTGGTCAATTCCGCCAACAACGGGATCTCCGCCTGCTAACTAGCTATGCAGAGTCATCCCTCCGCAACTAGCTATCTTAGAGGGACTATGGTCATGCTTAGTTGGTGAAGCAATTTGTCTGGTTACTCCACTAACGAATGAGACCACAGTCGGTTAACTAGCTATACGGAGTCATCCCTCCGCAGCTAGCTTCTTAGATGAACTATGGTCATTTAGGCCACAGAAGTAAAGCTTAATTGGCGATGACAATGATCCGCATAGCTCTTCTGTCTGGTTGAGCCATGCGCAATTGATCTCGAACTAGCTGAACTTGACTTTCGGCTTGGACATTTTGTTTGCTTCGGTTCACTCCAGCATCCGACTGCTCATCTACTGAGCCGACTTGATCTAATCCACTAAGGTTGGTTGCACAACCAAAGCGACAATAGACCCGTGCTCAACCACACGAGTTGAGGCAATAAAGTCTTCAAGGAGGGTAGGCTGCAGTTCTGGAGCAACAATGCATTGCAAAACACCTTTTTGACTAATTGTATCTGCGACAACATTAGTCTTGCCCGAATGGTAATGAATTCCCATGTCGTAGTCCTTAACGGTCAAGATTGATTCAACAAGAGGTCTGAATGGCTCGGATTAAATCAAGGAGGTCTCATATGGTATAAAGAGGTTCAAACACTGGTCTTTGCGAGTTTGCGGGACTCTGGTACCATCACACCTCCCAGAGCACCTGTGCTACATGGCGGTAAGGGATTCCTAACCTATGTTCTTGAGAGTTTGTTTCTCTCATGAAGCGGTGTGACCACGAATTGAGCAGAAGGTAATACCGCATAGTGGTAATACCTAGTTGACGCGGTATGGATATTCCAGAGAAAGGGGGTATCGAAAGAGAGTTCTTAGAGAAGACAGAACCGAAAAGGGAGGCCTGGGTAGTTTTAGAACCCACTCAACACAAAGAACTTCCAAATTTGATCTGTTGAAGTTTGTTTTAGTCATTTAGGACTCTTTCGGAAACTTAGGTTAAGTTTTGAACTCTCATCAAAACCTAATAGTTCTATTTTATTTTAAATGCCTTGAAAAGGTTTAGAAAACAAGGGTGTTACTAATAACTTTGGTTAGCAACACCGCCCGAACTTGAAGTTGATGAAAGCGAAAAGCTAACGACTAGGGGAAATGAGATATCACCCTAGACAAAAACCAAATTAGCAAGTATATAAACTTTAAATGCTTCCAAAAAGGATCCAAAACAGCAAAGGAAACACCAAACCAAAGCTCAACTTCTTGACACAATTAACCCGTATTGAATGAACGAGTAATTGGTTGAGAAGATAAAATTTCAGCACACTACATCAAGTCTAACACTACTAAAGAGCAAGGTTAAGGCGGCAAAAATAGTGTTAGGTACTTAGCTAACTAGTATCACACCTTACCCTTTTATTCGACAAGTTTTAGTTGATTATCCTCTCATTTTCTACCCTATTTAGAAACCTTTGAGCTTGCTGTCAGGAACTGAATGATCGCTGTCCAGATTTTGCATCCAAGCCTCCTAGCCGAAACCTTCAACTCCGGAAGCTTCAAAATCTTGTAGAGGGCGGCTAACATTTCAATTTGCCAAACTCATTGGTTCCCAAAACACAATTTAAACGATAACACTATCTTTTTAGAAGAAGATGAGAGGAAAACAATTTTTAAAACTCAATTTAGAGCAAGATGAGAGAAGAAAGCTAAGATAGGTAAGGAATAAAATCTGAGAATTTACTTAAGCTTTCATAAATTATTTGATACTTTGAAAATAAGGTTTTCAAAATATCCTAAGGACGACCAAGCTTGGGTTACTACGGTTGGAATGGCTCGATACCAACTTTGAGGACCCGGTTTATTAAACTTGTACTGTTCAACCATCCACTTGGTCCTAACAAGACAAATCAAATAAACCAAGCCTCGAGATATGTATACTTCCCAGTGCAGTATACACACCCGTTACAAAATCATGCATCAATTCCATTCATACACATAGAGCCAAGCAAAAGCAACAAGCGAAAGACATAGATAATATAAAGAGAGTTAGTACAAAGAGAGCCGCTGGCCAAAAGACCTACAAATAGATAAATACAGTGAAGCAAAATGGCCATAAGATGGCGATAAACAAAAGCCAATCGGTGTGCCTTTACCCACAAGGCAACCAAGCGGACCGTCAAGCTAATCGTCCCAAACAGCGCAACACCACGACTCACAAAGTGAGGCCCTTGGGGCTCACCTTCTTCCTCTGCAACAATTAATATTAAGCAAGCGGATGAGTACAAAAATTGTTTTTGTACTGCAAGACTGACGTGTGAGATAACAGAACTATAATTAACTACATGCAAGCTTTATTTAAGTGGATGAGGCTCGGACTTATTTTGACATAAAGCAAGTTTTCATTTACAATAAGGTAATAGATTCAAAGCAAGTTTGCAATTAACTTTTATTATTCAAATAAAGAGAGACAATAATAACAATAGATGAGAACAACACCAACCTAGAAGTGACTAACCCATAGTCACCACAACAATAGCATGAAGTACCCTTCATACCACCCATGTCAAGTTTAAGTTTTTAAAGGTTGTAGTCTAGTTCTTGCACGACCTTACCAAGCATGTCCATAACCTAGGGCGAGGCTATTCGAATAGTTTTAACCTGCAGGTGTACCAATGTACCCACATGATAGACCGCCTTTCCACCAGCCACGGTTAGCACACTTCCTTTGGTATGCAGGCATAGCTAAGTCTAACAAGACGCTTTCCAATGGACGATGCTAATTAAGAGCCGCAACCCACGGGAGAAGGACACATTAGACAGCCTAACCGGTCTGCTAATGCTCCCCTCCAACACCACAAACACACAAATACAAGAACACACCCACCAACCAGCTCATAATTAACACCTCCCAAAGTACTTAGTCAAGAGAGGTTCCATATCCCCCTCGTGTGGTTAGCACGCAATAAGCGCTTGGCTTAGTGACACAAGTAACTCGGTCCTTGGGGACTTAGGCACCATTCCAAACACACCCAACAGATCACATCAACATACCATTGTGCCCAAGTCAAGATATAGTTTTGTTTTCAGTTTTTGATTTGTAAATCAATAAAACACAAGGGTTGGACATAATGGAGTAGTATAAGTATTTGTGTGATCAAGATCATCGACTAAGTCGATGATCGCCCAATACTACCGATACTAGGCATGGCTAAGCAATATTTATTTGAAATCTACTAAGTGACAAGAGCTCATCCAACGAACTCTAATCACATCAAATAACCTAGGCTCGGTAGTAGAGGATAATCATTTACCTCTGATTATGCAACTAGAGGATTAACTAATCAATTTAACAACAAATTAGCAATGCATACATAGAAGTTAAACAAAATATTAGACTTTAAAAGTAATGGGATCAATGGGAAATGATCAAACCTTGCTTGCTCGCTTGTTTGCTCAAAGCATTGCGGAGGATCGTTCTCGGGGTTACCGCAAATGTCGAAGCCTAGCGAAAAGCAAAAGAAGCGAGAACCACCCATAAGACGAGCAACACTTAACCAAAAGAGCAAGCAAAATTATCCAATTGCGGCGAAATTTATGCACAAGGTAGAACAGGAATACACCTAGACATAGAAACTGGAAAAACCTAATTTGGATTTGTGGTGCAAAGATATTCCCTAAAAACCTATTTTCGCCATAATTAGATATCGGAGCAAAAATATTTTCTAGAAATATTTTGAAGCTGAAACTTTATGGTAGCTACCTACTGGTATAGTGATAAGCCATATAAAATTTCAGGTCATTTGGAGTTATATTGAAAGAGTTATGATTTGTCTAAATTGTTTAGGGTATTAAACTAAAATATGATCCTTATGATTTTTAAAAACTGTAGAATTTGTGAAACCAATTTTCCTAGCAAATACACTAGCAGTGGGAGCTAATCCAATTGGATTCATACAAAAAAGAGCTATAGATAAAAAGATATGCATTTTACAAGTTTGCTAAAAGTTCTGAAAAACAGTATTAAGTTCACTTGTTTACTATTTTTGAAAACGGTTTTCCAGGGTTGATCGTGGTCTACAATTATTTTTATATTTAAGTTCAAGGTATGAGGAAACTAACAAAATTGGAATCATCTAATTTGGACTTACAATGAACAAGATATGAAAAAGAGAAACCACCTACTCACTTCAGTTTTGAGACTTAGCATTTTCGGGGATTTTCCTAACACCGGAGGCGTGGACGATTGAGAGCCGTCGATCTCAGATCGGGCGCCCGGTTGAATCCGAGCGACACGAGCAGCGCGCGAGAAGAGGGCGGCGGCGTGGAGAGCCGAGGCGTAGATCTCTAGATCGGACGACCACTAACGAGCCACGCCGCCGACACAGAGCTCCGCCGACAACGAGGAGCTCCGGCGCGAGCTTGCTCGGCTCGTCGCCGGCGAGAATCGCCATGGCGGCGCGGCCAAGGGCCAAATGGGATCCTAGCACTATTGCACACCTAAAGCGGCGGGACTTCGCCGGAGGTGGACGGAAACGGCGGTGCGACGCGGCGGAGCGGAGGTGACCGCTACGGGAAACATGGCAACGGCGAAATAGCTATGCCGCGCGCAAATGGGGGGTGCACGAGCACCAGGAAGGCTCTAGGGACTTAGGGGAAGGGCTCAGCGCCACCAAGGTCACGGAGGTGGCCGTGGCGAGATAGGCGGCGGCGAGCAAATGCCCAGATCCTAGACCTACGAGACTACTGCGCGCATGAAGGAAACTACCGCGTGCTTGAGCTACTACAAGGGTCCAGTAACTCACCCGGATGACGCGGAGAGGAAGATGCTGCCGGGGATGAGCTGGCAGCGCGAGCTTGCGGAGGCGCCGAAGAGCTTCACCGCGGAGGGGTCAACCTGGGCCAAGCTAGCAACACCGGTGGTACCATGAGCCGCAATACCACGAGAAGCTCCGGGAGGCGGGATTGGGAAATGGGGTCTTCTGGCATCGGAGAAGAAAGGGGCACATGGCGGCGAAAATGGGAGAATCCCAAATTAGCTTCCTCTCGAAAGGATAAGCCAAAGCGGGTGAGGTTAATGACCGGTGAGGCGAGAGGAAGGGGTTGGAGCAAAGCCGAGCGGAGAGCCAGCGGAGGGTGAGCTTCACCGAGGAGCTCGAGCTCGGTAATGGCGGCCGAGGGTGTTTAGTCGATCAGAACTCAAACACGCACCGAGAGTGCTAGCTAGAGCTCAAGGGTGGGTAAAGGAAGCTAAGGGAGGAGGCGGGAGCTTAAGTAGGAGAGGGAAGCAAGGGGGCAGCGGCACTCGCCTCGGATGCTCAAGTCCACCGCGGGGACTCGAGCACGATGGGAGCGGTGAGCACGGCGACTTTGAGGAGGGCGAGAGCGTGCATTAAATGCGAGACCGTTGGTGAGGCGGGGGACGGGGCGGTCTGCACGCCGCCCACGCTCGGCTACGCCATGGCGACCCTACGTGCGCGGCGGCGAGAAGGAGGCGACCGCCACCGTCCGATTTGCATCAAGGGCTAGCGTCGCGATCGCGTTGAAGCGGCATCGGGCAAACTTGGCGCGCGATGGAAATCAACGGCCGAGAATCGGAGGGCAACCGGAGGTCGAACGCCTACGGAGGTGAGCCGTTCGATGGAGATCAACGGTGATAGCGCGCACGCGTTGAACCGCGCGGGCGCGGTTAGTTGGCTCGGCGAGTCAAGTGACTCGAGCCGAGCGACTTCGCGCCGAGGAGCAGTGCAAACCAGTTAGGTTTTGAATTTTAAAGGCTGAAACTTTGGGGATTTAATTGAGGTATCAAATCAACTCCAAAATTTGTGAAATTTTAACTGGAGGTTGTTGACTTTAGGATTTACCTCCCATAAAATTTCCGGAGGTTTTTGAGCACTGAAATTTTCTCAAGAAATTCCAGAAGGTTATTTCAGAGGTTTGACCAAGGTTTGACTTGCCTCTAAAATATTTCAAATAATTTCCAAAAATTATGAAATAATTCAGAGGTGTTACCAAGCAACCCTAGAACCCAGGAAAAATTATTACCAAGGGTTTGACATAAGATTTGACAAAGGAGGTTTTTGAATTGATAATTGAGGGTTTTGATTTTGAATTTTCCAAAATCCTTTTACAAGAATTTCAGAACAGCTCAAAAGCACAAGGATGTAAGAAAAGTTTTAAATTATCCTCATTTTCTTACATTTGAAACACAAGTTGAAAAATGGGGATGTTACACGTGGGTTCGGGCAGTCAGCGGCACAAGGGGCGCGGCGCGGTGCGTAGCGAAAGATTTGATCAGCACCGTTGGATCGCGAAAGGAGGGCGAGATCGAGAGGGTTCTGACAGTCAACGGGTGATGAGATGCGGGCCGTTGAGCGAGGATCGGACGGCTGCATGTGAAGGTGCGATTAGGCGGTCGGTGAGTCGGCTCGCGAAGTCGAACTCGAGCAGGAACGATGCTGGCTCGATGCGAGTTTGGTGAGATTTAATTAGTTTGCCCTACTTTGATGAGGCTTAAAAATAGAAATAAATTTCCAAAAATTATGAAATAATTTGTGGGGGTTCCTGGGATGATATAGTTCCCATAAAAATTATGAAACCCTACTGTTCACATTAAAATTTGTGACATTTAAATTCAAACATGTTGTTTGTCTATGAATGTTATTTGAATTTTAATTAGGTTCAAACTGCTCCCAAAAATTTTGGAAAAATTATAGTTATTCATGAAAACTAATGTAGTATTTGATTAAATTGGTTTCAGAGGATGATCACAATTTTTTTATCACTGATTCGAATTGAAATGTGAATTTTGATGTGTATGTTCACCCCAAATTAGATTTTCCAAGTACAATATATTATGGAAATGTTTTGAATTTGATAATGCATGTTAGTGAAATACATATTAATCCAATTTAATTAGTTGGGGCTGTGACATAAGCCGTGAGGCGCAAGATGGGGTCGGGGTGAAGACTGATGCCGACGGACTGAGCGAAATCCTTCCCAGATGAAACCTTAGCTGGTGTAGCTAATGCTGCGAGATGCTTTGTAAAAGCCTTGTGGTAATCTCCCCTTGGTTCACATGTCTAAGGAAACGTGTGTACATATTAAGACGATTATCTCTTGTGGGTAAAGTGTATAACCTATGCAGAGTGTAAAACTATGTAAACAGCCATACCTACGGTCAAAGGTGGATATGTGAACTTTACTAGAGTTAGTTCTAATTCAAAAACCCTTGTGGGTGGGTGGAAAAATTGGTCGAGTGGATGTATCCTTGACCTGGTGTTGTTCTTGGGTGGTCGTACCTAGTGCTGTTAAATGGTGGATGTAATCATACTCAAAATAAGCCTGAAGATAGAGGTAACCTCTACTGATACAAATATTGCACAACTGCTCACTTTACAAAATGCAATTTGTTTAAAATGCTAAGCAATAGGATTTCTACTGCTATGTAATATTTGAAAACATTGCTTAGGCAAACAAAAGAACCGAGTCATCCTTGTTAAGCCTTGTATGTATTTACTTGCATTGTGTGTTGGTTCGCGAGCACGGAAGTTGTGCTCATTCTCGCTCCCCCCAAACCCTTCAGATAATGTGGATGATGGAGACTACGCTTTCTTTAAGGACCGATAAGTCGATGGGCAAGGATATGATGAAGAGTAGTCTAGCTCTGCCTTATTGTTCTCGCCTCAATCTAGTGGACTCGTTGGTGCTTGCGTACAACCGATATTATCCAATCCCCTTGGTTAATATCAGTCATACACAGGTTACCCCAGTCGGTGCCTATGGAGAGATGAGCTCTACCCCTTTTGCTTCCGCTGTAGTATACGTTGCTTCGTTGTGATGTAATCAATTTGAATGTTTTAGTCACGCCTTTTATGAATGATTCAGCAATGTGCCTGTGAGTGCTATCTACTCATCCAAGGAATAGCACGGTACTTTCACAAAAGGATTTGGATTGAGGAAATCTGGGTCTGACAAAAACCGACTTATCTAGGGCACTTAACTGCCGGGGAAAACGGACAATCAAGGGCAGGTTAACTGCCAGCAATACATCTAACTGCCGGAGAAACTCTAACTGTTGGGAAATAGCTAACTGCCGAGGAAACTATAACTGTCGGGGAAAAACAACTTTTCTAGGGCAGTTAACTGCTGGGAATCCACATATCTGTCGGGGAATATTTTTTCCAGTAGCACTTTACCTAGTAGTCAATAAGTGCCGGGGAAACTAATTGCCGGCAGATAATTTGCTTTGCAAAGCGGTTTTCTCTAGCAGTTTAATTGCCCTTAATACTATGCCAAGGTGTAGCGGTCGTCCATTCTTTTTATCTAATAGTTCAGATTAGTTATGATTTAGTTATACTACACATGGTAGTATGAGTAGTAGAATCTCAAGGGGTAGAATTGTAATTGCCTATGTAGAGATCACATGGCACAAGAGTAATATTTTTAACCCTAGTTGCAAAAGTCCACAATAGCATCACGAAAAAATTATAAATACAAAGAAAAGTCTATTATGCCTTTAACCAATCAATGGTCAAATTTGATTTATACAACCATCATATATTACTAGTAGAATATACCGTAAAATTTCTCACATAAAAACCATTTTGATTTGACCACCAAATCAAGATGAAAGATTCTTAGAGAAGTGAGAAGATAGTCGCATCACCCTTCAAATGGATCTCTTGCTCATTTGGGTGCTTCTTGTAACACCACGCGGCCTAAAATTCGCTAATAGCCCAACTCACCCATGGGGCGGGCACATATATGCAGCAGCTCACTTAGGCTTTTGTCCTTGCTTCGCCTAATAGGGTTAACCCGGATGTGCTATGATTTGGGCCAACATGTATAATATGCTAGTGGAACTCAATGTAAACTGACAATGTGGTAATAAAAGGCGGTGTATTACATTCTCCTCTCCCCCTAATGGGCCACCGCCCTCGATAGTGTGAAATGCCCAGAAACACCCCTTGGTACACGACCTGTGCTCTATGCCGCTACAAGGCACACGCACACGCGGTCCGTGCAGTGAGGGTTGATACTTTGATACCATCTGTAACACGCTACGGCCCAAAATTCGCTAATAGCCCACTCGTCCCACAGACGTGGCACGCATGCGTAGCACCTCACTTGGGCTTTTGTCCTCGCTTCACCCAAAAAGGTTAACCCGAAAGTCTACGATTTGGGCCAACAGGTTTTATATGCTAGTGGAACTCAATATAAACGGGCAATGTGGTACTAAAGAGCAGGGTGCTAGACTTCTCTCGCCGTTGCCATCCACACCCCGTTTATAGTAGTATCACGGCTTTTGGCTTATAAACTTAAAGTAGTTTAAGTTTTTCATAAGCCAGTTGAAAAAATCACCCCTTCTTTTAGGCTTTATCTTTTTTGCTTTTAAGTCGAAGAAATATCTTAAATAAACTGGGCCTATGTTCCAGCCGGATGACCTGACTAGCTAGGGCCAGTACACCATGGTACACTTTTACCAGGTAAACATTAACAGTCGCGAGTTGGCAAATATATAGATCGTTGAAAAAATCACTCATTTATTTAGGTTTTATCTTTTTTGCTTTTAAGTAAAAAAAATAGCCTAAATAAATCGGGCCTACGTACTCTAGCCGAATGCCCTGACTAGCTAGGACAAGTACACCATAGTACACTTTTACCAGGTAAAAATTGACGGTCGCCAGTCAGCAAATATATAGAACTTTAGCATCCAACTATCTGTATATGACAATATTGTGCTTTCACACAATGCCCCTCGCTAGCCTTTTGTGCCACCGCTCGTCCACCCAAACTCAATTTGATCGGGGTTATACCCTATATATAGCTGACATTTCTTTAAAGAATTTTTTAAAGCTGGTATGAGAACTTTTAGTGTAATTTGCATCATCTTCACACAAAAGTACTTATTTTCGCCTGATATCTCCCCCACGACCGGAACTCCTGTCAGTCAAAAGAAGATAATTAACATCCCTTGTTGCGGCCAACCCGTGCAAGTGCCCCCAACTTGCCCCGTTGCTAGTTCGGCCACTATTTTCCGAGGGCTGTGCTCCCTCTCGTCCCTCTGGGCCAAGAATAAGCGTGTGTTGTATTCCTTGTTGGCACATATATCATCTTCACTCTCATGCGCATTTCATAACTAGCATATGGAGTAGTAATAAACCTTTCTTTCGAGGTAGCTCAGTTGGCCACGGAGGATGTCGAGAACCCTGTTCGGCACGCATGCTATAAAATTACTAGCGTGTGTAGTAGAGGACGGGTGTGCACCCGTGTGGTGATGTGTGTGGAGCGTCTACCTTGTAGCATCTGAAAAAATGACCTTTCTTTTTTCGCATGGAAGTAATAGACCTTTTTCTTATGAAGAGTTAAACAACTTTAAGAAATTAAACAATTGAGAAATTTCTACGAGGTGTACCTGCCAACCTGCTATTGAAATTCAACGGGAGAACTAAATTCAAAGGTGCCTGCCGACGAAAATGTCTATCCAACAAATCAATTAATGCCTATGCATGAACTTAATCAACTGTGTCCTTTGAAGCATATATGCTACAGATTTCCCTGTATCCCTCAAACGTCACGAACATCTAGAAGCCCTCAAGCTTGGTTTCAAAAATCAAATCTCATGGAAAGCTATAGCACAATAATTAATTAATATTTGATGTACACGATATCTCTGAACACACGATTTTAGTTAAATAATTAAAGAAAACCTCTACGTACGGAAGTTACGACAAAGTTAGCTACTAGCTAGGTCGACAACTAATTTGTTCTTGCAAATTCTCCATCGTCTAGGAATAAGGACACATGTTCCATTAAGCAACTTGCAATTTGTCAACAATGTGATCCATGCATGATCCAACTGAATAATTTGGGTCTTTGACAAACAACATAATATATAAATATGCACACACTTAGTCGAGTCTATAAGCAACAGCGAGTCCATCTATTGAATTACACAGAGGAAGGCGAGTCCAGAAATTAGGGAAATAATATTCATCGATGTGTAGCAGTGTAGGCCCCTAGGTACCATGGCTTGCTCTGCATGTGTCATTGTGCCGACATTTCAGTAGCAGCTAGGAGACGAACTTTTTTTTATTATGAATTAACCTTTTTAAAATTTATTTTTATTGTTAACCTCGTAAACTTTATTTCTAATTCTGACTCTTTTAGTTATGCCATCGCCAGTGGCGTGATAAAACAACATTGTCACGTCATAGGATAAGTCCGTTAAATAACACTTTTTGTTACGCTATTGGTGGTGGTGTGACCAAACAACACTGTCACGCCACTAGTGGTGGTGCGATAAGAGCTTGACAAGATACGGGCTGGCGTGACAGTATTATTTTGTCACATTACGGGTGGTGGCGTGACTAAAGATGTCAGAATTAGAAATAAAATTTGCGGGATTAACAATAAAAATAAATTAATAAAAGGTTAATTAATAAAAAAATTCCTAGGAGACGTGTGTAGCTTCACGACGCGAGGGCAAGTCAAGCGTGAAGTGCATGTGCAGATATTCGTCTCCCCTCCCGCGGATATCCTCGCCGTGGTCCCGGTGGACAAACGCTTGTTGGCACAAGCAAACGACCGACCAGATTAATCAAAGGCTTTCAATTCGGCACAAGCAACCGAGCAGAGACTAATCCAAAGGCCTCGTCGAATAAGCTACCGACAAGAGCATGTGGATTAAGTGTACTAAAACATGAGCATATGTAGCACAAGAGTCACAACCCACAAGAGCGTATACAGTACAAGTCACGACTCACGAGCCAACGGATTGTAGTAGAGTCCTGCTACTACGAGCCAACGCGGCACTGAACTGGCTTAGGACGAGAGTGTGAGTCTGTGAGACGCGTCGCTCATGTGATGGCGCTCGTCGTACGTCCGTCGTATCAACAACTTTTTGTCCGTATTAACGTGATTTTGTTTTGTATTTACAAAAGTAGACAGGGCTGAAAATAATGTGCAAAAATAGTACCATGATCACACGATGGTCGTGCGGCGGCCACCCCCATCCGCCATGCGTCGCTTCCACACGGCCGCCGTGCGTTCACGCCCACGCGCCGCCGTGCGTTCGCCTTAGGGTTAAGCTGAGATTAGGTAGTAGGGTTAGGGTTTAAACGATGATTTTAATTTTAATTTTAAAATATAGCAAACGGCTTCAAAACTTTATGAAATTTTACGTGGAGTCCCTAACACTGTGTACTTACTTGTGTAAATTTGCCACGCTACAGGTATTTTAAAATTGAAACGAAAATCACCGTTTAAAACCTGACCTTAATTCCTAATCCCGCTTAACCTAAGGGGACACGTGGCGGCGTGGCGCGACCGCGCGACGATCGTCGGCGCAACGCCACCGCGTGGCGGCGTGCGGAAGTGGTGCGTGGCGGCGTGGGTGGTGTGCCGCCACGACGGCTATCGCGATCGTAGTGCTATTTTTGCACATAATTTTCATACGACTACTTTTGTAAATACGAAACAAAATCACGTTAATACGGGCAAAATTCCGTATCAACAAAAATGGTATGCGTAGCATTTTACATCGTAGTATTAGATCTGGGGCTTCTATCCTGTGGTGGAGCCAGATCTTAAACTCCGTTGGGCCAATGCCTCTTAAATCCTTAAATTTTTATGCATTTTACATTAAATATCGATAGTATTAACGCTATTTGGCAAGAATCTATGGATCGCTTGACCCCACAGGTCACAACGTGGCTCAGCCTGCTTCTATATATATATATATATATATATATATATATATATATATATATATATATATATATATATATATATATATATATATATATATATATATATATACACACACGGTGTAGTGCAGCTAGCGTGTGAGAGAAGGATTTGGCCAAAATAAAGTACTAGATGTGTAGGCACATGTAGTTACTGCGCGACGGAGGAGTGCTACTCACGCATTTATCTAGACTATCCTATTAAAGAATCGATGGTCGAGATTTAGTTTACTGCGAGGTCATTGGCACGCTTACTTGATCAACATAGGATATCCGACATACAGACTCTGCACACAGCTTGTGTGCGGTCTCTCTGTCGAGCGTATAGCAGATCTGGATCCTAGTTTTAGTAGGAGTATGTGATAAAGGCCAAGCCTAGGCGCCTACCTCTGACCTCTCGTGTGTACTATATTTGTGTAGGAAGTACTGATTGCATTAGAACAATGAATGGTTAATGCTAATGCTGCAAGCTAGCAATGGTCCTTGATTTGGACCACCAAAACAGATCTCACCAATCAAACAAACTGAGTAGCTCTCCAAAGATTCCTTAATTTGTTTCCCAACTTAGAGCATGAAGAAGGGGTTCCTTAATTTTCTTCAACTGATCAACTACCCAAGGAGTCACAATTCAATCGATTTAAGCTAGCAATTCACTGATGCTATAGTCCAGCAGTCAAAACGAAATCGATCATACACAGGGATATAATAATGTTTTTGCAGCTAAATTTGCACCACCAGCAGATCATACACTTTATGCTATGATTCAAGCTAATAGAAGCAGGGATCGATGTTAGCGTGATCATGTGGTGCCACATATTCACATGCTGGGCTTAGAATCATTCGTTCAACTTCCACTTTCTACTTTGTCTCCCCTCAAGAACACAAAGAAAGAGTAAGATAACAGAAGGCACAACAAACTAAAGTACGTGGGAAACGAAAACAATAAAGTACAAGCAGTGAAGTGTTGTGAGCATCTAATGGGGACAATTAATCAATTAGTTAACTACACTCTTTTTGTTGTTTCCCTTAGTTAGATATGTTGTACACTCACGTACTTTACCTTTATGTTGGGCCATGCATGATGGACTCACTGGAACTATAGCTTTTCTCCCATGTACATAAGCATATATATCCACACAAAAGCGGACAAGACAAAGGCAAATATGTGGTCATTAACTTCGCGTGCACCCTATATGTATCCACGAGGACAGATTGTCGGGACCGGAATTTAAATTTTAAATCCACATGTATTTATTATGCTAGTCCTATGTTCAGTAGCTAGCATACATATTCAACAATATTCATATCATATCTATACACGGGTAATAAGATAAAGTAGTACATAATATTAAACATCCATACATAGGTCTACACGACCAAGTTTTACACGGAGGGGCTGACCGGCCAAATAGTTTACATAAAGATTTTGCAGTGAGAAATAAACGATGAGTAAAAGATAACGGCCCAAATGATATGCCTCACCCACAAGCAACCAACCGGGTTAAAGCCCTAGAACTCGGTGTCAACATCGCCAAAACCAGACATAAAAGTATTCGATCGATGATTGTCATCCACGACTTCGAATTTGTTTAACAAGAAATTGTGAGTACAAAATTGTACTCAATAAGACTTTATAGCAAAGATTATATATTTATAGCAAAGATTATATAATATGCAAAGCTATGTCAAAAGAAATGGCTATCCTACCAAGTTTCCCATTTTGCATAAACCGTGCTTTCATTTACAATAACAGGTAACATATATCAATCGAAGTAGTAAAAGCTATTAACATTGATAAACTAATAATAATAATAACGCATAAATATCATAAATCAACAAGTGGTTTGCTGCCCTAATATCAAAACAGAAGCACAATTCCATTTTCCGAACAAGATATGAATGGATTCCCAAATCATTTTGCAAAACATAAAACTACTAAGGCTTATGCACGAAGTCGTCTATAACCGAGAACACACTATTTGAATAGATTTACACTCTGTAGAGGTTGTACAACTTTACCCACATGACTTAAACATCCCACCATATCAACCATGTCACACGATACCACTCAGTTGCACTGGTTTGAGAGTTCATGACAAAGCCTTTGCATTACGGTCCTAGCAACAAACCGCGCTCGATACCTTCTTAAGATATGGAGAGCTCTCAAAATCCTAAGAACTCAAACGTTGTGTTGGTAAACTTTGTGGTCCTCACAAAGCGCCTCGAATAGTGGATGCCTTCCATATACGCACTAGCCCAAATTTTCCAACCTACAATTTACCACCTTTAGTTTGATTGCTAGAACACGATAACTTATTATGCTAGGGCCTTCCCATAAAAGTCACGTGTGGTTTGCACTCGATATCTTGAGTCGACTACACCATAGACTCGGTCCTTAGCACCCGGGCAAGACAACCACAACCAAAGTCTCGTTCACTGCACCTGTCTCAACATACACTCGCTCAAGTCTAAAACAAATTTTAGTTTTCACTTGATAGCCAAAATAACAGAGGTACATGTATACAAGTGTTTCCCATAATTGATCATTTTATCAAATTGTTCCAACCTATCAAAACTAGTATCGATATGCGTATGGCTAAGCATCAACTAATTCATACCATCTAAAATTCCACAAGTATACCAATTTATAAAGGTAGGATCAATGCAACAATTGGATATAACTACCAACCTTACCAACATATCCATTTTATAAAAAAAATACTCACATGCACAATAATTTTTAAACACAATACATACATAATAGTGAAAATATGGGATCAAATATGGTGAAAGGAGTGATGTGGCCCGGAGTACCATTACCACCACTTTGCCTGGTGCTACACCAAGCCAATCTACAAGTACAAGGTCAGGTGATGTTGATCGAGTACATGGAGACAAGCTGAACCTAGGTGCAAGCCGAGCCAGAAGGAAGCGGGGTCCACGACCAATTCAGCAAGGTCTACGACCAGCTCCTGGAGGTCTACGACCAGATCTCCAAAGTCTATGACCAGTTCACAAAGGTCTACGACCACTTTCACAGGGTCCACGACCACTTCAAGAAGGTTTACGACCAGTTTCACCAGCTCTACGACCAATACTTGGTGAAAGGAGTACTCGTCGTGAATAGTACTTGTTAGGAACAGTACCAGGCGGAAGGAGCACTCGTCGTGAACAGTATTCGGCGGGAAGCGTACACGGCGAGAACAATACTCGACGTCAATAGTACTCGGTGGGAACATTCAGTGTCCAGGTGGTCTACGACCACGACCAGTTGGCCCATGACCACGACCAGTTAGCCTACGACCAAGTCCACGACCGGGAGATCCAAACTAAATCATGAGAAGGATTCTTGGAGCTGAGATATTTTTGTTTGTAGATAAGTTTTGGTATATATCTTTTAGTTTGATTTGGTTGTAATCTTTCTATAACTGTACTAGAAAAGAATTCCAATTGTAATCTTTTCATAACTGTATTAGGAAAGAATCTTTGTATGATACGAGAGTTAGAGATAGAATCGGCCGCACCCGTAGGTGCTAATATAAGGCCAAGACATTGCCCATTGTAACAGGGGGAGAATTTTAGAAGAAAATACAGAAAAGTCACGGCGACTTTATGGCGCAATATCTTGCGTGTTTGTTGAGGTTTTCCCATCTAGGGTTTGTTGAGGTCGGTGCAAGGCAAGAACGCGTCGTTCTTGAGATTGCCTACGGAATCTATACGATTCAACTCGTCTAATTCGTTATCTTTGCTGTTCACGGTTTAGAGAGGCTTCGAGTTCATGCTTCTAATCGTCCTTGTGATTGATTAGTGCGTGAATCCCAGGATATCCATCTACGATGTGACGTGGTTGCATGCAGGAGCACTGCTATCTTCATCACCGCAAGACGAAGGGTCGACTCCGTCATTTGTACCACGAAAGATCGGGCAACCATACGCATCAGCTAGTTTACTAGTTAGTCTGTATCAAGGAGGGTGCTTGCCTTGCTATGTGAACACTTACTTTGGCTCTAGATCCACTTTACTCGCTTCTGGCACGTCGATTTCTAATGAGAGAAAGCAAAACAAACACAAATAGATACCAAATAAATTCATAATGAGTCAAAAATTCACAAATGTGGTACCAGAAGAAAGAGCATGCTTTTATAAAAAAAAAAAATCAAGACAAAAATGAGGCTAATCGTACTTCATATGAGTGAGAACTGGTGATCAGAAGTTTGCCGGGGAGAAAATCCTAGAAAAATAAAGAAAAAAATATTGTTCACCTAGGGTTTCGGATTTCCTTTTTTCTTTCTAAAGGAAATTCAAGTTAATTTATTTGTACTGGTGATAGGTGGGACCAGTCTCGATGGACGAGTTCACGAGGCTTGGACTATCTTTATGGGACCTACATGCAGTGACCAAACAACATAATCTATATTTAATTAGAAATATAATTAACTTAAGATATAGGGCTCACATGTCATGAGAACATTAGACTAATGCATAGGTAATTAGTTAAACACAGTTAATTAGTGCTAACTTAATCTCTACTGGTAGGGCCTACATGTCATAGAGACGGACATTTAAACTCAGATTAATTACAAATTTGATTAATATAATCATGTCAGCCCACTTATCATTCACTAGTTATGATTAACACATGATTAATAAGACTAATTTAATCCTAACAATGTTATTAGCGCTAATCCTTGTGGGGCCACTACCAGGGAGAGAAAACAAAGAGGGCGAGAGGCAACCATGGTCGAGAGCTTGGCGAGCTCGGCGTGGCGGCGCGTGAGCGGGTGGGCGGCATGTGCAAAATCAAAAACGGTTCAAGGATCTCATAGGGAGTCCAATGGTAGCGGTGGCGACCAGAGAGGAGGATGGAGGCGGTGGCACGGTGGTGCTGAGAGGCGAGGCTGGCTCTTGCGTGCAATGACATCGGTGTAGAAATGAAAGGCAGCAAAACTAGGGCACAAAGCGAGCTAGAGGGAGTCCTAGAGATGCTATAGGAATGGCACGGAGAACAATGGTCATCGGAGCGGCACCGGCATTGAGTTCGCGACGATGGCATCCCATGATGACTTTGAGCTGAAAAGGAGTGTTGGGTTAGGAAGATGGGGTTTTATAGATGTTCAAATCGACCATGCCCATGCTTAAAGCTCACCAGAAAGGGAGAATGGCGATGGCGACGAGGCTTGGCTAGAGCGGAGGAAGACGATGGCGTTCGGCGATATCTTTATAAACCAAGAAATTGACGAGGGTTTTAGAATAGGGATGGATTGGTGCAATGTGACATGGTCAAAAGTTCAAGAGCTCACTGAAATGATGGCGGCCACGGTGGATGCGCGCGCGAGCGCGCACGCCGAGCTCGAGACGACGGTGCGTTCTGGTTGAACCAATGGACAGAATGGATGGGTAAGCGGTGAAATGGAAAAGGTGATGTCTGTAGGAGGAGGAGATGACACAGTCGGCTAGGGTTGAAATAGAGAGATTTCGTGAAAACAATGAGTGGCATAGCGTCTCTCTTTGATCGGGACCTCGAGGCATCTGCAGAGGATTCGAGGGCTTCGACTAGCATGCTTGACGGGTCGAAATCAGTGGCTTTTGCAGGCGGCACTGTAGAGCTATAGGACCTGGGAGCTCGGCTCCAAAAGTGTCGGTGCGAGCTGAAAGAAGGAGCCTGCTAGGTGGGCCCGTGGCGTCAGTGAGGAAGGGAGAGCACGAGAGAGGAGACGGATTCAACATATTACTCTTTTGTGCGGAGAAAGCGGAAAATAAGAGGAGGAGGAGGCGGTCAGTGGGATGCAATTGGGTGGATGGTGTCGGGAGCGGACGAAAGATGGTTGGCCGAGGCTAGATTCGCCCAGAAGGAGATTTCAAATTTTAATTGTTTTATGAATTAATTAACTCTAGAAATCAAGTTGTAATTTTTAAAACTAACAAACTAACTTCAAAAAAAATTAAATTTTTGGAGGCACTTTAGATTATTTATAAACCATTTAAATTATTTTATGGTTCTATTCAAGTCTTAAATAATTACATAAATTCATTTTCAGCAGCTGGAAATTAAGAAAAGTCTTTTCTTTAATGCAGAATTTTTTTTAGAATGCATGAAAACTGCAGAAATGATGATTTAGAAATTAATTTTGTAGTTTTTAGTAATTTTGGGATGATACACATACTCTGTACTC
The DNA here is from genome assembly GCA_036346255.1 of Ampelocalamus luodianensis. Classification (NCBI taxonomy): domain Eukaryota; kingdom Viridiplantae; phylum Streptophyta; class Magnoliopsida; order Poales; family Poaceae; genus Ampelocalamus; species Ampelocalamus luodianensis. The sequence goes on from CM070618.1 coordinate 25,148,314, forward strand.
CACACCCATCCTAGTACTCTCATACTCCCATCTATAAAACACGATGCAAATAGTCATATTTTTATTATTTATATTATGATATAGTCAAGTATACTATGAAAATTCAACTAGAAAGTTATCTTACATTAGGGAAAGAAAAAGACAAAATTCAGTGAATAGTGTCTTGTATCTAATTTATATTTTCGATTACCTTTTCAGAGAATTTGTTCCTTTTGTTTCTCAATATCTAGATGAAATTTATGTTTGAAATTTGGTGGCATAATAGCTTGATTTTGTGTCGAAGACTATAAAAAAATTGGAATTTTATAACTATTTGCACGTGTTTTGAAGAGAGGAGTATGAGAGTACTTGAAGGGTGGGAAGTACATGATATGTTCTCATATATCCATTATAGCTTTCATGCTCAAGTTGGGCATTAGTCTCTGCTGGAAATACTAACGCCAAATTTTATAATAAGAAATTAACACAGATAAACAAAAATGATAGGAACATAGACACACAAAGAAAATCACTTTCCATTTCACGTTTATTTTTACTAATTTCTCTCCTCCATTGAATTTCGACCAAATTTAATTCTTGTTGAGATGTACCATTTCCTGCTTGTGGAAGAATCGAAGTAGTAGTAAACACTACTACACACGCCTCATCATGCAGCGGTTCGAGCGGTCATCACGACGGTTCCAACCGCTCGTGTTTTTGTACGTCTGTGATAAGGCGGCGGTTATCACGACGGTTAAACATCCGTCGTGATAAAGTCACAACACGAGCGGTTCTAATTATATAACCGTCAGTGATATCTATTATCACGACGGCTCTATTCAAGAACCGCATTATAGACGCATATCACGAGCGGCTCTATTTAATAACCGTCGTGATATACATATCCTGCACGGTTCGTAAATAGAACCGCTCAGTGATAAAGGATATCCTGACGGTTATATTTACGAACCGCTCGGATATGTGTATATCACGACGGTTATATAATAGAGCCGTCAGGATTATACATATCACGAGCGGTTTGATTGATAAACCGTCTGTGATAGTTATTTCAAGATAACTATTTTTAAAAATTTTCGCTAGCCTCGTGATTGCTAGCCATGCCCTCTGAAAATAAGCGAGCGTAAAATAGATACATCACAGATATCAATCGTTTACAACCCAAAGTGATCATTGTCATACAAACGAACATATATCAAATACTGATCAAACATTGTAATATCAACTCGTTCAGAAAATATTGTCATACAACCCAAAGTGACAACCCAAAGTTTACCATTGAATCACAACTATTCAAAGTGAATTACAACTATATAAAATATATTAATTGTTTCAAGGTCGTTCAGTAGTGAAACTCTCCGTTGGTCGATGATATTCGTGCGTGATGAAGGTGCGAGCCTCCTCGAACATCCGAGATCTCTTTACGAACGAGTGAATCTAAATCTATATTCAAAACCTACAAACAAGAGTAAAGTGTTACACATATATATTTAAATTTATAATTAGCAATTATTGCGAGATTGACCAACCTCGGGATCCGGCAACCTAGCACTCATGAGAATCGCATATGATGGCAAGCGAGAATGCACATTCTTACGCTTTTCTGGCGTTGAAAAATAGAATTACATATATAGGTATAGTCGGTTCGAGACGCATTATTACGAGTATGATATAGGATTATTGTGTTGTAGCACGTCTGGAAATCGCGTCCCGTGATTAAGTGTGGCGTTCGTTCCTTGTATAGCCCTCCTCGGCAATATAGGAGATGAACGACCTACATGTTTCCAAAAAGTTAACCTCGGCCATTTCAAACGAAGGAAGACTACAATAGAGTTATGTATGGAGGAAATGAGCACACATCGACTACTTCTTGCACAAGGGTGAAGTCGTGGCCTTTTTCATTAGGGAATCAAGGTATAGTACTGATTCCTCTTTGGTATAATGACTAGAAGGATCCAAAGATGCCTACTCATGTATGTCGCTATAGTCATTAAACCTAAGTTCATATCACATATAAAGTACAAATGAAATTTGTATAGCAAGTAGTGAAGCACTTACTTACGTTGTAGGGCACCATTATGTAGTCCACGTAGTTTTGAGCAAGCAATCCCGCCGTTATGTATTTCTCGGCGTAGGATGCGTGCGCCAAGATGGTTTGCTCGAGACCACGTGTGGGTCGAGAAACCCACCGGTTCTTTCAATCGCCGCGGTTTTAATCATGTATCTATACATAAGCAATGAGTTGTTATATTACGTGAATGTACGTGAATGTAGAACTTGATTGTACACACTTACGATGTCCAAATCGTAGAAGTGAGGCATCGAGGGCTTTGAGGTTGAATAGGTCGAACAAGTCGTGAAGCCCACGATGAAGAAGCGCTCGTGGAGGAAATAGTCCTCCGTGTATCGGCGGTGATTCCATCGCGCACCCTTTCTCTTTGGTCTTCTTCAAGTACCGGCTATGCAAACTCGACAACCTAATCCAGCGTAGGCTATCTGTGCTCGTCGCCAACGGACTTCCAAAGAGTATTTCTTAGGGTTAGGAGGCTAAGCGCTTAATGTTCTTCGATTTCGATTTGTCTGAGCGACTTGCGCTCTCGCGTCTTCCTCTGTCGACGACTCGGGAACGATACGGCGCACGCTTTTTTGTTCGTTCGGTGTCTTCTCCACGGAACCGATGAGGCGGGCTTCGAGCGAAGGTTGAGGTGCGGTCATGGAGGTCTGTTGGAGAGACATGGTCGTGTCGAGGTGGTTGGGGTAGAGTCATCAAAGGTTGAGGCGACGCTGCAGGTCCGGGACGATGTCCTTCAAAAGTTAAATTGGAGGGGCATGGTCGTGTGGAGATGGTTGGGGTGGAGTCATCGAAGGTTGAGGCGACCTGCGAGGTCGAGCGATGTCCTTCTTTGGCCACCAATAAAGCATGCATGGGCATCCCCTAGTGTTATGATTTCGTCGTTCGGCGAATCTCCGGTAGGGCGGCCCTAAAATTATCTTGTACCATGTCCACGGACCTGGCGTAACCTGCGCCACACGGCACCGTCTTGCACTATCCCTTCATTGCATGGATACACCACCCCGCCCACCTCAATAGACATCCCAACCATCCTCACTTGGAGTGTGCGGTCGTCGGCTCCTACAAAGCGATACGCAATTAGCTAAGGCGTCCTATAGGTCTATCTTTGGAGCATTCCGAGATGTACATTACCTTGATGTCGTCGATAGGTAATTGGACATCATCGTGTTCACAATTTTGCGTGGGCGCGGCGCTACTCCGATGTTGAGGAGGATCGCCTACCAAAACAACGGGCGGCTGCGGCGGTTGTTGAGGAGTAGTAGTTGATTCACTTGGTCACGCAATCTTGCTATCTTTTCTTCAAATTTTGCGATAAGCACCGTTCTCTTCCTTCAAATTTTGAAGTAAGCACATGTTCCAACAACGTGTCGTGCTCGGCCTTGGATCTCTTCCCTGCTCCTATACGTGCGAGTCGCCCGGGAATCCATCCCTCCAAGATCGTTAACCCCTTTGCCTCGCGTGCGACCAGGTGCTCCTTGTTTCCCGGCCGTAGTTAGTATATCCTTCTCCTGCTCGCTTGGAAGGAGCTTTGAACATGCGGAACTCAATTCTTGCTGCAAGAGGTCATCATGTTATTATATACATTATGAAGTTATAGACTTATTAACAACTAGGTAGTTCGAAGACATTTACCACACGGTTGGCCACATCCCGTCTGGGTTTGTGAAAGAGATTTCGCCGAAGACGTGGCGATGCCTCGCTCTTAACCGGGAGAGAGCGCTGATGCCGTGATCTCGGCAAATGGCCTTGTTTCGTTCGCGTCCTCCGCCGCCATTGCGCGGTTTTACTGCGTACCAGCGGTGCCGAGTTTGTGGGGTGAGTGTTAAGTGCGGAGAGCCTTGTGCGTCGCACTTTCCTCAAGAAATTCGGCGTCGTCTTCATTTGCACAAAGGCGTCCCATATATCCCGCGACAAGAATTTATACGCCGTGAAGGCGTTCGGCCGATGTTCACGCACCTTGTGACAAGCACGCTCTTGAAGGTCCTCCACGCCTTCCGATCGAGAGCAACGCTGCTTCCACGCGCCAGTGCTGCGGTGGGAAAGTGAACGATTTTAAAACTTCGTCCCACACCAAGCTTCTCGAACATCCGACCACGTGTCGGCTCGGTGTGGTGATGGGGACCCGTTCCTTCAAGTATCCCGCACAAGGTTGGAATCTCGCCACGCTTTGGGGGACTCACGGGGATCCCATTGGCATTGACCTCCGTGGCGGTCATTATGCCCGGAGGAATTCTCGATGTTCCTCGCCATCTCGCGTCGTACCACTTTCCTCGGAGATCGGGCGGCGAAGATGGTGCGGACGCCATGTCGCTTACTTGCTATCTATATATGCACGAGCAATATCGTAAGCTCTAACCGACTGATTCAGCGGTTTACTCAACTTAACGAAAATGATGCACAAGCGTATAATATATAAAGAAGGATTGATGGTAGTTTGTGCTCTCGGAAGAGAGTTGCAAAAGAACAAGTCTTTGCCATCTCAATCCTATTGTCTATACTCTTCATTAAATGAATATGATAGTATAAATTCAAACTATGAGCTCTAAACAATACTTTGCTTAATCACAAATGATCTCAATCATTCAAAAATGATCTCTTAACTATCACATTCAATCTCGGTATAAGAGAAAAGTTCATCACAGAGCGAACAGAACAAAGCCCATGATCAATTTGAGTTCACATTATCAAAGACTATCAAAGTCACATCACGGAGGGTTCGTCAATACAATAGAGCTTATGAATGAACTAACAAGTATATCAAATTGACGGATGCATTCAAATGCATGACAACTAGCATTCAACCGAAAGTAACAAATTAACAGTATATGAAATTGACGAGAGCAAGTAATTTGTACAATAGAGCTCAAGAATCAACTAACTATCACATTCAATCTCGGTATAAGACGAGTTCATCACGAGCATGTCAACAAAGCCCACCGATCAATTTGCGGATCTTTAGGAATACTCACGGAGGATGCCGCACAACAACTCACGGTGCAAGGAGGAGGCCGGTGCGGGGGAGGCCGACGCGGGGAGGAGGAGAGGCGCGGGAGGAGGCCGACACGGGAGGAGGACGGCGCGGGAGGAGGCCGGTGCGAGAGGAGGAGGCCGACACGGGAGGAGGCCGACACGGGAGGAGGCCGCGTCGAGGCGAGGCGCGTCGTCGATGAAGGCGGCGGCGTCGGGTCTTCTGGCCGGGAGGTGAGCAGGCGAACCCTAGAGGAGCCGAGAGCGCGCGAGAGCCTAAGGGCGCGGGAGGCGAAGTGGCGAGTAAAGAGCAAAACCCTAGGTGCGCCTTTTAATAAAAAGAATATCACGAGCGGCTCTATTAAAGAACGCTCGAGATATCGACAATATCACGACGGCTCTATTTAAGCACCGTGCGTGATAATATCACGACGGTTTGCTTAAGAGAAATGCGAGATATCCTCAATATCACGAGCGGTGCCATTCAAGAACCGTGCAGCGATATTGAGGATATCTCGACGATTCTTTAAGAAAATGCGTGATATTATCACAGACGGTGCTTAAATAGAGCCGTCTGTGATATTGTGGATATCTCAGACGGTTCTTTAATAGAGCCGTCTGTGATAATATATCACAGACGGATCCATCATAGAGCCGTCTGTGCTATGGATCTCATTCCCTTCATCTCCCGCGCGAGTGTCTCTTCGTCTCCTGCTCCAGCTTTTATATAAATAGACAACCCTTATCAAAGGGATTTCTCACGAACCTCCTTGATCATCCCCTCTCTCTCCACAAATTCCAAATGGCTTCCTCTCTCGTCCCGGCTGTACTGGCCTACATTTTGGTTGTGTACTCGCACCTCTCTGATCGCAACCTGGCCCAAGCTGCGAACAAGGCGTCCGTTCGCAATGCAATCCGTTGTAGACCCTCCCATCTACCGGAGACCATAACGGCGATCATCGGTCGATTGGAGCTCCTCCTCCAACAGACCAGTGCGAGGCTCTCCAGCATCCGGCGAGTAAACCTCGTCGTGGAGATTGTCCTATGGAACTCTTTGGTCGCACCGAGGATGCAGCCCAGAGAGTCGAGGATGACATCGACATTGCAGGAGAGCGGGTCCGCCTAGCCGAGACTGTGGAGACCAGGGTTGATGGCCTCGGGCTATATGGGACTTGATTACGAGTCGAACATCTACAAGAGGAAATTGGCGTGCAAGGTCACGGTGGGCGTTTGGTGAGGCGGTCGGTGATCCGCTCCCACTGAAGCCGAGCGAGAATGCGTCACGAAGATTTGAAGACTAAGATAGGATCACTCATCCTTTTTTTATCGTGCGTGATGTAAAAACGATAAGGCCAATCTATTATGCATGCGTGATGTAAATATGGTCTTTTTATGCGTGATAATAATATCACCGCGGTTATTTAATAGAGCCGCTGCGTGATACTAGTATATTACGACGGTTCTCAAATTGAACCGTCGTGATATTTCACGAGCGGTTTTATTCAAACCGTGCGTGATAAGGCGTCCTCCTCACGAGGCGGTTCATATTACCAACCGTCTCGTGATACTTCACGAGCGGTTCGATATGAACCGTCGTGATATGTCCTCATCACGAGCGGTTCATATACTGAACCGTCGTGAAGATCACAAGCGGTTCGTAATATGAACCGTCTGTGATGAGGACATATCACTGACAGTTCCCGACGTTCCAAAGGGAACCGCGTATAAGATCGCTCTGACGGCTCCTTTGGAACCGTGCGTGATGAGGTGTCTGCTATTGCCTGTTTTGTAGTAGTGAAAAGAAAATAAATTAGATAACCTTTATTCCAAATAGTAAATAAAGAGCCACATTTATAAACATATTTGTCTTTAGGAACCGTGGCTGGATTGTAAGACAAGCCACTTTGGTCTCCCCATGCGTGATCGATCTCCCTATCGACCAAATATGCAAATTAAAGTGAGAAACATATATAGTCAGGTCTGAAATCAAGCCTCTCGGACCCGGTAGCCGCAACCAAATAAGGCAGCAAACACACGAAAGTAGATATGCGCACGTATACTACGGAAGCAAATCCTCTTGCATTAAGCGGTAATGGCATGATGTCATTATCACCGTGGACCGGAGATCTTATCATATGTTGCAGCAAGTACTGTAGCACCACCACGTCGAATCTGTGGCAACACTTTGTATCGCTGTTCTTCACGAATCAGATGGTCAGATTCTCCCATACACAACAAAAAAAAAAAAAGAGAGATGTATATAGGCTGGTACGTCCCACCCTCGTTCCCATTGTCACCGGCCGGTATCTTCTTGGGATAAAAGGACGGTTACATAAGTTTCTTCTTGAAAAAAAATGATATTATGACAAGAATTAACAGACATATCCATATGTGGCCTCGCCTACCGCGCTCTCCATGTCCATTGTTCTTGAGAAGAAAAAATGGTGCAAATAAGGTTTCTTTTTTTAGGGAACATATGCATGTTTGAAATACAGAAATCTTATAGGAATTTAATACAAAGAAACTACGTACATTTAATTTATAAGGTAAAATTATACTATTTGTTTAGATAACTAAATTATAAAGTTTGACTTTCCAAACAGCCAATTCTAAGGTCTCGTTTGAAATCGTTGAAATCTTGAGGAAATTGTATTTTTTTGTCTGAAAACTCATGTGAATTCATCTAAAATTAATCATTGAGGCGTTGAATTGCCGAATATACGGACTCTTACGTGTGTAAGCAAGATTTGGGCGTACACTTAAGCATATATACAACTAATGCAATCCCCTAAACTCGTACATATACGCTCAAGGAAAAAAGGAGCTAGCTCAAAATGCATTGATTTGAGAAATTGATGAAATGATAGCTTTGCAATACCCTAATTAATATTTATCGAGCAAGAGAAATCAGGAAGAAACAAATCTAATCAATCGGTTTGCAATTAAGTACACAAAAGCTATCTCTTCCAGAAAACAAAAGCTGACCATCAAATTTAATTAATGAAAGCTAAAACAACACATATGCAACCATATGGCCCTGTTAATTGTATAGAGGTGGGTATCACTACTTTTGTCAAAGAGAGCAGCATCATATCACGCTCTACGCACACGGTCTCTCCTCAAGAACTGTGAACGCAAATCCCTTCTTTATAAGGAAAAATTACTCACATGTCACTTAAAGTTGTCTAGATTCCTTTTGTGCCACTAAAAAAGTTTGATCCCCTACATGTAGAATATCGACTATAGAGGATCGAACTTTTTTTTAGTGACATAAAATAAATCGGGACAACTTTAAGCAGTATGCAGGAATTTTCTCTCTATATAAACCCTCCCAGTGTCCCATCTGATGTGCATATCATCCACTACTAGCCAGAATATATACAATACACACTCCCAGACAGGTACACTAGCAAATGGATCGTTTGGTGGTAGTGGCCATGGTGGCCGTCGTGCTGGTGTGCCTCCAGCTGCCGGCGGCGACCCGCGGGCAGCTGCAGGTGGGGTTCTACAACACAAGCTGCCCCAACGCGGAGTCGCTGGTCCGGCAGGCCGTGGCGAACGCCTTCGCCAACAACTCCGGCATCGCCGCTGGCCTCATCCGCCTCCATTTCCATGACTGCTTCGTCAGGGTTTGTATTAATTAGCTCCTAGGTAGTTCCATTCTTGTTTTGCACAACCGACAAATCGAACGATTATGCTCCCCTCCTAGGAAGTTTTTTGTTATTCTAGTAGCTTGTCTGACACTCTGACTTGCCTTTTAGCTCGGAGTGGAAAAGAATTTAACAATTTCTATTTTGTTCACTCTCGCACTAAATATGTAGTCGTGGATGCTCATGCTCTCCTCCTTTTCTTTTCAAGTTTCTTTAGTTCCTTTCTCTTCTTTTCTGGAGATGTTGATCGATATATAAGCACACATGCATAACTGCAAAACTGCTGACAGTAGAAATATGTGCTACTACTGCGGAGTACTATGTACTGAAAAAAAGATGGTCACTAATAAATAATGCATTGGAATAAACAGATTTCTTTGCAAGTTTGACAAATTAGTGTGGCTCGCATCGCATATATCGTCCCCTTGCCCTCCATTGATTAGTGTAATAGTCTTTACCCATGCACGGAGGAAGCGTAAAGTCCTCTCGTATAGCTGGATAGTTGAAATTAAAAGTGAAAGGGCCCCCTGTTATCTGTTGATCCTCGAGAGTCAAACAAAGTGACGAAATGTCCAAAAACAAAGTCGAAGCAAGCAAGCAGCATATATACCGTTATTCTTCTACCTGCTCCCGATCGAACTGATAGACGTAGCTTTTTTTTTCAGATTTTCAGGCTGCATTACTGTACGCCTGTCCTGTTTATATGGACAAGTTAACTGAATAGTTCGAGTACGTCGTAGCTAGGTGGAAGACAGACAAGCAGATGCATGCTCCGACGACGATGGTCTGCTTAATTGCACTCCATCTGCTTGCTCCACATCTAGATTCTAGATAGGTTTCTTAGGACAGAGGAAATGCCAGTTCCAGATAGTGACCTCCCAACTAATCAACTAGGCTCTCGTGTTCAACCTTCACGGCCTCGTAAATCGGAGACTGCTACCTCATGTGGACACACAACAGATACCTACCTAAAAGATACCTTCTGGAGCATTTTTTACTTTTCGGCCCTATTTAGAACGTGGATTTCTTTTTCGATTCTTATAGAAGCCAAACTATTTCCTACGTTCTCTCATTAGCCAGTGCGTCTATTCGATCCTCTCTTTAAAGGAAAAACGGTAGTCACTTGCTACTCACCGGCCAGTATATTATTGTTTTTTTTAGATTTGCTATTTTTAAGTTGTTTGAAATTTTCTTAAGTTTAAGTCAATTATTGTAACTATTAAATTTGAATAGATATTGATATGTCATACGATTGAATATTAATTTAATAGATAAAACATATGATTTATACTTAATAAAATGTTAATCAGCTTACGAAGAGACAATCTTTTTTTTTTTTGGTTACATTGCAACAGTACTAGTCCAACTAAGGTTGTAATATTTACTTATTTTTTACTCTCCTCCATCGGCCAGGGCTGCGACGCCTCCGTGCTGCTCACCTCCGCCAACGGCACCGCGGAGCGCGACGCGCCGCCAAACAAGCCCAGCCTCCGTGGCTTCGAGGTGATCGACGCCGCCAAGGCCGCCGTGGAGCAGAGCTGCCCGCGCACCGTCTCCTGCGCGGACATCGTCGCCTTCGCCGCCCGCGACAGCATCAACCTCACTGGCAACATCGCCTACCAGGTCCCGGCCGGCCGCCGCGACGGCAACGTCTCCATCGACACCGACGCCAACAACAACCTGCCGCCGCCCACCTTCACCGTGAAGCAGCTCGTCGACCGCTTCGCCAACAAGACCCTCACCGCCGAGGAGATGGTCATCCTCTCCGGCGCCCACACCGTAGGCCGCTCGTTCTGCACCTCCTTCCTCAACCGCATCTGGAACAACACCACCCCCATTGTACGTCCTCACTGATCACGTCTCTAATGCATCGTCATATACACACATGCGTCCATGTAACGTGAAACTGCTATGTGCAGGTTGACGCGGGGCTGAGCCCGGCGTACGCGACGCTGCTGCGGGCGCTGTGCCCGTCGAACGCGAACGCGTCGACGCCGACGACGACGGCGATCGACCTGAGCACGCCGGCGGTGCTGGACAACAACTACTACAAGCTGCTGCCGCTCAACCTGGGGCTCTTCTTCTCCGACAACCAGCTGCGGACCAACACGACGCTCAACGCGTCCGTGAACAGCTTTGCGGCGAACGAGACACTCTGGAAGCAGCGTTTCGTGGCGGCCATGGTGAAGATGGGCAACATCGAGGTGCTCACGGGCAGCCAGGGGCAGGTCCGGCTCAACTGCAGCGTCGTAAACAACCGGTCGTCGGTTGCGGCTGGGGGCGGCGACGCCGGGATCGAGATGGCGTTCTACTCGGGATCCACCGTGTCCGTCGACGAGATCGCGACGAGCTGATGATATATGTGCGTCCATCGTTAGGTTACGATCGGTAATTAACTACGTACGTGTTGTGTGACTTGTGTCCGTGCGTGGAAGGTTTTCTACACGGTGGTGTGTGTGTGTTATTCGTACACGGAATTTAGTTTGCAATCACCCACATGCATACCGTATATCAGTGAATAAATTTGGCGCACTTCAGGATACACCGGTATTAAATTGTTTGTAGGCATTGACAGCTTCCGCCGCCGCCTCCTAGTCCCTATGCGGATGCCTGCGCCGAAGGCGGCGCCGCTCAAGGTTCCAAATTTCACACTGAAATTCGACGAAATGAGGTGATTTCTGTGGGCCCCAAATGTGAACATCATGGGTAGATGAGTGCGTTTAACGATTGATAATAGTATCAAGTTGTTTGGAGAAACCCTCATTTTCGGAAAGTTCAACTGATGGTCAGGTCAGAGGCGGTTGGACCGACCAATATGACACACAAAGTTAAGTTCTTAATTAACTAAGACGTGATATGGCGGTCACTGGTTTCTGAAAGGCGAAATTATTGAGATGAAGTTTCTGAAATGTTTTATTATGATCGATGATGGACGCCCTGGTTATATCTTGTGGTAAAGTTGTACAACATTTGCAGAGTGTTAATAATCTATTCGAATAGCTGCGTCCTCGATCATGGACATGCTCGGTGATTTATCTGACGGATAGATTTTATAAAAATAATGTGGAAGGGAGCTATGTGCAAGAATTGGTTTAAGCTTTGTGAACTTGTGAAAACTATTGTTATTTATTATTATTATTGTTTTAACTTACACTTTCGATCTATTATTCATATTCAATTGCAACTGTTGATTTCGCAAAAGAACCATAGAAGTCATTTCCTTTGGAATAAACCATCATCTGTAATTACATTATGTGGTACAACTTACTAAGTACTCCATGTGCTCACTCTTGCTATAATCATCTTTTAGCGGAAGGATTGGAGGAGTCAACTTTTGCTCTAGAGGAGGAGTTCTTCGACAAGGTTGATCGTTAGGTCTTGTTCCCAGTTGGTTGCCGGTGGCAAGTGATGGGTTCCGCTGAAGTTGCTTTTCGTTCTGCTGCTGCTATTTCTCTTTATTTGTTTAAGCCCTAGGTCAAAACACTTATTTGCTTATCAAATTTAGTCATTTATTCCCTTTAATCGCTTGTATAGAATGATGTTCATCGATGTTGCCACTGTGCGCACTAATGTGATCCTGGACAAGTGTAGAATACACAAGGGGTTTGGATTTGCATATTCGGGTCCAGGACGATGCTAGATGAGTACAACACTCCGAGGAGATTTTAGGCCGAAGCTATTTCTACAACATGTCATGTTGCCAATCGTATCTTTTTGATACCTTCTTTGGGCAAGACATCTTATGAGCTTCATTTTGAGAGAAAAAACACATGTCTCTCATTTCAGAGTTTTTGGTACTAACTGCTTCATTCTTAAAACAGAAAACCTAGATAAATTTGAGTCTAGAACCTTTGATGGAATATTCCTAGGTTATCATGCATATTCGAGAGGCTTTAGGGTTCTTAACCTTGAAACTAACATGATTATGGACGCTTGGAATGTCACCTTTGATGAGACTAGCCCTAGAGCTAGAATAAAAATTTTAGGTGACTCATAGGTGATTGAGAGCATCTTTGTGGAGGAATATGAAGACATGGATCATAAAACAGCAGCGGAACAGAAATAACTCCAGCGTAGATCCCACCAATTCACCACAGGCAACCGACTGGGATCCAGACCTTAACGATCAGCAACCTTCGACGAACTCCTCCTCGAAAGCAGGCGTAGACTCCTCCTCTTCTGTAGGTTTGGGCGCAAGTTTTACAACAAGCGTGAGTACACAACCGTACTCGCAAATCATACCACAGAATGCAATTTATAGATGCAGTCTTATTCCAAAGAAAAGGCTTATGTGGTTCTTTTGCATAAAAGCAACATTTGCAATTGAATACGAATAATAGATTGAAAGCATAATTTAAAACAAATAGATAATAATAATTTAACAATTGTTTCCACAAAGACACAAAGCTAAACAGATTATTTCACATAGCCATATGATTGAGGTCACATAGCTCCCATCCCATCATTTTATGAAAACTACCCCTCGTGTGAAATCCCCGAGCATGTCCATGACCGCGGACGCGGCTATTCGAATAGATTGATTTAACACTCTGCAGAGGTTGTATACTTTACCCACACGATACAACTAGTGTAGCAAGCACTAATCATAACAAAACGGTTCAGAAACTTCATCTCAACATTGACACTCCTGATGTGCTTACAAACCGCCCCGTGATGCGACTACCTTGGCATAACACACATCGTTGGACAGGGACACGGTGAACCGCCCCGTGATGCGACTACCTTGTAGTACACACCTCCACCCATAGCCTAACCTACAGCCTGAGTAATCAATGCCAAGAATCCATAACCTACTAAGTTAGGATCGTCTCATACCAGGCATGTGGTCGTACAGTAAGGCTCAGTTCAATGGCGCACAAAGTTAAGTCCTTAATTGACCAAGGCAAGACTTCCTTTTTCTAACTAGATCACAAAGATTATCTTTCCCATCACAAAGTCCACCATATCACACAGTATCCACCACTTGCCTCAGTCCAAATCCTTTACCACCCAGTTGGTTTTAGTGCAACCCATGCCATCACGAAGTAATAACACATAGCACACAGTTTTACACAAAGTTCCATAGTCACTTAGTCATATTTAATAATTGCAACTTACATGTGAGATGAGACTCGTAGCATGGCTAAGCAATTGTACTCGCATCTAACCAACCCACGTTGGTGCTATAATAATGCCAACTAATAAACCAATCTAGGGTGACAAGGAATTATGACATACAATGTCAAGGGGTGATAACAATTTGGATAATAACTATGCCCAAAGCATTTAAATACATAATTAAAGTAGAATGCAATACTTTAACACAAAGTAATTTGAAAACTGGGTTCAAGATGATCAAAGGTATGACTTGCCTTGGAAAAGGTCTATGTACTGGTCTTGATCTTGAGATGCTCCTTCTTCACCAAAATTCCCCGACGAATCGATGTCTACTCGTAAATGAGACAAATAAAAAAAAAACAAATAAATAATAGGGGCAAAACAAACTCCAAAAAATTAAATAAAAATCTCAGATAAATAGAGCTCGAATTTAGATAAATTTAGAAATTTGAATGGGCCCAATCGGAGTTAGGATGCAAAAGTTATGAGCTCTGGAAGTTTGAAAATCTAAAGAAACCCTAATTTGGATTTTAGAATTCCCAATTATTTCTTAATGAAAAATCGGATTATTAGCATATGACGACGTCGGCAAGGAATTTCAGAATTAAAGAATAAAAGAATTAAGCGACATGTGGGACCCATATGTCGTGAGATGGCTCACAGTAGACCAAGTCTACCGAGCCGATTAGATCTGGGCGGTGGATCGCCCACACGCAGCGTGCGTGGGCCGATCGGGCGCCATGCACGCGACACGTCGGCGAGGGTCTTGACATGGCGCCGAGTGGCGGCCAGCGCGTGGCTAAAGCGGCGGCGAGGCTCGGGAACAAATGACAACGGCGAATGGCGGCGATCGCGGCGGTGAGTGGTCTTGGCGTGTAGGCGAGGTTATTGCAAACCTATTGAACCAACTCGGGTGGTCAAGGTCGCGGAGATGGCCGTGGCGAGGTTTATGCGGCGGAGTGGCTCGGGTTTTGTCGGATGGAAGTTCCAGAGTGCGGCGGCGGCGAGCCGGGAGGTAGAGGGCGCGACGGAGGACCGGTGGTGCGGACCACGAGGCGGGGCGGCGTCGGCAGCGGCGCAAGGCGAAAAAACACCGCGGTGACAAAACCTAAAACCGATTGCGGCGCGCTAGGGCTCAAGTTGCGCAATAGGTTGAGGGTTACGGTGTGGGCGTCGATCGATCCCGGGGACCTATTTATAGGTCCGGGAGGCTAGGAGGCGTCGACGGCGAAACCCTAAAAGAGTCGAGTTGACCTCGCGGGAAGCAGAGATAGAAACGGAATCGGGATATGATTTTTATCCCAAAAGATGTGGAGAATATAGAGATTGAGTTTGGTATAAAAATCTAGAAGGTTTTGGTTAGGAAGTCCCGTTGTCGTACGAGCTTCTATAAGGCGGCAATGGCAGACGGAGGCGGGCGCATCGCAGAGACGAAGCCGACTCGGAGATGAAGACCTGACACGCGGGGCCCACACGTCAGCGAAAGCCCACGCACGTGCACGATCGGGATAAGAGAGTCACCGTCCAGATCTGATCGAACGGCTCAAAATCAATGGGACGTTCGGGTCGCCTAGAAGGCACAACGCCATCGGACCATCCATTCTTGATCGCACGGCTCACGATCAATGGGCCGTTCGGGCTACCCCGAAAGGCACAACGCCATCACATCGTTCAAAGAAAATCGGACGGTCGAGGTTCAACGCGCCCGCGCGAAGAGAGAGAAGGGAGGTTGACATGCGGGGACCACCTATCAGTGAGAGGCGGCTCGCATGCATGAGGTTAAATTGGGCGGTGGGCCAAGGGGTTCTGGCTGGTTTCGCCCAAGAGCTTTTCCGAGATTTTAAATAGGTTTTCTATTTTATAAAATACCAGAAATTCAAATAAGCAATAGAAAATAGCAAATGAACTCAGAAAAATTCTAGAAAAATCTAGAAAATATATCTGAGCACATAAAACCCAAATAAAATAGTTTTGACTATTGTTCATGTTGGGATTATTCACATTAAAGGTTTTTAATTGTAAAGTCCAATATTAAGCTTTTGAATTTAAATTCAAATAAATCCAAATGGTGAATTTTCCCCTACTAACTATTTAAAGGATTTTCAAACTCAGAAAATTGGGATGTTACAGATGGCCTCCCACCTATTTGCATTGCTCCTGTTCTAGTTGAAGAACCAGCTTCCACTACTTTACCTTCAGTTGAGGCTCCTGCTGTTTCCACATCTATATCAACAGTACCTGTAGAGGTTGAAGATGTGATGTCTCCTCCTGGTGCTCCACTTTACATTCAGAGGAGACATCCACCGGATCAGATGATTGGACATCTTCGCGAGCAAATCACTCGCTCCAGGTTTCATGATCCTAATCTCTACTCCCATTCTGCATTTGTAAAATATTTTGAGCCCTGGGATATGTCTTATATATGATGTTAGTTGGGTCAATGTCATGTATGAGAAGTTGGAGAATTTTGAGAGAATTTTGCAAAAACAAACAGTCTTGCTTCTGGTGAGGCGCTCTGCGACATCCAAAATCTTAACTGGCTCCTCCTTGTAGGTGAGATCCTCCTTCAAGTCAATTGATTCTAGCAGGGCTTGCTCTTCTGGCACTCAAAGACACTTCTTCAATTGCGAGACATGAAAGACATCATGCAATACTGCTAACGACTGCGGTAGCTCCAACTGGTAAGCAACTTCTCCACGGCGTTCCAAAATCTTGAACGGACTAACATACCTAGGGGCAAGCTTCCCTTTGGCATGAAACCTTTTTACACCTCTGAGCGGGGTGACTCGAAGATAAACGAAATCCTCGGGTTCAAAACTGAGATCTCGACGACGATTATCAGCATAGCTCTTCTGCTTGGACTGAGCTATCTTCAATCTTCTGTTGCACAATCCACTGCTGAGGCTGAGTATGTAGTTGCTGCTAGTAGCTGTAGCTAGATCTTGTGCATGATCTCCACTCTTAAGGACTAATTAGCCGATATCCTCACCAAGCCCTTTTATCCTACTAGGTTTTCCACCTTGAGGAGTGAATTAGGGGTAGTTTACCCTTATGAGTTGGTTTGAGGTGTAGTGAATCTTTTATGATCTTTTAGATCAAGTGGTATCTTATTGATCTTCTTTTGACCCTTTTGATCTTCTCGGTCTTTCTTTCGGTTTTGATGTTTTTTTGTATCTCATTGTATCATATTGCATTCATATAAAAATGATACATTGTAATATAAACTTTACCGCTTCTATCTTTTAAATTGACGAAGCTTCGCTTATTACCCTCATGTGATGCAACACTTTATTATTGCTCGTTGTCATGTCTTGTTCATTGACTAGTTAGACTTGTCGTTTCTTTTCATATGTAGCTTAATCTTTGCTAGATTAACTAAACTTTTAAGGCAACTTGAATTAAAAACTGTAATTTGTGGATCTTTTGGCTATTTACCCCTCTAGTGACCCTTTTATGACACATGTCATGTTAATAATGCTTTGCTTGATATTGAATCTAGATTGAACTTTAGTTGAGCTACTAGTTCTCTTTTGAATTGTGAGATTACTCCTCCTAGGCATTTGTGACTCGGGTCAGATATTGCTTATGGAATCAGGAGTATTTTTTGCTCATAATCTTGTGCAAAATGTGAATCAAATGTAGCAAGTATTTTGCTCCTCGTGTGCACTTGATTCTGTGCCAAACTACTCTCACGAGACTACTTGTCAGTGCACTTAGACATGAACCTAAAGATAGTTTGATAATCTAGACAATCTTATGGGGACTGCTTGTCATTTGAATTTTGACATGGACCTTAAGATTTGTCGCCTGGTTGAAGCTTAGGGGGCAGTTGTGGATGGCTCCTAGTCTAGGACTTGCTCTACTAAGCTAGACATTTAAACAACTTCAACATGTGCTATCTAAATTTGAAATGTCATATTCTTTTTAGAACCATAGGTGCTTGAGGTCTTGGAGTAAAATGGTTCACTTTAGAACTTATAGCCACTAGAATGTTCATTGTATCTTTTTGGTCTCACATAGACATTTTGATATGGCTTGACTCATATTTGGATACCTTTAGGGAACTTTCTAATTGTGAAGCTTTGCATAACTTGTAATCAATTTGATTGCTTCATCTTGTGCTATCTTGTTTAGCTTGGCTATGTTTGTTTAGATATGCTATTGATAGTTTTTCATACTTGATACGTCTTGTGCAATTTAGAAGTGCTAGCTTGTTCATATTAGGTAATCTCCAAATCTTCTTGTTCTCAATAAATTGAAAATCCAAAAAATGAAGCCGCTCCATTGCATTTCATACATGCTCCCTCTTATGCTTCTTCCATGCATCTTATAATTGAAATTTTTAGATGAGAAGAATGTGTGGTTTCTTGATGACTCTATTGTCAAAGGAGGAGAAGGCATGGACAAAAATGGTAAAAGACGGATAAATTACAAGAAAGGGGGGGAATGGAAAATGTGGAGATTTGGTAGATCTTAGTGGGGGTATATCATATGCATTCTTGTGCTTTTAATGTCTAATTCTTGGTTTGAATTGTATTTCTTGAAACCTTATTATGATCAATGGTCAAATTGAACAATTGTTCTTTCAAATGGACCTTGAGTGAAATTTTCGTGCCCTCTCTAGATTTGAAGTTTTCATGCACTCTATTCTCTCCACTTTGTTGCTTCTGTATTCCACAAGCCAACTTGGTCATTTTCATGGCTTTTTCTTACTTATGAATCAAGTTGTGATTTTGTGCTAAAATGAGTGATATTTTTTTTCAAAACAACCTCTCCAATTTGCATTTTTGGGAATTCGACAATGTGTTCATAAAGGGGGAGATTATGGAGATCATGGGGGAAGATTGTGGAGATCAAGGGTAGATGATCCTAATCCCAATGTGTTGAACAATTGGCAATAGTGTCGAGGCATTTGTAGAAACCCACGTTTTCGGGAAGTTGGATTGACTGTCAGGCCAGAGATGGTTTGACTGGCGCTATGGGCGATTGGACCAGCTGATGGCTGGGGGTCTCAAACTGGCCTTGGTCTGGAGGTCAGGTCGCCACATATGGCGGTTTGACAAGCCGAAAATTAAAATATGAATTTTTGGAATTGGCAAAAAATCACGTGTGTAGGAAGGTGAAATGATACGTTTGCACTTGATCTCATTGAAAATGGAGTTTTGAGGAAAAACTAGATAGAGTTTGAAATTTCCAAAGAGAGTGCAAGTATGAGACTTTGGAAAATTTCCTAATAAGTCCTAGGCGGTTTGACTCGTCGTTGGTTGGCAGTTAGACTGGTGGGCGGTATGACCAGCTAGTGTTATTTCATGCATTGGTAAGGCGATGAATTTCGTGGGTTAGGCCAGCGTCATGGGTTTCAGTGCATAGGTGTTTCATGATATATGTTTTGGCTAATGTGGGTCAAGTTGTGAAGAACTTGTTCATAGAATCGATTTTTTGGTCTATTATTGTGCAGGTGGCTTGGAGTCAATGATTGCCAACGATAATGATGATCGAGACTAAACTAGGAAAGCTAAGGTCCAGAACATTCAAGGATGTCGGGTGAGGTGGTTGGACTCAAGCATGGCGCAAGATGGACAAGAACGACCGAACGACGAGTTCGGTGCGAGGGGTTGCATCAAGTGGTGTGGGGTTCGTTGCAAGTGTCATGGTGGTTCCAGTAGGAGCTGGATTGGAGACTTGCCAATATGAAGAGATCCATTGACCAACCTACATGTGGCGAAGCATGGGATTGCCTCATGACGATTGCACTCGGTCTTCAGAGAAGCGTCGAGAAGAGGTATTTTGGTAACTTCGCCAAAATACTGGTTGGTGACCTTGGATAAACTACGGCCAACATGACGTAAGGAGAGGCTATTTAGGTCAAGAGACAGATTTAGGATACCCGGTTCGTCATCCTCTTTGAGAAGCGTGCGTAAGTATAGATCCGTTTATGTGCAGGCTTAACAGGCGTCCGATAAGGTTTTCTCTTTTGACCTAGCCTCTACTATAAAAGAAGGAGGTGCAAGATTTGCATCTTGAACCCTTCCAAGAAGAAACCCTAATTTGTGATTTGGAAAAAGTGGAAATAGAGGAGGCTATGGTTTGAGGGTGATGGATTGATTGAGTACTCAAGTGTTAAACTTTTTTTCCTCCATGGTGGAGTGGTTGTAAACCAATAATCTCTTAAATCAATCCAATCAAGGTTTGTCCCAAGTCGAGTTCTATCTTGTTCTTACTTTTTCTTTGATGTCTTTGAGATTTTGTGTGTTCCTTTGGTTTTCCTTTTGGATCTTCTGCTGTGATCCAACTTGCTAGGATTTGTGGGAATTGATCTAGGGTCAACTTGATCATCTTTCACACACGAGCAAGTTTTTGGATCATAGTTTAAATTTCCTCAGTTCTTGTTCCTTCTTGACCTCATCTGAGAAATTCGTGGAACCTTTGTCTCGATCATCCCGATCGTCGATTGTAATAAGTTACTGACCTTCTTAATGAGCTATGGTTGAAATTTCGAGGGGTTTTGATCTCAAAATCAAAAGTTAGGTTGATTTGAGATTATTGTGGGCTGATGTCCCTATAGCCGACGGTTTGACTGCATCTCAGGCGGTCAAACCGCCTTTAATGATCGGTGATCGTGGCGATCGGACCAACCAAGTCTTGGTGATCAGACCGGCCAGGTGGGTTTTGCATTATGGATTTTCAATTTCAACGCAAAACTTCTGTTGTGCTTGTCTTTCTGATTTTCATAGCTTCTATAATGTAACACCCTGGCTTAACAAAACCTCAAGATACTACCTACAACTACTTTCACTATAAATTTTTAACATCATTTTATAATAAATTATAGCAAGCATCTTAACAATAAAACCCATCCACGGATCACATGAAAACAAGTATAATGATACAACAATCATAGATAATTAATCTCCAGGAAGCATACCAAGATAGTAATCCAAGAACAACGCAAAAACCAATCGAATAAAGTCTATTAATTGAATGAAAATTCAACTCCAACCTATCATCTTAGGCCATTCAAAACTATCAAGTCCTAAATATAATTCATCACTCTATAATAAAGGTTCTCATGTCCAATGAATCAAGTAATTGAGTGTGGGTTTGTTGTTCTAAGTGCGCCAGCACTTCCCAACTAGAATGTCGTCAATGGTCACCTAAAAACAATGATAAAGCAAGAGTGGGTCCAAGACTCAGCAAATACATAATAAAGCCATAAACAACAGTTTATCAACTATAATCATGGTTATCATCATCATCTATATATTTAATGCCATTCTCATAATCAAATAGACAAGTCATATTCTAGATAAATAAATTTGCACAATTTAGCAATTTACTTATATATGTGAATGCACCATCATGCTCATACTCATATATATCTCATCAGCTGATACCGGTGTAGCGGAGTGTTCACCCGTTGATGACACACTCTATTCTTTACTCCCGTGAAGTCCCCACCAAAGTAGAATTTTATCTAGAGCACTCCGGACTAGTTATGTATCTTTCTCACCGATCTCACCGGAATAGTTACATGATTTTTTTCACCGACCTAGCTCGTGCAACTCATGTTATGATGAATGTAAATGATGCAACATCTCTAACTATTCATCAACATAATTCGTCTCATTAACTCAATATCATAATCTCATTCACCCAATGTCATCAATATCATGTATAAGAATAAACTTAACAAAAGCATAATAAATAAAATAATAAGCAATATCAATGACAATGACGAACAACCCGTTGTTCACCACTCTACCATGTACTTGTCTCAATCGTGTGACGAAGGATGACGAGTGTAGGGTCTTGTCCCCTGATTCACATCACCACTTGAGCATTCATAAAACACACTACAAACAATCCAAGAGCAGTACAATATTACAAATGAAATAAATAACACCGCTCCTAATCGCAACCCAAAACAACTTTCCTCCAAACAGCAACCTTCCCCTGTAGCACTGCTGTTCAAACAACCAATTCTCTAGGCTCAGGAACCCAAACATATCAAAAGATATATTTTTCAGAATCTACACAAAAATTCCAACCTTTTCTTCAATATCCTCTTCTTTTTTTTTTGAGATTCTCGCATCTACAACCCCGTTTTCTTCCTTGAACACTGTTCTGTTCAAAACAGAGTAGCTAACTTTCTAAAATCATAACTTATGATCTACAACTCCAAAAAATCATGATCTTATACTCATTGGAATCCTTAAGACGTTACCTACACTTTTCATGTATAACAAATTTCTAAATTAATCCGTCTTCTATTTTTAAAATACAGATTAATGCATGCTGCCAAGAGACGACAATTTTCTCGTTAGCAGGCTTAAAAAAATTCGTAACTCGAAATTTAATCATCCGATCGACATGATTAAATATTCCACGGAAAGTTATCGAAATCCCCTACAATTCTCTAAAAGACGAAATTCCCAAATTTCACACCAAAAGTACCCGAAACTACCATACAAGAACTCAGCAGTCTAAACCAATTTAGTTCCCTCTCTAATCTTGTTTTTAATCACTAAATAAGAAAAACAAACAGGCAAGGAAGACTTGATCATCACCTTTGGAGACTGCGACAAGGATTACCGATTTTTTTCCAACGGAAATCCTCTCTTCCTTTCTTCTTCCCTTTTTCCTCCTTGCTTCGTCTTTGGTCATCACAGAAAATCGGCGGCAGCAACTTTCCCCCTTAACCCCTCTCTCTCTCTCTAGCTCTTTCTCTGTTGTCCACTGAATGCAGCTGGCAGTAGCGTGCAGTGGTAGCGGTAGCGGCAGCGGCATGCAGCAGAAAAGGCAGGCAAGAGGATACGCAGGCAGCAGCTAGTGTATGAATGCATGCATCCAGTCCACGCATGCAGTGATGCAGGACAGCAGCAACCTTGCAGGCGGCGGCAATGCATGCGGGAGATGGGGCTGCGCAAGGAACAAAACTAGTGGCGGCTGGGGCAGGAGCAGGGCGCAGGGAAAAATAAGGTTTGGAGTTCGGCCTCCCCTCCCCTCTCCCCTATACTGGGTTGTCTTGCCTCCCCTGAGCTTGGGCTTGGGCCGGCAGCCCACTAACAACCTTTTTTTTTTCTATTACTAATTCTCTTTTCTAATTTTGTTTCTATTTTAATTAAACGAGATATTACACATAGCTACTGAAGTAAAGAAGAAGTTGAATACTGTTAAGATAAAAAAAGAGTATGTGTTCCTATCCACCCCTCCCCCCTCTAGTCGCTTTTTTTCAGTCCAACACCAAAAGACGTTTGTCTCGATCGAATATTCTCGGGTTTATTTGATTTTTTTTCCAAAAAAAAACAAATTTTGTCCAAAAAATAAATCAATTTTTTGTTCAAACGTTTGATCCCGAAATCTAACGAGATTTCTGAATTTCGGCTCTTTCGGTGAGTACCGGAAAAAAAATCTGAAAACAAATTCCAAAACCTTGCCGTTGACCACCTAGCTACTCCATCTCCGTTGATTTTCGCCCCCCGTCCGCCTCCGTGCCCCCCGCTGCCCCTCCCTCCCTGTAATTCCGGCCCCCTGTGAACCCAAAACCCTAACTCGGTCAACCAAAGCCCTAACCTGGTGGCGGCGGTGCAGGAGAGGAAGAGGATAAGCTTGTCAGAGCGCGAATCTCCAAGCAAATCTAAAGTTTAGAAATTCGACTGATTTTGTAAAAAAAAATAGTCGGGTAACGTATAACAAATTTGAAAAACCAAAAACTACTGATCCATGGAGTGCTTATTCGCAAAATGTCTATCCATTCATCCGTCGCATCGCATTAACTCCTTTGAATCTATTTCATCTAAATCTCATTCACTGGTTAGCTTACGATGATTTGGCAAGGCTACCACACTAATTAAGATGAGTTCCCACACCGGATATTGAATTCCACATGTTCGGTATAGGTCGCAACACTCTTCCCTTGACAATTATAAATGTGCCACTAATATAAGATCATGACAAGTGTAACACTTATTTACGAATTACGAACTTTATCGACGCGGCAACGATTAATTGCAGAGAAGAAGAAAAAATCGACTTGAATGAACGTATACGAGGGCAGGCCACCATAATTTCTACGGGCGCAATCAGAGGCTTATCTCCAAATTTTGGACAAACCTCAAATTTCAGTTACCACGAGCCTGACGTTTTTGTTTCTCTTTGCAAGGTCTGCGGTTCGTGTGGCCGGCTCACGACTCACGGGCCTCTTCCACGTCTGAACCCGACGTTTCTCTGTATACCTCGAGGCAGGTCAGTCGTACAATTCTACACATTAAAATCAATCGTCGTCGCGCCGCGCGTGCAGCTAATCAATCAATTCAGATACCCAACTGCTACGGTTCCCCGGCTTGACTTTCCTATCTAAGTGAGAACGCACGAGGATGCCCTACCTCGATCCAGTGCACATGCTTATCTTGTTCTAGATACCGCCGCAGCTCAACCAGCTGCTGGTACCACTAGTAATCTCTCATCGGTCGTAAGTACGTATCGTTTTGAATATCGATATGTTTCGGAACTTTGATACTAGTTTATACTACGGAACTGCTTATTCATAAAGTGATTGAAATTTTCTTAAGTATAAATTACGTTTTTTATCTATTGAATTAATATCTAATTATATGACACATCAATCTTTATACAAATTCAATGATCACAATGATTGACTTAAACTTAAGAAAATTTGAACAACGTAAAAATAGCAAATATGTTATATTATAATATATTTATAAAATCTAATAAAATTTTAATACTGGGAAAGTATTTTATGTGTATATATATAATTTTTATATGCTTTTTATGTATATAATTTAAATATTTAAAAAGATATTGGTAATTAAAGTTTTGAAAGTTTGACCAGAAGTATTTCAAAATGATATTATTTTTGACCGCCGGCCTCTAACGCTGCTTCTCAAACAAACAAACCAGCCATGGTCGCTGGCCGGCCTCTATAAATAATGCTACTTTAGACGTCGAGTTAAACAGGTGCCTGCTCATAATTGTCGGTACAAGCGTAGTTAAGCGTGCCGTCCTGGTGAGGTGAGCTAAGAGCTATACTAGCTAGCTAGTAACATGGCGAGCAGCAGCAGCAGCCGGCTGGCCGGCCTGGTGGTGCTGGCCGCCGCCCTGTGCCTGCTGCCGGCGGCGAGCCGAGGGCAGCTGCAGGTGGGGTTCTACAACGCCACCTGCCCCAACGCCGAGGCGCTCGTCCGGCAGGCCGTCGTGGCCGCCGTCGCCAACAACGCCGGGCTCGCCGCCGGGCTAATCCGCCTCCATTTCCACGACTGCTTCGTCAGGGTATGTAAAAGATATACGTGTGAAGCAGCAGCAGCCGATGGTTTATTTGTTTCCTGCAGCACAACTACCTTACATAGCTAGCTGTCAAACTGTTTTTTTATACGCTGAACAAAATCAACACAATAAGAACGTAGAGTCCCTTAAGGTTCATGAAATTTGGGAACTTGAGTAGTCTGCCCTTCTCTTTCTACCATCACTACCAGAAAGAAAAATTATTCTCGTCGGTTTTGCCTTTCCGAGCCGTCAAGAAAAAGCTTTTTACGGTACACTCAATTTAATACAAGTCGTTCATTATTTAAAATCCTATGATTCAGATTAGTTAAGATTTAGCTATACTACACACTGGTCTTACGAGTATTAGAATTCCATAAGGGTAGAATTGTAATTACCCGTGTAATCACATGGTACAAGAGTTTAGAAAAGTCCATAATACACCCATAAAAATAATAAAGAAAAGAAAAATCTATTATACTCTTAATAGATCAATAGTCATTCGATTTATACTACTACCATATACTTACTAGCAAAATATACTTTATAATTTCTCTCAAGAAAAGGCCGAGGTGTGATTGTGCATCTC
The DNA here is from genome assembly GCA_036346255.1 of Ampelocalamus luodianensis. Taxonomy (NCBI): domain Eukaryota; kingdom Viridiplantae; phylum Streptophyta; class Magnoliopsida; order Poales; family Poaceae; genus Ampelocalamus; species Ampelocalamus luodianensis. Next base: position 25,173,989 of record CM070618.1, read on the forward strand.
TGCAGACTGCAGTATAAACACCTTGTTGATTCATTAAAAATATAACTCGGAATATCACGAGTTTGAATTGTATTAATTATTAAGGTTGCATCTTGAATGCTCCAAGTAAGCCAAAATATATGTAGAGATTTAATTTGGAGGATCGTGTCTAATTTTGTTGTTATATAGGTACAGTGGTAGGAGATGCATTTAGCGCACTTCAGTGTGCAGTGGCACAACTAGATATATGTTCTACTCCCTGCATCTTTCTTATGTGATGTTTTTGGTTTTTTAGGCTCTTACATGAGACTTTGATCGTTACTTTTTTTTTATAACTTTATATTAAGATATAATTATAAAAATATTTTTAACAATAAATCTAATGATATAGTTTTTATCTAACCAATCTAGATGCTTCTAGATATATTGGTCCAAATGTTAGAAAGTTTAATGACACATATAACGTTAAATAATAAAAAACGAAGAAAGTTCGATGGCACAAATTTTAAAATATTAAATAAAAAAGAATTTAAGAAGCTTGACTGACATATATTCAGAACGTTAAATAAAAAATAACGGAGGACCGAGCTGTTGTTGGTGCAGTGCATCCACGCGTACATGTCGCACACTGATGTGTTACCCAGTTTAGGTCACATTTCAGGGAACTGTTTAATGAGTTAGGCAATTGAGATGTCTAGATCATCATTGAATCGTTTGTACTAACTACTAGCTAGAAACTAATAATCAAACATATATGCATATAAAGATGCCACGTTGCCTGCTGCCGGAGAAAAAATATTTTAGCTGCCGTCAATCCCTGCAAGGTTCAGTAACGCTAGGCAGGCCTGTGTTCTCACGAAAAATGCATATACTTGTTTTTTTTGCGAATAAAATACATATATACTTGTTTATTAGAACAAATTACATATCCTTGTTGAAGAGCAGCACTATACATTAGATTGAGTTATAGTAGAGCTGTGCTAAAAATACACATCACTGATCTCGTAATTTTAGGTTTAATTCATACAACTATAGGTGACAGATAGATAAAAAAATTAAGACAACAAAAAATTAGCAAATCATCAAATTATACAGCATATGACGCATTAACTAACGTGTGAGTTTATATGGTGGACTCTAGGCTGCGATGCCTCTGTCCTTCTATCCGTCAACCCCGGCGGCGGCCAGACGGAGCGGGAGGCGCCGCCCAACAACCCGAGCCTCCGCGGCTTCGAGGTGATCGACGCCGCGAGGGCCGCCATCGAGCAGAGTTGCCCCCGCACCGTCTCGTGCGCCGACATCCTCGCCTTCGCCGCCCGCGACAGCGTCAACCTCACCGGCAACGTCTTCTACCAGGTCCCCGCCGGCCGCCGCGACGGCAACATCTCCAGGCATGACGACGCCTTCACCCTCCCCGGGCCGAACCTCACGGCGAAGGAGCTCGTCGAAGGCTTCGCCAACAGGAGCCTCACCGCCGAGGAGATGGTCATCCTCCGGCTCCCACACCATCGGCCGCTCCACTGCGACTCCTTCCTCTTCAAGAACCGTGAGAGACTGGTACGCACATGCCATTAGTACACACATTTATATACGTACAAACATATGTATACGTATACTAGCACATACTTATAGGGGAGGAGGTTTTTACGTACAAAAATCCATACGATATATACGTGTGTGTGTGTGTGGATGCATGCAGGCTAATGGCACGATCAGCCCGGCGTACCAGGCGCTGCTGGAGGCGCTGTGCCCGCCGACCACGAGCCAGTTCACGCCGAACACGACGGAGATCGACCTGAGCACGCCGACGGTGCTGGACAACAACTACTACAAGTTGCTGCCGCTCAACCTCGGCCTCCACTTCTCCGACGACCAGCTCATCCGCAACGCGACGCTCAACGCCTCCGTCAACGCCTTCGCCGCCAACGAGACGCTCTGGAAGGAGCGCTTCGTCGCCGCCATGCTCAAGATGGGCAACATCGGGGTCATGACCGGCGCCCAGGGCGAGGTGCGCCTCAACTGCAGCATCGTCAACGCGCCGTCGTCCGCCGGGGTGATCGAGATGCTCCTCCCGGCCGGCTCCGATGTCCCCGCCGACGATGAGGTCGCCACGAGCTGAGTCGACCTACGTACACAAAGCATATATAAAGTATATAAGTACGTACGTACGTACAGTGTGTTGTGGATTGTGGCGTGTACGTACGTGCGCGCGTGAGACTTGTGTGTTTTCAAGGGTGTGTGGTCTAGTACGTACATAGACGTGTACTTATGTGTGGTACACCAGTACGTACTTGCGTGCTTGCAAGAGGGGCACACTTTAGTTTGCATGAATAAAAAGGCTGTGCGTGCTTCAACTTTTTTGGGTCTTGGAATGCTATAGCCCCGGCCGTCTACAAGAAGAAAGAGCTAGCTTTACTGGTCCAACACATTACTCCCTCCGTTCGTGTTTAATCTTTTATATGACAAATAATTATGAAGGCAAACACTTTTTTTAATTCAAGGGGCCCACTATGCTACAGGCGTCTGAAATCCCTAATGACTTTTGTTATTTCCTGTTTTCTTCTATTTTGTTGCTTTCGGGACTGTCAATATAAAATTTCAATCCGTTAATGGTTTGCTCCATTATAAGCCGACCCATGTAGACTGACTTTTATCTGTCAATTCGCCACACGAGAACCACCGATCAACAAAACCGCTAGTTTTAGGAGTGGCACAAACAAAACAAGAAAGCGGAGAGCAACGAATCTTTAATGTATTCCTTGATTACACTTGCTCAACCAGAACTGTAAGGTGCTATAAACAAAAATGGGCCTTGATGACCGACTAACAAGAGCTCAGGGAGGTCATTCCTTTTTTGCTTTTTCAATGCCAAGAATGCAGAAAACTCGGACCGGACCAAAACCAACGGAGATTAATCCCTCTAATCCAAACCTTGTCAAATAATGGGTTCTCTATCCCAAAAGATTGCCTCAATCTCATCAAGATAGCCTACTCACTACGGACTCGGGCACTTTGCGGAGTGCCTCGGGCACTAGGCAAAGGCTCCTTTGCACTCGGCAAGGCTTTGCGAGTGTGACACTCGGCAAAGGGCACTCGGAAAAATTTAATCGGCAAATCGGCCTTTGCCGAGTGTATTTTTCGGCACTCGGCAAAGTCTTTACGAGTGCGAGTTAGCACTCGGCAAAGAAAAGGACCGATTCTGGCGCCGCCCTGTTGACGGCCGCTTTGCCGAGTGCCAACCCGGCACTCGACAAAGATTTTTATTTTTATTTTTGAAAATGTCTTTGCCGAGTGTCGAACGACGACTTTCGGCAAAGGTTTAATTTTTTTGAAAATTCTTTGCGGCGAGCGCCGCAGGGCCTGGCACTCGGCAAAGTTTTAATTTTTTTTAAAAAAAAATTCTTTGCCGAGTGCCATGGTCATGGCACTCGGCAAAGCTGGAAAACTGGGATTTTCAGGTGCCCACATTCCCAGCTTTGCGAAAGTGCCATGACCATGGCACTCGGCAAGACCTATTGTCGTGTGTTGCACTCGGCAAAGTGACCAAAAATGCGTTTTTATTTGTTTTACATTCCATCACGACAAACAAATCCATCCAAACATATATCAGATCTATCACATATATATCACATCCATCACATATATATCACATCCATCACATATATATCTCATCCATCACATATATAACAATAAGTGCTCAAGTCCATCCAAACAAATCCACAAGTTCATCACAGTCGACAAGTGCATCATAAGTATATCACAAGTCCATCACCAAGTGAACAACAAATGAAAATACAACTACCATTCATCTCGAAGGTGGCCACTGCGACTGTGGTGAAGGAAAAGCTCCATCATTCGGATGCGCATGAGGTGGATTATTCGAACCGCCGATTGAGGTTGCACAAAGAGAAGAGATTGCATGTGAGACAAGATTACATTAGATACCTAATCTAGGAATGTAGAGGTCATACAAGCAAAGCACAAGCGAAAGCAAATAACTTTCATACTCACGGGAGTAGGCTGCAGTGCGGGGCGCGTGGCGGAGGTTGAGCGACGATCCGGTGGCATAGCGAAGCCGTATGTTGCCCAAGACCTTGTAGGAACTCCATCATGTCGCCGACCTCTGCGTGCGGGCTGCCCGCTCGGCCGCTCGGCCTCGGTGGCCGACATCCTCTGTTGCTCGGCCTCCGGCTCACGCGTTGCCTCATTTCTTGTTCGGTAGACTGCAATATTTTACTCCAATGTTTGATAATGCAAAGCTAATAAAGGTGTGTAAAGATCAATGTACGACGAGTAAAGCAGAATAACCTCGAGTGCGTCGACCGGTGCTCTCTCTCGTGCTCGTGCTCGGATCGCTCGGATCAGAGAGAGATGGAGTAGAGGCGTGTCGATGAGGCGTCGCCAAGCGAGAACCGCCCATGCTTCTTGCCTTGTCCCACCCTCATGGCGATCTCTCCATCAAAGTCACGGTGCTCGGATCATGGTGCGGCCCATGGACCAACCTTGCCGCCGGCGTGTACTCAGCGATGCGGGTGTGGGCGCTTCGGGTTCGTGTACGCCTCGGGCGGGTCCTCGAGTTGAAGGAGGCGTCGGACGTCGCCTTGCCCTTGTGGGCCATACACCATGCTGGAAGTCCGAGCAAAGTGGGCACTATGTGACGCCATTGCGAGAAAAACGACAAGATAATTAGAAATCGGCGAAATTGAGCGTCACAATAGATAAATGAATTCGTGTACCCATGCTTGTTTGTATGCGGAGAGGCTGCGGCTGCCTTGATGGTGTCTTTGGACCTTGCATCATCAAGCAGCGGTCCGGGCATCACTGTGCATCGGAGATACTCCTCAGTGAACCACTTGTCCACGATCATCGCCCGGCCTCGGGATACGATTGGCACCACCGAGGAATCATCTACCGTCATCAAGTATTTGACATATAAGAAGATCAAATTAAGCGTACTTAATCTCAAAGCGAATCAATATTAATGTTCTTCATCTACCTCAAGTCTTGCTCGGTCGTCGTCATGTTTCTTGCGTCTTTCTTGGTGACCTTCTCTCCAAGCCGACCGTGGTAGCTTACGATGGCTGGATCGCACCTCGTGATGCATGTCGGTGATGAGTTTTTACGGGCTTTGGTAGCCACTGTCATACGGCCTCAAATCCCTCATCGCATCGAAATAAGTGCGCATACAAGCGCGATGTATCCATTCATTATTTCAAGAAAAGTCCAATGAATGCGATGTATTGAGCAATGTTGTGCGAGGGACTTACCCAAAACTCCGCCTTCACCGCGCCGCCTTGTTGGGGTACTCGCATCGGGGCCGACGCGTAGTGGTCAAGCAGTAGGCGGCTCCGCCTTCGGCGTGCGTGACAATGCGGGGTAGTGTTACTGCACAAAGACCCGAGGATGCCATTGGGGCGTGCGCCACCACGACACAACCACCCGGTTCTGCACAAGTGATTAAGAAAAATTATTAGTTTCTCTTTTTCAACATATCATATGAAGTAGTGGTGACAACATCTAAAGTTACTTACTTTTTGCCCTTGAGGCGAATCAGCTGGCGTCGGTGAGGATCACGGAACTGAGGAGGCTCGCGGGACCTCGCAAGTAGACACCGAAGAGCGGAGGAGGAAGCGGAACCGTGCCTACCGCCTCGTCGTCGTCCTCGTCGCCCCTCCTCCTCGCCGTCTGCCGAACCAGCTCCTCGTCCAACTCGTCCACGGGCGCCACCTCCTCCTCCTCGGCACCTCCTCACGCGGCGTGGGAGAGGCGGCCCCCTCTGCGGCGGCGGTCCTCTTCCTCTGTCAGACCCCTCCGCCCCTCCTCCGCGGTCGTGGTCTGCAGTAGCGAGGACACGCGTTACGACGGTTCCCGCCATCTTTGTTCACTCACTGCAATTAAAAGAATAAGCAAGCGTAATTAGAAATAGATGCAAAATGAACATAACATAATTACAAAAACATAGTAATACATGTATTAGAAATAGATGCAAAATGAACAAAACATAATTACAAAAACACGATATTACATGTATTAGAAATAATCTTCATGATTGGGATTAGTTGGATCATAGGTCTCGTCATCACTATCAACATTGTCCAAATCATCAACACTATCAGAAGGAGGAATGTTGTTTTCATTGTCATTGCCTAAACGTAATCGCTCAAGCATTTGTAAGTCCTTCACATTTCGCACCTCGTCTCAGCGTCCTCGTCATCAACCCTTTCATTGTCTACTTCCATTCCTATCGCCGGTTAAGTCTATCTCAAACCTCCTTGTAGCCCCTCTTCTTGAAAGAACTCTCCATCATATGTGTTTGGGTTGAAGTTGTAATCTTCATCGTTTGGGACAGGTAGTTTCTGTGTGGCGATACCTTGTGCACAATAGCCCAACCCTTAAGATGCTCTTTGTCTTGCGCAGCGTATGGCGTATAATAAACACAGACGGCTGTTGAGCCACAATGTAGACATCTTTTCTGGATAGGCGGAATCTGTCGAATCTCGACTAGCCCAAGATTAGGGTTCGTCTCGTTACTCGAGGATCAAACCAGTGACATTTGAATATGGCGAGATTAAGAGGTTTGGAACCATAGAATGGAAGTTCGTAGATTTCTTCAATTCTTCCATAATAGTCGAGGCCATCGGTCTGGGCGTAAAAACTCCATTGTTTGTGGTTTTTCGATTGGGCGACTCGCTCGTAGCTTCGTGTGTGAAAGCGATATCCATTCACGTCATAACACTGTAAATGACTTGACCCTAACGACACGGCCGTTTGCAACTTTGTCTCAACTCGTCACTTATAGGCGCGCCGGTTTGGGCACGCAAGCTCAAGCGGGATAGATCGTTATATTATTGAGCGTCACGATCAACTTGGAATGTCGAACTAAATCGAGCTAAATTGGGCGATACCTTCTGTTTGAACCAAGAAATGAAATCGGGGCTCCACGGTCCGCACTGTGAAAGAAGGGTATCGGTTTCTGCGGTAGGATCCCTTGATTCATGCGGGATTGTGAAGAAATTCCTGTACCAACGAGAAACAAGGGGTTGGGCGAAGAAACAAGGAGTGACGGCGTATTGAAACAAGTTCGTTGAGAACTTACGCAATGAGCAGTTGCACCTCGACAAGGTTGGTCAACACATATAGCATGATCTTGTGCCACTCTTCATTTTCAATTGCTTAGTGGTCGATGCACTTGCGCTTAAGTTGCCCTTGGAAAAGGCGAGGTTCGATTCATTTCGCGACATTGTAACGAGGGTGGATTATGAGCGCTAGGAAGGTTCTCGGTGTAGTATTTCTCTGTGAAGTTTGACACCTCCTCGAATGTATGCCTCGCAATGGAAGCCTCAATTTTGGCTTTATTTCTACATTTTTGCGAAGAGTCTTGAGACATCTCTCGATTGGATAGCACCAGCGAACTGCATGGGCCCCATACGTGCCTCATACGGAGGTGCACAATCAAATCTTTGCATCGCCAAGAAAAAGCCGGTGGAAAGATCTTCTCCAACTTACGAGCAACACGGGTGCCACTTTTTCCAAGTCATCAATGACGGTCAGAGATAGCTCCTTGGCACAAAGTGGCGGAAGAAATAGCTCAACTCTGCGGCACTTGCGGACATGCTCGAGGACATAGCCTCGAACCATCGCGGTAGAAGCCGCTCAATCCATATGTGGTAGTCATGACTCTTCATCCGTTGATTCGCGAGTGCCTAAGTTCCTCCCTCTTGATTCATTGCATACTCATCGAGGAACATTAGCGTCTGGATCCATTCAAGTACTTCCCTCCTTTGGTCCTTTTTCAAGACGAAATCGGCCTTAGGCCTTCTCCATGTCTTGCCGCGACTAGGAGGCTGCATCTCTTGATTTGGTCTATCGCATAACGTTGCGAGTCCTCTAGTCTTAGGGTTGTCCTTAGACTTTTGGTGTCCATGAGTGTTGCCCAAAGTGCCTCGGCGACAATCTTTCGGTGTGCATTACATCAATGTTATGTGGCGGAAGAAGGTCATCGAAATAGGGAGCCTCGTCAAGCGACTTATGAGTCCACATATGTTGCTCACCATATCCCACAAAACCACCTTCTTGATTGGGCACGAGAGCATCTATGTGAGCATGAACCTCGGCACCGATCATAATCCGCGATGCGAGTGCATCACTAGGACACCTTTAGTAAAGTTCTTGATGTCTTATGCGAATGGATGGTCAAGAGGAGGAATTGGCGATGTCACATCGAGCGATGAGTGCTTGCCACCCTTGTGCAACCAATGGAACCTCACACCTTCCTTGCATCTTGGGCATGGGAACTTCCGTGAACACACGGTATGAGAATAACCCATCTGCCGGGAAGTCATGCGAGTAGTGGTACTAAGCGTGCATTTTGAAGCTTGTCTTTGTAGCTCGGTCGTATGTCCATACCCCTTCGTCCCAAGCACGGACCAATTCATCAAACACGGGCTCCATGAACACACCCATATTACTCCCGGGTGTCGGGAATTATCAACGACAAGAATCGTTATGTCGTTGAAAGGAGGCGCGGGAGATTGAGGGGATAACGAACACGGGCCAACATGTGTATGGGGCAGCCATCGAGTCCATAAGGATTGAACCCATCATTGCCCGGTAGCGACCGCGTACATTGCGAGCCTCATACGCTTTCTCACGATGTTGGTCATCAAAGCGAGTCCATGCTTCACCATCGGATGGATGTACCATCTTGTCGAGTTATACCGTTTGCCATTTTTGTGCCATGTCATACATTTGCGATTCCTCGGTCATGTATAGCCGTTGGATCCTCGGTAGGAGCGGAAGGTGCAGTAGGATTTTCACGAGGATCGTAAGCGCCTCTTCGGCCATCACGAGTCTACCTCCAGTACACGGAGGATTTACACTCAGACGATACTTTGCATCCTTGTGTTCTTTCCTAAATAGGGCGCACCCCTTGAACAAGCATGTATCTGCTCATACGGCATCTTAAGTGCGAAGGAGTTTACGTGACTTGTACATGCTCTTTGGCGAATGTGGCCCTCGGAGGCGGTGCCAATCACGGTCAACATCTTATCGAAGCCTTCTCGACTCGGGTTTAACTCGGACTTCAACCCCATTAAGCGTCAATGGCATCCACTTGAGACACCGTTGACCGATCGTGAAGGGGTTTACGTGCGAGTCCATCATGTCGTAGAAACGCTTTGTCGGCTGCCTCCATCTCCTCCTTCTCCGTCCCTCATCGAGTGTCCTTGGTGAAAGTCATCTAACATGTCTGCTACCCGGCATCGACATCATAAGCCTCGGCGCGTGGTCTCACCACCTCTCTCATCGATGGGCTTCACCATGGTGGACCCACGGGTGTAGTCGGCGTAAATCCATTCTTCAAAAGATGTTTACCCATGTCCACCTTGTTTACCATTCTCTGTTTCCACATTTCTTTGCGGGGACACAAAACTAGACAATGTCCTTTAGCGACCTTGCCAAATGCAGTTCAAGAAAGCATCGGTCTTGTTCATCCATTACGTGGTGTAATCACTCGACTTCTCGGCCGTGTACATCCAATGACGGTCATCCATCCTCTAACATATGTATCGGCGAGTAATGTAACCATCAATTGCATCGTGATCTCGACCATGATACGAAAAGAGGTTATACCTAGGGTGGCGGTGGAGTCGGGCTAAGCGGGCCGTGGCGGGTCGGTGCGATGGCGGCGCGACTGCATGCGAGGAAGGCGACGCGGCGCGGGAACTCGACTTCGGCTCCGGCGGGCTCTTCTCGCAAAATGGAACAAAATCTGTCATTTAAAAAAATGGCGAAACCTCCACCTGCGGTGAGGTTTCCAAAACCTGCAAAAAACAACGGCACGATGGCGACAACCACATATACAACCACAACCACAACTACACAGTATGATCACGCGTTATCATGTGATTGGAATTGTGATTGGAATGTTATCTTGTTTTTTGTATATTAACTAATTGGCAACATCGATTCAGATTAATGATAGTAAATTTCACAAGGCATAGCAAATTTTCTCTGTAACTACGATTCCACCAATGTAGTGTAACACAATAATCCCAAGAAGTGCGAAAGAAAATTCATGTTATGCTTTTCCTTACAAAGCGCCCGTTTCAGGGCAGTTAAGCGGTGAGAATGGCTATAATAACTAGGCGGATATGCCAATCTCGTATGATGACTCTATTTACATTACGAAGTTTCTGAAATATCGGAAAGTAGAATCTACTCTTATGTATTTTAACTCAACCCATATTCATCACTTGAAAACATATAAAGTTCCATGGGCGCATAGATGTCTAACTGTAGGTTGTTGTATCTCAAAAGGTGGATCGGTTGAAATCAACTTCAATCCATATGAGAAATCAATACATGTGGGTTACACAACTTATAACAAGCGAGGATAGAAGACACAAGAAGTAGGCTTTGGATGTTCGATTATATTATATCACTAAGAGAATGACATAGGTGACATAATACATGTTAAAGCGAAGTGACATAAAAGCAGTATACTTGTCCATCGGGACACAAAGAAAGAGCGATTTTGATAATTTGATATATGCGGATGGCCTTTAGTAATTTGGATGAATATTTCATATAAGTAGCACGAGTCAAGCATCCACAGGCCATCATACAAGCTGAAAACGCAATCAAGCAACTAAAAACTGCATATAAACTTGATTAAGATTACGCCCATAACTCTCTAATAGACTACATGAAAGCGATATCGAGTATACACCTTACTAGGCCCGAGCAAACATTGGCAAAATAGAATTACAGAAGACAAGCCTGATGAAAGGATAGGAAAAGGTGATATCACACATGGATGATTGTTACTAGAAAAGTGTTAACCCTAATAAATAATCGAGTCCCAAATCAAGGGCTTGAACTGAAATTGTGCATTCTCTACTTGAAGGACCTCAATCGAACTAATTTTGAAGAAATAACACTTGATAAAATAAACACGGCACCTATCTTCGTATAATAAATTAATTTTTAGCTAAGTTTCTAGCACGTATCACTATGAATCTTAAGAACTTTTGCTTATGATACTCACATGACAAGGGATGCAATTAGCCAATAAATATCTGATAGCAAAAATATCAAATAGTAGAAACACGAAATGCAGTGAAAACTCTTTTTCTAAGCATCTTTATCATTTTCGATATCAAGGGCAAACTCTTTAGCTAAAGTTAGTTCAATAGTTCACGCCTCTCTAACAAGTAACCATATACAGCTTTTAGGACCATCAAGCGAGATAACAGATAACCCGACAAGCAAGCTAATCCTCGGCAACATGCAAGTACCACAATATATCTAACATCTCATAATCAAAAGTTACGCAATTCATATCATTAAAAACATGTTGGCTGCGCATCGATCAAGAACACCTCTTCCTCTGGCGGCTACTTGTTCTTCCGGTCTTCTTCTTAACCCGATCGCCGCGGCGTGACTGTGGCGGGGTGGCGGTCCGGCTTCGGCGAGTCGAGCAGCCCTTGCAAGCTGCGTTGAAGAAGAAGCGTGAAGGCGGCGGCGCGGCGGCGGCGGCGGCGGCGGGCGGCGGCGCGCGTGGCGAAGGCGGCGCGCGCGGCGTAGCGGCGCAGCGGCGCGCGCGCGTGCGCGGCGCGAGGCAGCGGGCGCGGCGGCGCGGGCGAGGCGGCGAGCGCGGCGCGGCGGCGGCGGCGCGCGGGCGCAGCGGCGGCGGCGGCGCGGCGGCGCGGCGCGGCGGCGCTGGCCAAGCGGCGCGGCCTTGTGAAGCGCGCGGCGAAGCGGCGCGCGGGCGCGTGCTGGTGTGTGCGTGTGTGCGTGTGTCGCGGGTGCGTGCGTGCCCGCCAAAATCTATTAGTGTCGAAGGTTTGCCGAGTGCGAGATCGGCACTTTCGGCAAACAATTTTTAATTTTTATTTTCTTTGCCGAGTGCCCAAGATCTGGCACTCGGCAAAGAGGTTTTTTTTAAAAAATTAAAATTTGTTTTAAATTTTTAATTTCTTTAGGTGTGCAGAGATCGACACTTTCGGCAAAGAGATTTTTTTTTTTAAAAAATTTTCCCTCAATTTTTTTAAAAGCAGGACCTCTCCCCATCTTTGCCGAGTGTCCTCGTGTGGCACTCGGCAAAGACCCATGGCCAGAGTCTGAGTGCCACGGCACTCGGCAAACATTTTTTTATTTTGGCCTCCAAATTTTTTGGCAGACCCTCTCTGATCTGAGGTACTCTATGTTAGGATTTGGTACATTTTGTGGCTTTTTGTTATAATTAGTTAATTTATTTCATTTACTACAATTATTTGGAAAATGCAAATTTGATGATTCAAAATGATAGTCATGTTATTGAGTGTAGTGTGAGGCCGTATCGAGCGGACCGAAATTTGAACAACTTGTTGTGAAACATGGCCAGTGAACTTGCGGGCGTGTTTTTAAATTCTATAAAAGCAAACAACGTCAGAAAATTATGAAACTTGTGGAGATGTCATGATATCATATGTGGAGTGTGATAAAAATTTGAGAAGGTTTCGTGTATGTTGTCACGTCGATGCTTTCAAACAGGGACATCTCCACATGTGATACTTATATCGGTAGGAGATGTCCGGTTTGAAAGCATCGTGCGTGACAACGTCTGCGAAACCTTCTCAAATTTTTATCACAGCCTCCACATATGATATCATGACATCTCCACAAGTTTCATAATTTTGGGGCGTTGTTTGCTTTTATAGAAATTAAAAACACTTCGCGCAAGTTCACGATCATGTTTCGTCAACAAGATGTTCAAATCGGAGTCGTTCACTACGACCTCACACTACACTAAATTTATGACTATCATTTTTAATCATTAAATTCCATTATTCGATGCGCGTGCGGATTCAAATTTGCATTTTCGAAATAATTGTAGAAAATGAAATAAATTAACTAAGTATAACAAAAGCCACAAAATGTACCAAATCTAACATGAGAGTACACAACATCATGGAGGGCTGCAAAAAAATTTGAAGGCAAAAAAAAAAATATGTTCTTGAAAGTGCCACCGTCATTTCTCGGCAAATATTTATTTTGCCGAGTGCCAAGCAAGCGGCACTCGGCAAAATTTGGCGTCGGGCGGGGCCGTTACCTCATCGCCTTTGCCGAGTGCCCTACTTTGCGAGTGCACGGCACTCGGCAAAGCGTTGAATGTGCAGAGTGTTAACCTTTGCGAGTGCATGGCACTTTCGGCAAAGAAACTTTGCAAGTGTTTTTGTTTGCAGAAGGTGCGCTCGGCAAAATATCTATTCTGAGTGCCGCTATTTGGCACTCGGCAAAGCATTTTGCACTCGGCAAATCAGGTGTGTCATTGTGACTCTACCAATAATTTCCCTTCATCATACGGAAAAGATAGGTGAAATCTCCTTGTTATTCCACTCGATCACAATAGTCGCTAAGAGACTTGATCGGCGGTTTGATGTTCGCCTAGTCGCCTCATCACTGATGAAACGGATATATGCGGTGATACTCAAAAGTAAGCAAGGACACGGCCGTGCAAACACCTTCTTGTCGACCTGCTCTTGATTCGACAAGTAAAAATTTGAAAAAAATAGGGGAAATCGAACCTCAATATTCTTGAGGGTAAATATAAGGGTGAAAATAGACTATCGGATCGGTGCTCTCGGCGGGGTTTCAAATTTCGTGAAATTTCGCGAAATTCGGACATTTATTGAGCACGAAATTTTGCTCTTCGATCAAACAATTTCGGTTGCACATGAATTCAAACCAAATTCAAACATCATTCAAATTTGGTCAAAATTTGTCAAAATTTTGATGAAATTGATCAAATTTGAATGCCAATTTCGGCCATTGCGAATTGAATTCAAAATTACGAAATTTCAAAAATTTGACCATTTCTTCGACCAGAAATTTTTATCAAGCGAAATTGAAAACCACCTTTCGAGGGGTAAGCATGGAAGACTTCAACCTTACGCAGGTAGCATAAGAAGTGAAGCATCTATTGTCGCACTCAGTAGATTATAGAGATACTAATATTATGCTACTCTACACATTTGTGGAGCATGGCTTATTATAAAACTTTCAAGCATTACAAGGGAAAAACAAACAAAAATCACAATTCCAATTATTCTAGCCTAAACAAAATTATTCTAACACAGGTGAACCCAAGATATAACCCAAAAAAATTATTCTACAAAATCTGAGTAAAAATACAAAATTATATTATTCATTAGGTTCCAACATAAAATTGGAGGATTCTAAACACTAAAATTCTCAAAAATATATTTACATAAACATAAGACAAATACAAAGGAATATTCTAAGGTGGACAAAGATAGTGTCGACGATCAAAGCGTCGATCTTACGAAAAGAAAAGGAGAAAGTGACATAGGAAATCTAGGAAATAATGGAATTTGCTCTTTTATTAGTATGAACTGGTTTCTGAGGTATGCCCTCTAACTAGATGATGAACTACTCATGTATACACTGCGAGAACACTTGCTTGTTCCTTTACAATGTCGGACTTATAACACCAATATAAGATTTGTGCTTTAGTCTAATGGCTCTATCTTCTCTCTATTGCGGTTGTCCTTGCTCAGTCCATGCTCCATCTTTAAATAGCCCTTGAAGAGGTGGCGATTATACGGAAGGCGTCGATGTGAAGCGTCGCGATTGGTGGAGTCAAGTAACGGTTGATAAAGAGTCAACCGTTCGGTGGTTATATGTCTATGAGACATATAACCGAATGGTGGTTGTTAAATCGATGCTTACGGATAAGAAGCGTCGTGTGGTATGAAACATGCACATGTTCCATTCATCATCTGATGAGAATATACAGAATCGGTTCCAAGTATCGATTCATACCTTTACGGCGGTTCTCTGGTGGGAGCTTGGCTTAGGCCGTCGTCCCACTGGGTACCCATTATGTAACCTCACGGAATCTCGACCGGTGAGGTCGTGCACCTCGAGGTTACAACCATGAAAGACGTATGGTCTATTATGTATTAAAAATAATACATAGAGGTTTTAATCCTCGTCGAGATAGATTCTTAGGCTAAGTGAACCACGCAAAGCGGATACAAAAAGATACATATTAAATATGTCAACAATGGAATTTGCATAAAAGTTGTACTAAAATTGCACATTACTTAACACTGAAATTTTAATTAAAATGGTATGTAAGATGTAATTCGGCGGTATTTTTTTTCATATATAGGTTTTTCCATAGGTTTTTCCTTTTAATAATCTTCTTTGGATCTCTACCCCAAACTAAGTTTAGATAAAATAA